>CM076580.1:1581829653-1582423282 GCA_034641835.2 Pinus albicaulis | reverse complement strand
CAGGAAAGAAAAACACGGTTGTCCGTTGCCTCAACAGCTCTCAACCAACGCCTTACATTCACCTTCAGACCCGTGGACAAGAACTCAGACAAATACCATACAATGGAAAACCAGATATTGGAAAAACTACTCGGACAAAGAACCAGATGGCTCTGATACCAATGGGTCCATGGACCAATGTTGCTTGTTCCAAATTTGTAGTCCTCGGATAGATCTTTCTAACGAGGTATGCTTCACGTCCAACGGAGATCGTATGCCAAAGTTACGTCCTCGGGAAGTTGAAACACTAATTTACCCAAACGGGGCCCATAGTTTTGGTGATTCATCTCCTAGGTTTTGGGTTTTGGATATTTAGGGTTTTCTATTGTTTCTAAATAATAAATAGGCCCTCGATCCTCATTGCAACTCAGTTCAGAGGCCTATAGCCACCACATCTCTTCTCAGAGATAGCTACCAGTGCCCTAGCTAGTTTATTTCCATTCTGTCTGTAAGCAAATTTCAGTTCTTTGATATTAATGAAATGAAGTGTTATTTCCGCTGCATCTCTGTATTTATGGTTATATGTTTATTCTGTTGCGTTCCTGCGTAAATCCGGATCAACTCCAGAAGTGATGTTGAGGGGTAACGCTATGCATTTTTTAACACAACTAGGGGCTTGGCATTCATATTACCCAATAAGAAAGGATTATTGATGGGAACTAGCCCCCAATTTGTTATTCGAACAATTTGTGAAGCCTTCTCCATATTTTGATATTTATGAAAGGAAAGGCTACAATCCTCCAGTTAGGTCATTGAGTAATAGTTCTTTGTGTTCATTTGAGAATGCATTTATATTATGTCTTATTTATTAATAATAAATATGTGTCGAATTGTTGTTGTCAATGAGTGGGAAATCACACAAGTACTACCTTTAGTTCAAGGTGTAGAATATCCTGGGAATGCTGGCTTGAAATGAACTGGCTGACGAGTATTGGAGCCAAACTCACTGTTGGATTGTGTAAAAACGGCTTCCTAATTTGGCCAATTTTAATGGTGCTATACCTAAAATATGTATAACTTCTATAATATTCTGCGTGCATATGTATCCATGTATAGAAATCATTTAATGTTCAGTTATGCAAGGGCTACAGACTGGAATTTATAATAAATATTAAGATGACCAAACTTGTTAGGAGCCTCATTTGGAAACACACTTTCATTTAGCCTATTCAAAGCTTTGATTCTTCCTGTTGCATGTTTAGGATAAAACAAGTATATTTTGTTATTCCTTTCTCAATCCCTGGTTTTGTATTGTAATTATACATGGAGTACAATATATTGTAGCTTGCCTAAAACTACATTCTACATACAGGTAACTTATATGTGTTATTTTCCTCAGTATGTTCATTTTTCTTTTGATTGCAGATGAGCAAAGGCTTCGAGCACTTGAATTAAATTCTTGGCAACTGCTGAGACTACTAAAAGCACGTTTGCCCAATTCGAAGTGTATTATATCATTATGCAATAAGGAAACACATAATGAATGTTTGAAAAGAGAAATGGGTGGTGAACCAATGGATGCAAGACTATGCTATTTATTTACAAGAGCTATTTTCCTGCATGATTCTTGGCAACATCAAGAAAGCTGTCTAGATTTGTAAGCACTTTTACCAAAATATTATTTCAACTTGGAAGATTTTGTTCCTTTTTTTTTCTGGAATATGCTTATTGAGAAATAAATCTATCTTGTAATATTAACAAATAAGCAGTCGCATTAAGCTGGACTCCAAACTCACACCTTTGCATCACATAAAATAGAGATCAGTGCATTTATGATAAAGATCCAAAATTCGCAGTGGAGGCCTATACTGAGTTCTTAAAGACTGCATCGGAATATTTAGCAAGAGGAAACACTGAGGTATGACAACCTGCCAATTCTTTCAGTATGCATCTGCCGATATATTCTTGCAGTATACTAGATTATATGTTTTTCTTACTGGGACTTGTCCTTGGTAGCAAGAGTAACATGATGTGTACCTTGGGAAGTTTGAACTAATATTTTGTTTGTGCTGCAGAAGCCATCAGTTTTGCTCGCATTGGGAGGGTTTTTAATGTTTGGATCTCTGGTTTTGCTTCTTGGGATTTCATTCAGAGTGTGCCAAGCATTAAGTGAAATGTCAGAATGCCTTTCCCTTAAGATTGAGGAACGAAATCATACTGGAAATCTAGAAAAAATAATAGCTATTTTTGGAATTTGCATTCATGTGCTTAGTCTGGGAGCTAGCTCATTGGTGGAGGAAGAGCAGTATACGTGGCATTTTCTATTATCAACATTGTGCATTACTTTTATACACCGAACATGTCAAGTTTGGAATTCTCAGCCAGAAGAAAATTTTGAATTTTTCTGGTCCCAGGACCAACTAAAATTGAGAGAGAATCTTAATTTTCAATGCCATAGCAGCAACATGGAGAGTCCAGATACAACTTCGAGATTGAATTGTGAATGCGCAGGATCATCACATGCTCAGCAACTTAGGACTTGTCAGCTTTTAGCTGTCATCCTTGTGCTGATTGCTGGAAGACTTTTAAGATCATGGCATCAAGGTGGTGTCAATTGGGTCTATTTGCCAGACATTGCAAAGTGGCTAGATTACAGCGGCCCTCATGTTACAAAATCTTTACAGATAGCCTCAGTTCTCTCAGTAATGTTGATAGGGTTTTCCTTTTTCCTGGCAGTTAAACCAAGAAAGTTTTTTCATTTTTTTGTTGCTACAAACATCTTGATGTGTGGAATTTCAATTTTACTGTTCATATTATGGCACCAAGACCAAAACATGCCATCATTGGATTTTTGGCAAACACTGATGGCCCGCTTGGTATATATTTCTCTTGGTTTAACTGCATTAACAACACTGCTAGTTTTTCCTTGGACCATATCTCTGCCAAGTTCTAGTAGCCTAGTTTCTAAAAGCCAAAAGCCAGAGATGTTTGTTGTTTCTCAGTTCTGCTCTGGTATTACTAAAAACTACATTGAAGCAGGAACAAGAAACTGCATTTCATTTGTTGGAATGGTCTATATATTGTGCTGGTGTCTTCTGCAGCTACTACTTCAACAACCAGTAAATGCTTGCCCTAACTTTATTCTTCTGTTGCAACTAATTTCTATGGCAAACTACTTTTATAATGCCAGTCTGCACCAAAAAGAATGGATCATGGTAAGTAATTTACATTCCTCATTGAGAGTTGTGGATCATTTGTTTTTACAGCTGTCCAGGTACAAATATGATTCATTGGAAAAAGTAAATGCTAGAGTGTTGTATCCTTAGATGAATCATTTTGGGACTACTTATTCAAAAAAGTATAGTTTGTTGATCATATGGAAATAGTTAGACTTGAATCATATACAGAAAAATACTTAGAGAAGCTTTTGCAATATGCATTTTTCTTTTATTTGAAATTTCTGCAAAAAAGCTTCCAATTTATGAACTTATACTTGTCAGGACTCAAAAATGTAGAAGAAAGAGGGAAAAAAAGTTATATTAATGTGCATAGATGACCAAAGTAGGTCAATGGAACTCAAACTTACATCCAGTTAAATATAGATGAACTAGTGTAGGAAGAGCCCTAGTGAACAATGTAGGTCAATGAGACTTGTCACTCAAATTGTACCGGCACCATGATAACTGCTTAGGGCGGGGGCTGTCACTCTGATCCCCGCCCACTCCATTATAGCTGTTTCCCAACAACGGGCTATGGGGGGTAGTCCCTATGGAAATGAGGTGAAGGAAAAACAAGTTCTCAACTTGTTTGGGAGACACAGATGAGTGGCCTAGCTAATTAGTTAAAATTAGCAAGACTTAAGTATTTAATTAGATTTAGAGATGAGACCACTGCCTTATGGAATCACAATTCTTGCTTATTACAAATGAAAACCAAGTAACCAGATGGACGCCCACTGCTTAATATGATAGACTATCCTATATGCTACACAACTCCTAAATCTAGGTGTAGTGCAAGGATGTTGGTTAATTTTAGGTTAAATGCCTATTCTAAGTTAAATCTTTCCCTTAACTGTTTTGAGAAACAATCTTCAGAGTAGGTTGTGGGATGGAAACCAATGGGAAGGAGGCAGTGGCCTGATTAACGATACTTCCCCCTGTGTTCCAACCACCCAGTGCCTCCGGCGCTGTAGAGACTGTGGCTCTGACGACTGCAAGGTCACTATGTTAACCACTAAGAAGGGCTAAATTCCTCAAGCTATTTGGAAAAGGGTTTCCCAAGGAGTCTATCAACCAAGTGTATCCTTGGAGGTAAGTTTTTAATGCAAGCTAAGCCTAAAATGCTTATGCAATGATTATGAGTAAAGTTGCTTGAGTTAAGATTGGTTAAGTCTTCAAGTACTTATATTTGTGATTAGCCTTTAATGACAAGAGTACTTAACATTAATTGAAACACAATCTTAAAACAAGACAGGTGCTTAAAAAATACAAGTGCAATGTTCAACACCACTTGATAACAAGAACTTAGAGCAAATTATCCACTTATCGATTAGCCAATGAATCAAGATGCCAAATACAATTATTCAAATTAGATTTCAAATGATACTCAATACCAATAGAAGTTATGATTAGAGTGCTTTTAGTGAGTAAATTTATTAGATGTGAATCATAAACTTCATAGCATATAAACTCACAAGGAAAACACAATGCTAGCCACTTCCACAATATCAATGCTAAGAACAAGGAACAATAGAATGTACAACTATGAAAGCACTTATGCAATTTATGTTCCAATGACCCTTTAGAGAGAAATAAGTGACTGATATAACAACAGTAATAAAATTACGACAACAATGACTAAACCAATGTAAACCAAAGAAGCAAGAAGCCTATGACAACCAAAGATGCTTAATGAGATGCTCAACACTTTGCTTAATGAAAATTATGAGTTTAGCCTCCTTTAAGATTCAGTATTCAGAAGATTTTCAGATCTGAAATAACTTATTACAGCAGTGAATAGATCAGAAAATCAGTGAGCTAGAGATGCTACAACAAGTGCCAAATATGCTCAAAACTATGAAAAATTTAGTTTGTGAGCCCTTTTAGGTGAATTATTCAGGAAATTACAGATCTGATTCGGTGATTTACACATAAAATTCCAGTCAGCAAAATTTTAGATCTAAGCTATATCCTTGATGCCCAAGTGGCCAAATTTTGATAAAATTAAATTTTGCAATTTTTGAGTTATTTTGACCAACTTTGTATGATTTTAGGGCACTTATATCACTGTTATAAAATAAAATTTACAACAGTAGAAAAACAGTTAGAAAACTAGGGTTTAGAGAGCAAACCCTAGGCCCAAGGCCTTGAAGATCCTTTGGTCCAAATTTGCTGAAACTTTAGGATGAGATTGTCACCTGAAAATCAAAATTTTTGAGGCCAAATACCTACAAAACTACCAAGTATTCAATCCAGAAAATCCAGAGATGGATTTAGGGAAAATTAGGCTGAAGGAGGGCCAACGCTAGGCGCAATAGGGCTAGCGTTGAGGCTTAGAGGCTAAAGGAAGACAGATCAGGGGTCAAAAATGGCCAAAGAGGGAAGATTAAAGGGTAAAGAGGCAGGAAAGGCCCTAAAAGGCTAGATGTTGGGGTTAAAGGGGAGATTAGGGCTTGAAAATCCCACGGCTAGACCAAAGGGCAGCCTTTTGGGGTAAGGAAGGGGGGATGAGGCCTCCTAGGCCCACGAGTAGGCATAAAAAAGCCTTCAAACACCAATGCAAGGCCTGCAAGGGGAGGTCGAGGCCCCAAAGGGATGACACAGGCCCTTAGACGCTAAAGCAAGCCTTAGGGATGCCCTAAAAGATGACGCAGAGGGCTGGAAGGTTGACACAAGCTAAGAGGAGGAGGAGGTTGGCCTTGAAGAGGCCAGATCTGGGATCGGGAGGGCTGAAATTCAAAAAGCTCAACTTCAAAAAAAATTATTTGCTTCAAATCTGAATTTTGTTGCAAATTTTCCAATGGTTGGCCTTGCAAAAAATTTTAGGGATTAAATCTTACCCTCAAGGGCCTAGATCTGGCTCTACTTCAATTTCTTCTCTTGAATTCACCTTCAAAAATGGGGATAAAATTCCCAAAACTCCAAATATATACAAAATCTAAAACCCCAATTAGCAAAAATAATTTATAGATTTAAATTACAAATCTATTTACAAAATTTACAAATATACAAGAGTTTTAAAATAAATTTTGAGAAATATTTTTTTTATGGATATTTTCTTTGATAAATGGCTAAAAATACTTTAGAAACCCAATGCACACTATAGCCTTAACGAAGTTTAAATCCACCCATAGATATTTGAGATCCAAATAAAGTCAGCTCATGTCCACAATGTGTGAATTTGGAGACCAAGGACTGGGGTACCTGCAAACACTATGTATATCTCAAGAAAATCTGTTAATCATTTGGCAAATAAATCATCTAAGATTAGTCCAAAACTATCAATAGAATGACTTTATCCCCATCTAATGAAAAACAAATTTTATCATTTACCAGCACAACATAGGAAAGGCTGTAGCCAACACATATCACAAATCAACGAACACTAAACACTTTTAACTGCACCCCAAAGTCTTTATTATGATAGAAATAAAAGTTCCTAGCGATAAAATAGTGTTACATCAATGCTTCAGCGGCAATCTCTTAGCCATAGATCCTATTGCTAGAGATTCAAATGACTCTCTAATTTATAGATAAATCTTCCAAGTGGAAAAATAACAGCTAGTTTCCTTGATCTTTGTCAAAATAATCTCAGTCATTGAAAAGTGTTTGATCATCTTTAATGTTAGTTGTTGAATTTTTATTTTTGAAGAATTTTCGAATTTTTCATTTAATTCCAAAAATTTGACTTGACTTAATCACCAAGGTCCAAGGGTCCAATTTTTCGAGAAATATCCAATATTTCCTTGGTGGAGGATCTCCCAAAATTAATTCTTTTAAGACCCACGATTTTTTCCGCTTGGAGAATTTATTTTTCTAGGACATTTTAATTTGATTCTAATTAATTAATCTTCTTGCTTAGGATTTAACTATATTTTTCCAAAAAAATTAATTAATTGACACTTGAGGGGATTTAATGTTTTTTTTTTACCCTCTAATATTTTAACCATGGTGTCTAAGTATGAGAGACCATATATTAAATTATTTTTTACATAAGATTTACAATTTCAACCCTCAAAGGGGGAATACCCGTTCCGCTTAGACCCTCATAATACATACCCAATCTGTGACACAACATGATCTAGTATACCAAGTGATTTGTAATAAAATAATTTATCCAAATAGCTTAAATTATTCCCAAATCACTTTTACATAAGACTCGACTAGAACATTAAGACGAAACTTTGACGAAGAATTCCACCCTAGCTTTTGGGTGAGGTTGGAGGGAAAAAATCTACCGACCATCTATGTTTTGAAACATAAATGAGTCAGTGAGATGAAAAAACTCCTTCGATGAAACTCGTGCCAAAATAATAGGCTTACCTAGGTTGTTACATACATTCAAGGTCTTACTAGCATCATTTACATTATAAAATTGCAGAATGGGTTTACAATGACACATAAACTGTTGATAGATGATTTGATCCTGTTGAAAAAAATTTGGTGCTTCTGCTTCCTTGGAACTTTGACAAAAACTGTGCAACCAGATTCAAAATCACATCCAGCTAAATAGAGATGAAGTAGGGTCCTAGGGGCACTTTGGAATGTGTATTAGTTGTTCAAGTCATCATATTTCCCAACGTTTTGTTGCAAAGTGGGCAACATTGCATCTGCTAATTCATAAATCTCTTTATAGGGCCTAGGTACCTGTGGAGTGGGTGCCCTCAAGGCTTGTGCTGCAATGGACCACTTGGTAAGACCAACTTAAACTCAAGTGAAAGCAATCATTCATTAGAGACTAAGATCATAAAGCATCGAAGAGGACCAAACTTTTATCTTAAGGGCATACAAATACTTCAAACTAGGATCACATTCCAATATCCAACTAGACCAAGTCTTGTAAAGGTGTTCCCTACCTTGATAGGGGTGGCTAATAGTCAACTCTATTAGGTGTTTCCAACCCCCAAGGGGAGGTGGCATTTCCAAGGCTAACCCTTCAACCAATAGGTGTTAGTGTAAATGAGTGGCAATGGAGGGTAAAGGCTTCATGGCCAAGTGCCATGGTCAAGGGACCAGCGAATGGGAGTCCATATTTTGAGTGTATAGATGTAATGGAGGGAGTAGTCGTGGATGCATGAGTTACCCTTATCTACTTGATTTTTCTTCTTCTCTAGTGCGCCTTTTACTTATTTTTGATAATGCTTTGTATTATGGTGCGTTTCTCAAGGATTAAAGCTTGCTTGTTATGATATAGCATTTAATTTTACCCCTTAAGATGAGGCAGTTTATTTCTCATTAGGATTGGGACATGCAAGGGTTTTTTTATGAGATAGAACATCAAGTGCTCAAGTATCGAGCAATGTTCCACTGAGTTTATGGGATGGGGAAACGCGGGAGCGAGGATACGCACAAGAGGGATGTATATAAGCAACTCCAAAATATGGGGAATTTTTGAGGAAACGGGGGAACGTCAAAGTCATAAAAATTAAAAATTAAAAATTATTAAAAATTTAATTAAAAATAATTAAATGAAAAATCTTAATAATAATTCATTGTACATCTAAAGAATAAATATGATCATCATTTCATATTAGACTATTATCATTGATTCATTTATGAATTATCATTTGACATTTCTGCATTATAATTTAAATTTATAAATCTAGATTCTAAAAGTAAATTACTAAATTGAATCCATCATTTGACATTATGCAATTTTCCATCTAAATTCATGAATCATCATTTGGCATAATGCAAGGTACATCTAAATTAAATTAATAAATTCATCATTTGATAATTGAAATTCAAATTATGCAATGCACATAAACTTATACTATATAGGTTTAATATAATTTCATTTTTTAAATTTTTATTTAAATTTTAATATAATTTAATTAATTAATTTAATTTAATTTTTAAGTTTTAACAAGTTTGATGTTTTTATATAGATTAAGATTTTCTATTTTTTTTTTTTAATTTTTCATATATTTAAATTTGTATTTTTTTTTAATCTTTAATGTTTTATAAAAATTATTAGGCAAAAAAATTGGGGGACACATATGCGTTCCCCCGGCGTCCCCCTTGCGTCCTCCCGGAATCCCCCCAATGTCCCACCGGCGTCCCCCTATCCCCCTTCAAGGGAGTCGCGTTTTGTTGCCTGAAAAACGTCCCCCCGGAGTTTCCCCGGGAGTTTTCCCGTGCCCAGGATGTGGGGGAGCGTTGGGGCACATCCCCCACCTTGGGGGATGCGTCCCCTTGGAACACTGGTATCATGTGATGGCTAATGAGGAGGTTTGAGCTCATGGTAGGCTTTTGCCCATGCACTAACTTATGTCCCGACCATCTTTTTCATTTCGATTTTATTTTTCTTTCATTGTGGCCATATTATGCCTTTTTTCGTTTTTTTAGCTGCATCAACCTCTAGGGCAATTTTTCTTGGACTTGTTGAGAAATCTAGGGGTAGCGAGATTACATGATTTCTCTTACTTTGATAATTGCTTGTGATGTAGGTTTACTTAAACTTGATTAGCTTCTTCTTTCACTTAATTATTATTAGTGTTCTCTATCATTAAACAATTACCAAACAATGAAGATCAATGCAATAAGGAGACACAAAATGTAGGTTGTTAACCAGGGCCAAAACCTCTCCTCTTGATAGGAAAACCCACAATAACTCTTCTCTTCTTATAGAACTTCAAATGACAAATTCCAAGACCTAAGACCCTTGTCAAAGACCCCTCCAAGACCAAGTGCAACCTTCCTTTGATGAGCTTCTCTTTCCATCAGTTTCAACCCTTGCAACTTCTCTAGCAACTTCGACTTGCCCAACATCTTTCCAACAATTTCGACTTGCCAAGGAACTTTCTAGCAACTCGACTTGCCCAACAACTTTCCAACAACTCGACTTGCCCAACAACTTTCTAGAAAATCAACTTGCCTAGCAACTTTCCAACAAGTTTGACTTGCCCAACAACTTTGATCTTCGTAGCAACTTCGACCTTCCCAGCAACTTCAAGAACTTCGACCTTCCAGCAACTTTGACCTCCCCCAACAATTTCTCCTGCAACTTCAATTTCCCAACAATTTTGACTTCCCAGTTGTTTCTTTTGCAACTTCGACTTTGTTGTAGTAAGGTTTCCCTGACCTTCGCACGTGTGAGGAGAAGATAGCCCAAAAACAATATTCAAATATTTTGTTCCTTTAGGCCACTTCTTCGCTCTCTTTCTCTTCCTTGATCGAATTTCTTGTGTGGTGAGTGTCTGCTCTTCAAGTGAGGTCGAAGTCTCTTATATATAGGCTTCACAAGGTGGTTGAATAACCCTTCATGAGGCTGACTTGCTCTTTCATGTAGGCCAACTTGTTGCTGCTTGTTTGACTAGGTTTTGGAGGGTCTTTATGACATTTTTGACCTATGTTGGATGGGTTCCCGAACCCAGGGGTGGGGTTCTCGAACCCACCTCGGGTTCTCAAACCCAAGAACCAGATTTGGGTACGGGTTCTTCTGAAACAAACCCATAAGAACCGGGTTCTTCTACCAAGAATTAGTTTCTTCATTAAAAAAATTTGGGTGCGTTTGACGTTTAGGGTACTGGGAACCCCAAAATCGAGTTCTTTAGGGTTCTTTGTTGAACGATTTTTGAAATTAAAATTTAAATATAAAAAAATCCTGGAAAGGAAAAATGTGAATACATAACCCGTAAAACCTAAAATCGCTTTAGTCTTCGACGACGACATTCTGTTTGAGACAACAAACATTCGGTTTGACTAATGAGATGGCGAGCATTCCTTGGTGTGCTTGGGGCATTCGCTGGTGTGTGTGCCGATGACTGGAGGTTCCCACACAGACGTAATCCACAAAGATGCAATCCCTGCTTGAAGATTCACAGGTAGCTCTTGAAGATTCACCGTGCAGCATGAATTAATTCTAATTTCTGTGTGTTCAAACTTCATTTTTTGCATAACAAAATTAGTAAATCAAAATTTAATTCTAAATAGTAAATTGACCCATGATGTCAAACATGGGAAAGCTTCCTTATGACGAGTATTAGAATCTTGAAGCCACCACAATAAAGAGTCTACTGCCATATACTGCGATTCCAAACTCTTGTTTTTCTACTATAATCTCCACATTCTCTCATGGCTAACCGACATCACTTTCTTTTCTAATCACTCTTTTAACTGTGTTTTTTTTTACATTTTTTGCCAAGGTTGTAACTTTTAGCCTTCTCTTTCCCTACCAGAGTTTTGGGTGAAATTGGCTTGGGGCCAGATTTACAAGTATGTGTAAACTCTAATTTTCACTTGATATCAAAGCAGAAATTCTAAAATTTCAATGTAAATGTTGAATGCTCAATGATGTGCATGTTTAAATCTTTAAAGTTTAAATCATAGTTTTCATGTTTAAAGTTTGAAAATATACAAATTCACTTATATATATACACCCCCGACTAACTCACGAACCCTATTTCAAAAAATGACACACCCATCCCAATCCTAGTCCCCGTTCCCATCCCCATCCACACGTTTCCTGGCAACATAGCTTTTGACTTTACAAAAAAATTCTTTACAAGATACAACATGCCCAAAGGGGTCTTACATGTATGAAAATGACTCTTTTGACTTCATAATTCTATGACAAACCTAGAAGCACTCAATGGGTTCTTGACCTACAGATAAATTGACCTTGATCATGAAACCCATGCAACAAGAATGAAAATAATATATTTATTTTTGTCTTTTCATCAAATACATAAAATCATGATTACAATCGACATTATGAAGACCGAACCTAGTTACACTTTTCAACACTCCCTCTTAACTAGGGAGGTATTCATAATCCATACATGGTACTTGGACATTCTCAAACTGAAAAATTCTCATAAGAATAGTCGGATTGGTAAGTCATCTCATTAGTTATTATTTTAGCTTATCTTATTGCATCCCATCATAAGAAACCAACATTGGCAAGGCCTTGACTAACAAATCTATCTCTCCACAAGATCAGAGCACAATGTTGGCGAAACAATGACTAATAAACACCATCATCATTTTCTCTTAAGGCACATACCCGTCCGGATGTTCACAAGGTATGGCCTAGGGCAATTCTGTCTTGGAATAACACATCCTCAAGGAATTTCCTCTTCGACTACTCTTACCTATTGGATGCCCTACCACATCCTCAAAGAGTATCGAAAACCACATGCCTGCCCAATCCTCCATTCTTTATTCATAACATGAAGACAAGAATGATGTGTCTATCTCTCCCTCTCAATTAGGGAGGATATACTCATTCCTATACAACAAATATACTCAAGCTTCCTCTTAACCAAGGACTTGCCCAAGCTCCCTCTCATCTAGGGACTTGTTTCCAACAACAACTATCTACCTTTTGGTCGATAGCATGGTACTATAAACTGCTTTTAGGGCTCCTCTTTTTGCATCATGTCATGAATTTCATCTTCTTCATCATCACTTTATCGTAGGGCATAAGCTATCTTCTCCATTATTTGCCCTTCAACGAACCATAGTGTTGAACCAGTAGTCATGCCATCATTTCATAGAAAAATGATCTTCTAGTCCACATTTGGTTTTTCTTCATACAACTACCTCTACCAAGTCATGTTTCTTTCAAGATCTTCCATCCATTCTCATGAGTACTAGTTGTAGGTAACTTCTACAACTCTTTTTCGGTAGTCCTGTTTCAACCCAATTAGATGATTTCAAAAGTCAAAACAAACAACAAACCAAAGTTACCTCTTTATGATGGCCTTTCATCATGACATCAACTTCTTTCAACATCAACATCCTGCATATGTATGAATCCATCTCTGAGACATTCAATGTCAAGGTTCTCCTTTCTTTACAGACTTTATTAGGGTCTTGATACCTTCTCCATGGAGATGTCATAGCTAACCCTTCTAGTTATCAGATGTTGATCACTTTTCTGATCTTATAGATGCATCTTCCCACGAACTCTTCTTTCATCTTCTTCACATATTGCTTTCCTCGATATCTTCTTTACATGGTTCTTTCAACATAGGAACCGTGATTTTCAGCCACCTCATATCCCATATCAGGTCATATTATGTTGATTTCATCTTATCAATATGTAGAAGAGTTCAAGGCACATTGTCTACATGCCTTCATGCATCATTCTCATGGAAGAGATCCTTCTTCTTTGATCATACTCATGAGATACAACATTCAACTATGTTATCTGCAACTATATGATGACATGACTTTATCTATCAAATATATACATACCTTTTCCTTCTTTTGGTCATTTAGACTTCCTTCTAGCAACGTCCTTTTCTTGTTTGAAGATGAAAGTACTTCAAACAACTTCAACATGTTGAACATCTTCGTCATCACACATTACCAGAGGATCCCACACAAGGTGGACCGTAGACTATCAACGAGACACTTTCTTCTTCCAAGTAGAGGTGAACTGTCTTATAAAGATTCTAGTGGAGGAACTTGATGATCCCTATTCTGCAAATGCTCCTTTCTAATGATGATGATGTATGCTGATTTCTTTATCTTCTATTATGCTAGATGACTTTCTTCCAACCATATATACTGCTACTTTGGTTTCCTTAATATGATTCAAATGGAGATGCCATGAGCTACTTTCTTTTTATCATGATGACTGCTACAACCATGTAGACTTTTACTTCAGATATCCTTCCAAGCCTCTAAGACAATGTCATCTGTATTTCAATTCTAATGCATCTTGATGCTTGTGACACTTTCCATCATGATTGTTATCTTCTACAAAACAGAAAAGAACTCAAATATATTTTAGTCATAGTAGAGGTCTTTCACCTCCTCCTTCGTCTTCTTCTTTTCAGGTTCTTCCACATCTTCAGTGACATGGGTTTCATTTCTTTATTTTCTCTTCTTGTTGTCCTTCTTAAGTTTAGGACAATTCCTTTTAAAGTACCCATATTCATTACACTCATAACATTATATCTTTGACATATCGATCTTCTTTTTCCGAGGATCAAACTTTCTAAACTTTCCTTTTCTCCTGGCCATGGTAGCATATGCCTGAACTTGTTCATTTGATCCAACATCTCTCTTTTCCTTCAACCTAGTTTCTTCAATATTACTAATGACCAAAGTTCACTAAATGGAGTGGCTTCCTTCTTTCCATAGATACTTGATACAAAGTTGCCCCATTCATCAGGTAGTGCATTGAGCACAACGGTGGTCATTTCTTTATCAAACATTATTTCCCCTAACTCTTGTAGTTGGTCTCTTATTTGTGATACCCTCATAAGGAATGAGGCTATCCCTTCTTCCTTTCATACCTTCATCTTGTATAGCTCGGTTCTCAAAGATATAACTTCTCCTGCAGTGCTTACCAAAAATAATTCTACCAACTTATCATAGATTTGTTTCAAATTCTCCAACTTTGCTACATAAGGGATGAGGGAATCCTTGATCTATTCTATGAGGATTCATTGAGCCCTTATTTCCCCTTTCATATACTTCAATATTTCTTGAGCTTCCTCTTGTGATGGTTTGGAGATTGAACCCTTAACATGTCCAAAAACTTCATTCTCTATGAGGATCAAATCTATCCTTTTCTTCCATGCAAGGAAATTTGATGACCCAACCAATTTGTTGCTTTCCTTGCAAAATGAAGTCATTTTGATAGTAGATTCAAACATAAATATAAAGATACTTACTTGTCAAGTGAAGATGCTTCTTTTGAAGATGATATCTTCAACTTGATGCCTTCTTGATGATGTTGCTTCCTTGATGATCTTCTTCAAGGATGTTTGAGATGTGATCTTTACTTCAATGTGATAAAGATCCCTTGATTTCTTTGATGATGAATGCTTCTTCTTGCTTCCTTGGATGATGATTGTAGAATGTGGAGGCTTCCCAAGGTGCTTCAAATGTAGAATCCTTCTTCAAATGGAGGTAGGGTTTTTGAGGTCTTCTGCTTCTTCCAAGAGTTGCTTCCTTCAAGATGATGTGTAGATGATATGATCTTCTTGAGCTCGACCCTTCTGTATTCTTCTTTAATTGGATGATCTTCAACCTGCCTTTTCTTCTTGTTGTTGTCACCTTTGCTGTGATTCCATGTTGAGAAATCTAGGGGCAGCTAGATTAGGCGATTTCTCGTACTTTGATAACTGCAATGTATTTTTACTTAAACTTGATTGGCTTCTTCTTTCATTTAATTATTATTAATGTTCTCTATCATCAAACAACTACTAAACAATGAAGATCAATGCGACAAGGAGACACAAAATGTAGGTTGTCAGCGAGGCCCAAAACCTCTCCTCTTGAAAGGAAAATCCATAAGAACTCTTCTCTTGTTATAGAACTTCAAATGATGAATTCCAAGACCTAAGACCCTTATCAAAGACCCCTCCAAGAACAAGGCAAACCTTCCTTTGACGAGCCTCTCTTTCCATCAATTTCGACCCCAACAACTTCTCTAGCAGCTTCTCTAATAACTTTGACTTTCCCAACAACTTTCCAACTTGCTCAACAACTTTCCAGCAACTCGACTTGCCCAACAACTTTCCAGCAACTCGAATTTCCCAACAACTTTCCAGCAACTCGACTTTCCCAACAACTTTCCAGCAACTTGACTTTCCCAACAACTTTCCAGTAACATCGACTTCCCTAGCAACTTTCCAGCAACTTCGCCAATCCCAGCAACTTCAACAACTTCGACCTTCCAACAACTTTGACCTTCCCCAAAAGTTCTTCTGCAACTTCGATTTCCCAACAGTTTCTTCTGCAATTTTGACTTCCCAATGGTTTCTTCTGCAATTTTGACTTTGTTGTAGTAAGGTTTCCCTAATCTTCACATGTGTGAGGAGAAGATAGCCTAAAAACAATATCCAAATATTTTGTTCCTTTAGTCCTTCTCTTCTTCACTTTCTTTCTCTTCCTTGATTGATTTTTTTGTGTGGTGAGTGAGTTCTCTTCAAGTGAGATTGAAGTGACTTATATATAGGCTTCACAAGGTGGTCAAATAGCCCTTCATGAGGCCGAATTGCTCTTTCATGTAGGCCGACTTGTTGTTGCTTGTTTGACTAGGGCTTGTAGGGTCTTTATGATACTTTTTAC
Organism: Pinus albicaulis; assembly: GCA_034641835.2. NCBI lineage: Eukaryota > Viridiplantae > Streptophyta > Pinopsida > Pinales > Pinaceae > Pinus > Pinus albicaulis. The sequence goes on along the minus strand of CM076580.1, from coordinate 1,582,407,050 downwards.
TTTACAAAAAAATTCTTTACAAGATACAACATGCCCAAAGGGGTCTTACATGTATGACAATGACTCTTTTGACTTCATAATTCTATGACAAACCTAGAAGCACTCAATGGGTGCTTGACCTACAAATAAATTTACCTTGAGCATGAAACCCATGCATCAAGAATGACAATAATAAATTTTTTTTCTCTTTTCATCAAATACATAAAATCATGATTACAATAGACATTATGAAGACTTAACCTAGTTACACTTTTCAACAGACCCTATTCAAGGATGTGGGTAAAAGGGTGCTAAATCCCAATGAACCAATGACAAGTTAGACCCGAAAAATGGAAATGATATAAAAAGGCTTATAATGTGACATGGAAAGTGTCAAGTATGGTGTAAGGGATAGTGAACACGCTCCTTCAATCCAAGTCTTCTAAGTAGTGCCCCTCCTATAACCCTAAGGCCTCAAGGGAGGTCCCACTAGACTAGGGCTAAGGATTTACCCCCTTGCTAAGGTGAAAGAACAAGATTTATAGTCAAGATCAATTAATTTTCCATGCCACCCTTTTATCCATTGTAAATGCCCAAAACATCAAGTATAATCACCCGATTGAAAAATGATCGAAGTACCTGTTGAGTAGAAACTCACCTTCATGTAAGAGGAATGTTGGATGGTGAGAGGTGCATGGTTGTGGTGGAGGAATATGGCATATCATTATAAAGAAGTGAATCTCATGGGTTGTTGGCTAGTTGGCTGCCAAATGTAGGAGAAAAGTTTTCTCTTATGGGGTGTCCCATTTTGGTGGGTAATGTCTAGCTCCAACTTGGGGATATGATCTCACCATAGAGCGCATGATCCACATGCTCAAATGGGGAGTTCATGAGAACTCTAGCACACTCAAATCAATTTATTTGGAAGCATGTGCACTGGGTGTTGATTGTCACCCTTGTTTTATATGACAATAAAATCCATACAAAAATAAAATCTAACTAAATGCAATCTAATCTATGATGCAACACAACAATATGAAGAATGAAATAGTTAGGATGCTCACACAATATGCAATGCAACTAACTACATAAAACATCAATTAATTTCCATTAAACAAAGTGAGGTATTTCCCTCCTACTGGTGAGGGAAAGACTTCACCATCAAGTTTAGCAATATAAAAGTACCCAACCAAACCTTACCATGAATTCTAACTAGGATAGGGTTCCTATCGATTAGAAAAGGATCACGTACTTGGTATTCTCTGCTTGGCCTCTAAATTTCTTTTGAAATGTCTGTTTCTTATGGATATTTTTGACATGACAAACATTTTGTGAAATCAACTTCCTTCAACTTTTCAGGGCCCTTTGACTTGAAATGACTTTGATCTACACCATTAGGAAATTTGGTAACCTTTAGTTTTCAAACAGACTTAGGGAATGGGAAAGGCTCCATATCCTCCATATGTTCAGGCATGTGTGGTTCGTTGTAAAGGATAAATAAGGCTCCATCAATGGTAGGTATAATGGCATATGGCAGATCCATTTGTAATTTCCCTCTGATTGAGGCACACCATTTCCTAGACAATAACATTCCCTAGGCATTTGGCACATCTATGACTACAATATCCATCAACACATAACTATCTTTATTAGCAGCCAAAGGCACCTTGACATTCTTCATGAGGCCATATACAGGTATAGATTTGGAGTCAAAACCACATACATTCTTATAAGGTCTAGTGATCTCCATTTCCAATCGATTCATGACGAGGCATTACATTGGCAGAAGCACTGGAATCAAGCATACAATTTTGCAAAGTGAGGTTGTTTATCACTAGAGACAATAAGAATAGCTCATGCCCTCCACTTCTTTTATCATTATACATGTTTTGTAGGATAACTGGAGGGTCTTCAAGCCCATTAGGGTCCATATGTCCTTTTGATGTTATCAAATAAGGGCAATATTTTTAGTATTGCAATGATTATTTATTCACAAATGTATAGAGATGTGATACATCGAGATCTACTAATATTCACACCTTCCTCATTTTCACAGTTTTGTGGAATAATTGTGTGAAATTTCAAGTAGGATTAGGTGTTTCTTGAAACGAGGATTTCAATTAGAAAGGATTGCTTATTTTAAGTATTGTGTTTTAATGGAATGGCTTTTGAGATTGTGTCTTCAAATTAATCTATATTTACATTGATTCTGAAATTTGCATTATTTTTGGAAAGGTCATCACCATGTACTGGTTAGGGATGTCAGGCCACTTTGGACTTGGAAATAGCAATTCTCTAGCTACAGTTGATGTGGCAGGGGCATATATTGTAAGTATTGGCATTCATATGATTTTGTGAGTTGTAAGATTAAGTCCGTTAAACCCTGGGTATCCCAGCACTCCTTGTAATATAGTTCATATTTCTTATGCAATCTTCTAGTTTCGCACTGTTCAATAATAGTGACTTCCATTCATTCTTAATTCTGTTTTACAGGGCCTATCGAAGCATTCAACAGTCCTGTCAGGCATATTGCTATTCATTATTACCTATGCATCACCATTCCTGTTTCTCTTTGGCTCTCTGCTTTGTTCATCTTTCGCAAAGGGACGAAACAACGCATGCACTGATAAAGAAGATGGAAATTCAGGATATTTTGTTCTAAAGTCAATTGCCCTTCCATGTGTTTTGCCATTGGCTTTGAATTCTGTTGTGCTGGTTGGCTTCACAGGCATATTATTTCTCATGAGAAATCATCTATTTGTTTGGAGTGTATTTTCTCCAAAGTACGTAACAATTACTACAGGCATCCATTGGATCTTCTTGCACATACAAAGTATATGTTTTTGAATCTGATTATCAGAGGGGGAACCTAAAATTAGCTATTCTGTAACGGATTTTTTTACATATAACATCAGTGAAAAGATCAATTTTTCTAGGAAGATAGAAATATTTCCTTGGAGAAAACTATGCATGGAGTATTTCTTCTTTAGCTTGTTACCCAGACAGATTAATCATAGCCATATGAAGTATTCTCATCTTCGTTGCCTGTCTTTCTATGCTTGTTGAATGTCTGTTAAAACTTAAAAAATTCATCTTCACTTTTGTTGCTTCTTCATAATTATCGTATAAATGTTGGAAAGCATATTTAACATGAGTAGAATCTAATCCATATCATTCTTAATGGTTTTACAGGTACTTGTACGTGTGTACAACAACAATCTGTATTTACATCGCAACATTTTTTATTGCTATCACTGGACTCTATGTGAATCTTGTGATGTTTGTGAGGTCAAAATCGTCTTTTCCTTGGATTCATATGAAGACGTGAAAGCTTAAATTATGGAGTGGACACAAGAAGTTTTGAAGTTATTTGAAGACTACCATTACCTTGGGAGCAAGAGGCCACTGCTCTTTTGTTTTCATATGAACGTTTCATCCAGAATGAGGAAAATTGTTGTTGCAGATCTAAATATGAACAACTGCACCTTTGTGAAGATAAGGGTTTTTGCGGTTTTCTTTTTTATTTAGATTCACATGTACTTATTAGTGTAAAGCTATTGTTTACATCCTACAACGGAAAACGTATTTTTCCTCAGCACAATGTTATCAACTGAACTAGTTGGCACCAGAAACTGGAACTGGTAAAAAAACAGAAAGATAAATAGTCAACCAAAAAATACATAAAATATTCAAATTTTTTTATATGTATATTCATGTAAATCCATGTTAATCCAAACCATGAGACACAAATATACAAAGTTTTCTCATGTCCATAGCAAGGGTGCATACTGCACATAACGAAAAAAGCAGAGTGCAGTCCATGTCCGAACCAAATTACATAAACAAAGAGGCTTTAAATGGCCTTTATCATCCAAAAATAAGCATAATATTAAGTTTTAACTAATAACTTCAGACTTACAATCTAATCAAATGAAGAATGCATCTAGAGATTCCTCCTCCTCTTGGCTTTGTTTGCTTGGAAGTTATCAAGATAACCTTGCATTGTGACTCTTAGTTCATCAGAGGCTTCTTTGCAAGGTTTTATATTCTTCTTGCATGTGCTAGTGTTGTTTCACCTTGTGGATACCTGTCCACAAATTTCCTTCTGACAATTGTTACCTACCATTTTCCCCCAACCAATCACCAATGTTCCTGTGCCAGATCCTTCTTTTATTGAGCCAAGCAATTTTTCTATCAACAAAAACATCTCTGTGAACGAAACCTTGGGATTTATAATTTCTAGAAAAAAACAGCAATGTTATTGTAAAGAAAATTAGGGTTACAAGAATAGATTTAAACTTTTACATACCTTTACAAGCACTACAAATGAAGACTGCAAATTTGAACTTTGAATCAGCAAAACAGCAGCTCCAAATGAGCCCAAGAAGCAATCTGTACCAGCAAGAAGAATCGTATCAAACTGAATGAACACTTGGCTCAAATTCCGAATCGATCAAGTGAAGGGTGTGAAACAAATAGAGTTGAGAGGTGTGCGAGAGGGATCTCATTAAATACAAAAAGGAGTTTATAATTAGGTTTAGGTTTTTGTTTTCTTTAGTTATTTTTTTTCCTTTCTTATCTGTTTTAACTTTATAAGTGGGCCCAAGTGGCTTTCTTATGGCATCATAGAATTTCAAAGTGCATGGCAAGGAAACACATGTTTGCATGTTAAAGAAGACTATATATGGCTTGAAACAATCCCCTAGAGCATGGTATGCTAGAATGAATGCTTATTTACTAAGACTTGGTTTTGTCAAAAGTTTAGCAGATCCAAATCTCTACATCAAGGTGGTAAAGAATGATCCCATCATCATATTACTCTATGTGGATGACTTACTAATAATAGGTGTGGAGCATCGTATTCATGAATGCAAGAAGGAACTAGCAGTTGAATTTGATATGAAAGTTCTTGGACTAATGCACTCTTACTTGGACTCGAAGTATGGTAGAAACTTGGCAATATTTATCTTGGTCAAGGAAAACAAGTGATCAAGATTTTGCAGAAATTTGGTGTGATGGATAAAAAACCTATGACAACACCTATGATCACTAATTTGAAGAAGTTAAGGAATTTAGACTCAAGTTTTGTCGATCCTACATCCTATCGATAGTTGATTGGCCCCTTGATGTACCTTGTGAACACCTAGCCAGTTATATGTTTTGCAGTAAACACTCTTAGCTAATTTCAGATGGAGCCAAGGCATGATCATTGGATAGTATCTTCGTGGGACTATACATTATTGTTTGAGATACGTTGCAGGAAATAAGATTCAGTTATTTCCCTACACATTCAAATTGGGCAGGTAGTGATGTAGATGGAAAATGTAATATAGGTGGATGTTTTTGTTTTGGATCCTCTATTGTTTCATGGATGAGCAGGAAACAAGTCTTAGTCGCATTAGGTAGTGTTGAAGCTTAATATATAACAGCCAGTGAAGTTGTTCAAGAAGCACTTTTTCTTCGGAAGTTGCTTGCAGATTTGTTTGAATAACCTTTGGAGTCTACCATTATATGATGTGACAGCCAAAGTTGTGTAAGTTTGACAGAGGACCCAATTTTCCATGCTAGGATGAAGCACATCAATATCAAGTATCATGACATTCGAAGCTTGATGCAAGATGGGGTCGTGAAGCTACAATATATCTCCATTGACGAAAAATTAGTTATATTGATGAAGTCTCTTCCTAACAGGAAGCTTGAGTGTTTGAGAGACAAGATTGGACTTGTGGATATTTCCTCCTTGGTTGAGAGGGAGTGAGGATGGACATTGATTCTCCATGTGTCATGCACTATGGTCAGGATTAATAGTCATAAGCCTACAGAAGGCACTGGTAGGGAGAATGGTGGATTGGATAAGCATCTGGGACAGATATTCTTTGAGGATTTGTATACAAGATAATAATAGTTCCGAGGACCAATATTCTGAGGATAGGGTATCCAAGATAAGAATAGTCTTGTGAGGACATACCTGGTGAACATCTGAATGGGGTATGTTCCTAAAGAGGCAGCGGTGTCCAAATTTATGCCTCCCACCATTGTGCTCTATTCTAGTGGAGAGATAGAGCTTGTTAGTCAAGGCCTTGCTATTTTTTACAATGTTGGTTATGATGATGCTTATCAATCAGAATCCCTCATGAGAATGTTTCAATTTGAGAGTATTCCATTGTGTCATTATGAATACCTCCTTAGTTAAGAGGAGGTGTTGAAAATGTAACTTGTGTCGGTCTTCATAATGTAATAGAAGTATACCATTGATGTACTTATTATATTCATTTATTACATTCATTATAATTTTTTTTTTCTAGTCAAAGCATGTTCTTCATGCTTATAGGGTCAATTGAGTCAAAAGAAAATTTATTATAAGTTAAAAAATGTAATTGAGTCAAAGTCTCATTTGGACTTGTAAGAAAAAAAATTCATTTTATTTGAGTCAAAAAGTCAATTTCTCATCCACAAAACCAAGTCGACCTAAAGAGGGCAATGATTCGACATTTTGGACAACTATAAATACAAGACACTTTGACCTCATTCATTCATTCACTCGACACATCGATTTTTGTGCCAAATACAAGAAGAAAAATAGAGAGGTCAAAGGAGAGAGAAATTCGAGTATTTTGGCAGCTAGGGAGAAATTCCCTAGCCTACATTTGATTGTGAAATTTATTTCAAGTGATTAAATAAAAAGAAATTCATTATGGTTATCGAGACGACTTCAATATATTGGAGGGAAAAAATATTAATTTGAAAATTTTGAAATTGGTCAAGGTCGGCCTCAAGTCGGCTCACTCCTCCAATCAATGTGTCCCTTAGATCTCACAATTAACTATATATTGCCATAAGGGTTCCTTACTTTGTATGGCATATATCATTCTAAATTTTTCGGATAAACTATCTTCAAAGGAATTTAAAATTTTCTATGATTTTATCTCTACGAGTTGGACAAGAATTCAATGATCCTTTGAGGCAAATGAACTCAGTTCTATGGTGGATATTTGGCATCTTCTGTATTTCGCATCTCACATCATTATGGCTTGTGGTTGACATTGTACATATGGCTCGTATGATGTTCTATGGCTCACATCTCATCAATTGCTCGAATCTATTACTATTCTACTTCAGGACTACCTATTGGTTACAGGACTACGCACTGTCTACAAAACTCTCGCATATGCCACGAGACTCTCGCTCTGCTTAGGACTATACTCTCTCAAAGCTACATGACTACTTCTCTTGCTCTATTATAGGATTATTCTCTCGCTCTATTACAAGACTTCTCTCGCTCTATTACAAGACTATACTCTCATAATGGCTACATGACCTATCTTGCATTGTCTTCAAGACTAGAATATGGCTACAAGACACTACTCTTATGACTACTCTCTCATGTATGTTATTCTACAGGGCTACTACTCTCACTCTACTACATATATCTATACTCATGCACATGTTTTAATCTACCTTTTATGTCTGGCTTCAACTCTTATGTTATAGGACTACCCACTCATGTCCCTACAGTATGGTGACTCTCGCATGACCTTACAGTATGGTGACTCTCGCATGACCCTACAGTATGGTGACTCTCGCATGTCCTTATAGTATGGCGACTCTCGCATGACCTTAGTATGGTGACTCTTGCATGTCCTTGCATTATGGTAACTCTTGCATGACCTTATAGTATGGTGAGTCTCTTATGACCTTACAGTATGGCGACTCTCGCATGTCCTTATAGTATGGCGACTCTCACATGACCTTATAGTATGGTGGCTCACATTGCATTACAATAAGCTCTTGCATCACAAAGATATCTTGTTACTTTATGTGAAGTTGGTTACAACTTGGACAATGTTGAGTCAGACACTGCATATGCTAAGTGTTGATATTCAAACTATGGTAGATATAAATCTAAGGACTATAGTGGAGTCTCAATATGCTACAAACCTTTATATTGCAGTTTTTCTACAATTTAGACTATCATTCGATGTTGCTCCTCCATATATGATGTTGGTATATGATATTGTATGCAAGTTGCATATACAACATTGCTTGTCTAGACCCTTGAAGTTACTTGCACCGACCTGTGAAGTTGAAATGACCTTATATGGATATTGATGCAGTGACAATGACAATGATACTCTTGATTCATATGAAAAATATTTCCATTGCAGTGATCTTTGCATGTGATATGACAATCTTCCTTATGAAGGTAATCATCTTGGTTCTGTCTCGTTTGGCAGTTGTGAACTGACATGGATAGGCCCTAGGAGGCTTGATGTGTTTTATCGTGTCTTATTACATTGGTACTTTGTATCTTAGTTGAACAATTGATGAATAGACAATATAGAAGAAGAATTGAATCTTGGGTTTTTCCTCTTGTGGGGTTTTTCCATCATCTCCGACCAAATCCTGGTGTTTTTTTGTCCATGTTTTTCTTCTAATGTTCCTTTTATTGTTCCACTGCATTGTTAATCATATTGTTCTTTCTACATAATTACTAATGATGTTAATATGTATGTGGGTTGAATGTGATATATGAAATGGTTCAAAAATGTAGTTATCCAAAGCAAATAACAATATAGCCCTATGAAAAATTAATGTGTTAGCATAGCTAGGCTGTAAGGAAAAGTCATTGTGATCACCCCCATGGAGACCCTCATGGATTTATGAATCAAGCAGAGAGATGTTGGAGACCTAAAAGAATGCTAGGGTTTGAAGGAAACCCTAGGAAACCTTGTTCCAGTAAGAGAAGTTAGGGTTTGGTGGATGACATGAGGTTAGGGTTTGAAATAAATCGTTGAAGTGTGAAAGAAGAGCTTGGAGATCATAAAGGCTTGAGTTCTACAGTATTGAAACCCTAACATGATTAATGAGAAATTATTTCAGTGCCCGTGACAGATTCAGTGTAACCCTAGATGGGCCAGTTTCACTATAAGAGACATTAGAGAAATTTTGAGATAAAAAATGGGTCACAAAACAAAAATGCACAACCAAAATCAACTCTATAAGAACCAATAGGATTCAAGATAATGATGTCAAACATGGGGGATGATTCACCATTTTTGGAGTAAAAAAGTAAAAAGATTAAAAAATAAAAATAAAAAAACTATTTTTCCAACTTGTATTTTCAACTTATCTCTCTACAATTTTACTCAAATTTCGAGCAGGGGCACTCATTGGATGTGAAATTTAATTCCTCATCCAAAGAGAACTCGTATTGCATACTTTCGATGGACCCTGCTACACGAAAAATGAGAAATACATGAAAAACATGATTGCAATCATGTTTTTCATGTATTTCTCATTTTTCGTGTAGCAGGGTCCATCGAAAGTATGAAACATTGACATGTGGATGATGGACATTAATGACTCTTGGAGGCTCCAAAGGGAGTTGATCATTTCCTTCAATCCTCATTAAAAATAAGTATTGTCTAGACTTATATTATTTCTTTATGAAACTTCTCTTTCTTATTTATCGATTATCCTTCATGCATGAATATTTGAGTATTTCTAACTCCCTGATGAAGATGTGTTAAATTTAGATAACAATAGTATGTTTTATACTTAGCACAATTTACTTCAATGTCCTTAGTAGCCCAATATCAATTTCCAATTATATCCAGTAGCAATCACATTAACTTAATCACATTGATAGTAAATGCATATAGAACATAAACAAAATGCACAAGACAAGCCAAGACAAGAGGACACAATATTTGGCAGATGCCATGGAAAAAGCCCAACGTGGGCAAAACCCTTTGATCAATTCTTATTATTCTTCAATAGTTTAGCATAGAGAGAGTACAAATATCAAATTTACTTGCCCAAAACAGTCATGTCAAAATCATTTGTCAACAACAATCAACTGCATCCCTAACCCAAAAGTCAACGATGGTGAACGTAGCTCCAAAATGTCCTCCAAGCAGCTCAATCGACAAAAATCCTATTCGGCCTTCTAAGAGAGTCAAAGTCAACCCAAAACAACTCAGTCAAACCCAGTCAAACACTGTTGTAATTTCTACAACCAAATCTGAAGTCAACACTAAAGTCAAAGTTGGTAAAATTGTCCCAAACTCTATTTTTGTGCCAATAAATGTGCCCTTCAAAGATCGAAATTTTGCCTCGAAAATCCAAGTCAACGAAGGTCAAATGAGCCTTGGTCAACGTTGGTTTGTTCCTCTGAAATTCGACTTGATTTTGACCTAGAAATACTTGGCCTCCGGCCACATGTGCAACTAAGAGAGAGGTTGTCCCAAGTTGTACGAACCAATCAAGAGAGGAGAGAGAGATGAATGATGTGATGAGTGATTTCCAAATGAGGAGAGAGGTCACTCTTATTTATACAAATCGTTGACGGTGTGGAGACACATCTCTTGGGCTTCATGAGCCTACATTTGATTGAGGCTGACCTTGAAAATTTGCACATGTGTGAAAATAAATTCAAAATCATACTTTTGCTTGTCTGAATGAGATGATCTTTAGATCAATCTTGGACCTCTCTAAAAGAAGAATCCAATAAAAATATAATCTCCATCATATGAGTTGTCTTGTCCCTAGTTTCCAATTTTGACACTCCCTCTCAATTAGGGAGAATTCCACCTGCTGGCATCCCTGCTTTGCTCCGTTGAACGATGAAATAATAATGAAGAAGAATTGATCGAGAGTGAGTCACAAGACCTTGCCACTCTCCACTGACACAAGTCAGACCAAAGGTAGAACCTCAATTTATTCTAGATCAAGTTGTTGAACACCATGCATCCTAGCATAGGGAGTATGGAAGTACACGATACGTCCATCAGTAGTGCTATGGTCCCTATCCTCATTTCCCAACTCATTGGCCAGATCAAAGGTACTTCCCATGAGTCCTAGACTACATGGGTACGATGTATGCTAGGGCATCAACAGGAGAAGGTGAACCACTCATCCTGCTCATATGCCATAGGAGAAGGTGATCCACTCATCCTATACATATGTCAACCATAGTGGACGATGAACCACTCACCCTACACACATGCCAACCATCATGGGTTATCACAAGGGAAGGTGAACCACTCACCCTATACACAACACACCATTAGGGGAAGGTGAACCACTCACCCTATGGTCACTCATAGCTCCAAGAAGTACCCCAAGCCCCCATGATCTCCCAGAGCTAAGTGTCTAACTCATGTGGGACCCTCATAATAGGGTATTTCCACGACTCCAAGTCTCTCACAAAAGGTTAAGAATTTGACCTTCCCTAAGGGCTTCATGAGAATATTAATGACCTGCTCATCAATCTTGATGTGATGGAGCCTTATTGCTCATCATTGTACCATATCCTAGATAAAGTGGTACATGATACCAATATGCTTGGAGCGGTCATGGAACACAAGATTCTATGAAAGGAAAATCCCACTTTGGTTGTTGCAGTAGATCACGGTGCCAACACCTACTCAAATAGCTCACTAAAGAGCTTCCTCAACCAAACAACTTCACAGCAGGCCATACTAGAAATAATGCATTCAACCTCAACGATGCTTAAAACAACTGATTTCTACTTCTGCTCATCCAATATATTGAAGAAGATCCCAATGAGAAGAAACAACCAAATGTGCTCTTACAATCCACCACACTACTAGCCCAGTCAGCATTAGTATATCCATGTAGCCTTAACTTTCTAGCAGTGTATCTCAGTCCATAGTTGATTGTGCCCCGAAGATATCTCAAGAGATTCTTGGCAGCAATCCAATGTGTGTGATGAGGCTGGACCATAAATTGACTCTTTGTGTTCACAAAGAAGCATATGCCCAGACAGGAGTTCACCAAGAACATTAGGCCCCCCACAAGTTGTCGATACTCGGAGGGATTTTCCAAATCAACCCAACAACATTTCCACATAGTTCCTTGAAGTTGAGTTCCATTGGAGTAGTCATAGACTTACACTCCACCATCACACATCTTTCGAGTAGCTTCACAATGTATTTTCCTTGAGAAAGGAAAATATCTCCTGGATTTTTCCAGACCTCCAAGCCTAGGAAGTGGTGCATCAACCCTAGGTCCTTCATCTCGAATTCAAAAGCTAACTCCCTCTTGCATTGATAAATGAGAGGGTTTGCACTTGTCAGAAAGAGATCATCCATATAAAGTACCAGAATGAGAGGCTTGTCCTTTTCAACCTAGAAGTATAGGTTCGGGTCAGCTTCACTTCTTGTAAAACCTAGCTTCATAAGATAGCTATCAATCCTTTCATACTAAGCCCTGGGGGCTTGCTTCAACCCATACACGGCTTTCTTTAACATGCATACATGTGATTTTCGACCTTGAACTTCGAACCCCTCGGGTTTCTCTATATAGAGTTCCTCCTTCAGCGAACATTGCAAGAAGGCATTTTTAAAATCCATTTGGTGTGGGCTCCATCCTTGAGAGGAAGCAAGAGAGATAGTAGACCAGATAGTGGTGTATCAGGAAACCGATGAAAATATCTCATCATATTCCACTCCTTTTGTTAGCACTCCATCGAAACTCTGAAGTTTGAGAAGAAGACCAACAAAGGTAACCACAAAATTTCAATGTTATAATGAATTCTGCTTATCAAACTTAGAAATCAATCACATAAGACATGGACATGAATATGGAAGGTACAATATTTTCAAACATATGAAAACAGAAGAAGAAACACTGCTAAAACACATACCACACGAATCCCACCACAATAGCTACAAACTCTATCTATTAGTTCCTGCCAAAATCACTGATTACACTAGTGTTCCAAGATAAATTGCACAACATCCAACCTTTGGAAATGATTACAAACTATCTAATATATGCAAATACATCGTAGGACAGCTCACCAGGTCGAAAATCCTATTCAAGGCTCATCATAAATGACTTTGATGAGTCCTCACCTAAAGACTAGGATAGTTGAAACAATTTCCAAGATTTTAGACAACGTTTAGGAGAGCTTGTCTCCTCATTAATTACAAATTTCCTCATATAGTGAGGCAAAAACCAAGAAACCTAAAATAAACTTAATTGATTACAAGACATCGAATTTGATGTCATTCATGGCATTAAAATGTCTCTAAACCAGATAGGTCGCACCAGGAGCAAAAAGGTCGCACTAGAATTGATTAAAACAGGAATTTAGCAGAAAGGTCGCAGAAAGGTCGCGCCAATTGAGAGCTACTTTTGGATGACTTGTAGGAGTCCAAACTACATTTTTAAAGTTGGGTTGAGTAGCCACACATGTCTTCTTTCGAATGAGCCATCAAACTCCAAAAAATACCCACGGGAAGGCCTCCAAAACTTTATTTTTCCAACCTCACTCAGAAAGGTCGGACCAATCCAGAATTTGTGGCAGAACCATGAAAAAGGTGAGGTTTTTTTATTTTTTCATCAAATTTGGAAGCTGTTATGGAAAACCCCCTTCAGATTTAGCATGTAAACATGAACATATACCCATGCATGTAGAGAAAAGCTGATTTGGGTGCCCAGAGAAAAAGGGTCACATCTTGGTGCGACCTTTCTGTGTATCATTTTCAGCAAAATTTTAAAAAATTTCTAATTTCTCCGAAATTTTCAGAATTTTTCCTTAATTGCTCTATATGTTAGGCTAAACATACAAGGATGTTTTAACCATCAATTTCACTCCTTGGCCTCTTTTTATTGCCTCGTTTTGCTTGTCTTGGACCTCTTGCAGTTTTCTCTTCAATTGATCAATTTTTAGTTGTGCAATCTGTTTTCTGGTTTGATATCGAGCAACCATGCGTTTGTGAATCTTATTGTCCATGTTTGCAGTCTCCAAGAGCTTTTCCAAGTGAGTGTTGACTTTGTCAAAACAAAACTCCTTGTCTTCACCGATTTCTTTAGCTATCCTCTCCTCAAAAGTTAGTTACTCATCTGTAGGGTTTTGTTCTTTGTTTTTCTGTAGAGCCTTCTTGAGACCCATAGTTCTTGGTCTCTTCCTCTTTACTTGGTGGTCATGTTCATCAGATTTAGCCATTGTTTTTCCCCTTTCTTTTTATTTGCCTCTGTAAATTTTCGTAGATGTTCTATGCTTGATGCAACTTTACTTTTATCCCCAATATCAAACAACAATCACATAAACAAGAAAGTAAAATGCTGATAGAACATACCATTAGATCGACAGAAGACAAGCCAAAAATACCCTTAACCTAATCAGCAAAATATATGTGTTGTGGTACGTTACGACGGTCAATAGGATGCTTCAACTAGCAAAGTCTCAATACGGCCAGCCAACCAGAATGTGTCACAGAATCCTCTCGAACAACTCTATATCAGTCAACCCAAAGTCAATGTTGTCCAGTCAATGGTCAATGCAAAAACAACAGCATCAAAAGTGAACGCAACCTAGTCAAAGTCAACGTCCAACCTCGATTTTTGTGCCAATAAATGTGGACTGCAGAAATCGGATTTTTGAGAGAGTTTAGGGTCAGTTTGACCATGTGTTGACCAAAGTCAATGCTAGTCAAATCTGCGCTGAACCCCTAGGTCAAAACCAGAAATTTCCTTCGCTGAAATTTCCCACGTGTGAGGGAAGAAGAGCCTCCAAGGTGATTGAACCAATCAGATGATGAGAGAGAAATGTGTGATGAGTGATGGATGAAATGTCCTCCAACATTGACCTATATATATCCATCAGTGAGGGTGTGTGACACATCTGTTGGGGCTTCAAGCCTACATTTCAATTCTGGCCAACCTTGCACATAAGTGGAATTAATTAAAAATAAATGTTCTGCGCATCGGATCAAGATGATCTTTAGATCGATCTTGGACCTCTTCGAAAGAGGAATCCAATAAAAAGATTGGCAGCTTCATCTCAGCATCACAATATGGAGTTTTGACCTAGTTGTCCAAAATTAACACTCCCTCTCAACTAGGGAGAACTCCATCCACCTGTGCCATCCAAACATCGTGCGTCATCCCGTCGTAACTTGCTTTGTTGGCTTCTTTATTTCAGAACAAAAGGTGAGTCACAAAGACATCACTCCCGGCTGACAAATTCAGCTCAGAGGTCCGAAACCTCTATAGGACTCAAAGGAGTCTCATACCAACCCGAAGTTGGTTTACCTGACCCAAAGTCAGTTGGAGGTTCGAAACCTCACTAGACTTGATCCCAGATCAAGTGGTTGGACACGTGCCATCCTAGACATAGAGAGTATGACAATCTCTGATGCGTCCATCGATCTTTGCTACTGGTCTCTAGATTTTCCCACCTCACTGGCCAACTGAGAGTTACTTCCCATGAGTCTGGGACTCAATGGGTAGGATGCATACGGGGCACAGATCATGAGAGGTGAACCAACTCAATATCATAACGGTGGGGTAGAAGCACACCAACAAGGTTCGAAAAGCCTAGCCATGTGGTTGCTTATAGCTTCGAGGAGCTATCCCCAAATCCCCCTGGAGCTCCCAGAGCTCATCGTCTGACAGGACCCTTAGCATAGGGTCGTTCCACGATTCCAAGATTCTCACGAAAGGTTAGGAACTTGACCTTCCCCAAGGGCTTTGTGAGAATATCCACGGCTTGCTCATCAGTTCCTATATGATCGAGCCTTACAACGCCTCGTTGTACCATATCCTGGATAAAGTGGTACCTGATATCAATATGATTGGATCGATCATGGAATAGGGGATTCTCGGACAACCGAATCCCACTCTGGTTATGACAGAGTATCACGGTGGTATCTAGCACATGCCCGAACAAATCATTGAAGAGCTTTCACAACCAAAATGCTTCACAACAAACCATACTCGTTGCAATGTATTCGGCCTCAGCAGTGCTCAAAGCCACTGACTTCTGCTTCTTGCTCATCCATGATATCGAAGTAGACCCAAATGTGAAGTAGCATCTAGATGTGCTCTTGCGATCCACTACGCTGCCAGCCTAATCGACATTAGTATATCCATGGAGTGTCACGCTCCCGGCAGTGTATCTCAGCCCATGGTTTATCGTGTGTCGAAGATATCTCAACAGATTCTTAGCACCAACCCAGTGAATGTGATGAGGATCAACCATGTGTTGACTTAAAGTGTTCACTGCAAAAAATACGTCCGGATGGGTGTTCACTAAGAACATCAGGGCCCCTACAAGTTGATGATATTCAGTAGGATTTGCTAGCACGGGCCCAACAATGCTGCCACTCAACTTCTTAAAGTTGAGCTCCATAGGTGTCGACACGGACTTACAGTCCACCATTCCAAATATTTCCAGCAGCTTCACAATATATTTTCCTTGAGAAAGGAAAATCACGTCGGGTCTCTGCCAGACCTCCAAGCCTAGGAAGCATTGCATCAGTCCTACATCCTTCATCTCGAACTCAGAAGTGAGCTCCCTCTTACACTGATGAATGAGAAGGTCATCACCTATCAGGAAGAGGTCGTCCACATACAACACTAGAATGAGAGGCTTTTCTCTATCAACCTTGAAGTAAAGGTTTGGATCAGCATTACTATGAGTGAAGCCCAACTTCATCAGGTAGATATCTATCCTTTCGTACCAAGCACTGGGTGGTTGCTTCAACCCATAGAGAGCTTTCTTCAACCTGAAAACATGTGTGTCTCGATCCTAGACTTCGAACCTCAGAGGTTGCTCCAAATACACCTCTTCCTTTATTGTACCATGCAAAAATGTAGTCTTCACATCCATCCGATGAAGATTCCATCCTTGTATAGCAGCAAGGGCTATGATAGACCAGATGGTGGTATATCGAGCCATAGGTAAAAATATATCATCATAGTCTACACCTTCCTTTTGAGAGAAGCCACGGGCAACAAATCTTGCGTTGAACTTTTCAACACTACCATCAGATCCATTCTTGATCTTATAGAGCCATTTCGAGGTGACAACTGCTTTGTCCTCCGATCTTGGAACCACATCCCAGACATCATTCTTCATAATGGCCTCATATTCTTCATGCATAGCATCCTTCCATACTTGATGCTTTATGGCTTCTTCAAAGGATCCAGGCTCAGATTTTACGATAGTACTCATGGTTGCTAGATACCCTTGGTATTTATTCAGCTTCTTGCTTTCACGGAATGTCCCCCTTCGGGCCATAAGATTCTCGGCATCCTCGAGAGTTTCCCTGAGCCATGATGGTCTTCTCTTCATTGAAGGAGGTGGATCAAAAGGGTCCATCAATCCTTCAACATCGGGCATTGTCTCATCCTTCAGTTCTTCTTGATTTCCAACCCTTACTTCATGATATTCCTCAGAGTTTGGAAGATTGATTACTTTCTTGAGGGAAGCATCTTCATCAAAGGTAACATCGTGGCATATCTCCACTTACCTTTGACTAGGCACATAGATTCTTTAGGCATTCGAAGTTTCACTATAGCCCACAAACATTTCCTTCTTCCCAGAAGCATCCAACTTGCTCATATTTTCTTTCGGCACATGAAAATAAACGGGACAACCAAAAACTCTAAAATGTGAGACGTCGGGTTTCTTACCAGAGAAAACCTCTTCGGGAGTTTTGGAGTCCAAAGCAGAATGCAGGCATCGGTTTTGAATGTACACAACAGTGTTCGCATCTTCTCCCCACGGAAACTTTAGAAGACCTTGGTCACATAGAATAGCACGAGCATCTTCCACAATGGTCCTATTCTTTCTTTCAGCAATGCCATTTTGCTCAGGAGTATATACGGTTGTGGTCTGCCTCTTGATGCCAACTTCTCTGCAAAAGTTTGTTGAACTTGTTCGTCTCATATTCAGTGCCATTATCGGTCCTCAAAATCTTGATATTCTTCCTTGTTAGATTTTCCACCAAGGCTTTGAAGGTACAGAACCACATGAAAGCCTCATCCTTCTTCTTCAAGAAGTATATCCAAGTTTTGCGAGAGAAGTCATCTATGAACGTCATATAATAAGAAGATCCTCCCAAGGATGTCACGGGCAACATACCAGACAAATCAAAATGTATCAATTGGAAGACATCAGATGTCTTTGTGACACTTGAGGGGAAAGATCCCCTTGTATGCTTTCCTTCGGCACAGCCCTGACATACACCTTCATGATCATTCTTGAATTCAGGCATCCCCGTCACCACCTTCCTTGCTTTGGGAAGGGCTTTGTAATAAAGGTGTCCAAACCTCCGGTGCCAGAGTTCAGTCTGTCGGATAGTATCACATGTCATCACTCCTAGTGGACTTCCTCCAACCTGGTAGAGTGTATCAACTCTAAACCTAATCGTGATAGCTTCCCTGAAACTCTTCTTCCAGATGTGCACCTTCCCATGAACGAATGCCACATTGAAACCTTTGTCTTCCATGGCCGAATTAGACACAGGGTTCTTCTTCAAATCAGGTACATATAGTACATCTTGCAAGCAGATGACTTGACCTTGAGATAAGTGGAGGGTCACAATCCCTGTCCCATTCACAGGATATGTGGCTTTATCTCCAAGGATAATTTTCAAATTAACATCATTCTCAAGCATATCAAAAAGTGCTTCCTTAAACCCAGTGATGTGCCTTGAGGCACCACTATTGATCAACCAGACATCCATAGTGTCGGGTGGAGATGCAGTAGAGAGGGCAGATGCAAGAATGAATTCATTTCTTTTATCATCAACAACATTAGATTCCTCATACTTGGAATTTCTCAACCTTTTGAAAGGTTGCCCATTTCCACCAGAGGGAGCCTTCCTCTTCCCTTTGAACCTATTGTTCTGTTGATTTCCATTCCTTTGGTTGTTGTTGTTGTCATCATCATCAGGACAATCCTTCTTGAAAGGGCATTCTCTAGCATAGTGGCCGGTCTTGTGACATGTGTAACATTTTCCTTTCTTTCCTTGGGCCCCTTCTCTTCCTTTGTTCCTCAGACCACCATTGTTCTTCTTTTTAGCACGGGTAGTGAAGGCAACATTTCCTTCATTTTCATATTCCTTCATCCTTGTTTCCTCTTGTACGCATCTTGATAATACTTCGTCAAAATCAAGTATCAAATTGTTATTGAGAATGGTAGTATTGAATACATGCCATTCGGAGGAGAGACCTCCAAGTGTTGTGAGAACCATTTCTCGATCCGCTATTGTCACCACAATGGCTAGAATATTATTTTTTATTTCGATCAACTTCAAAAAATATGATTGGACAGATTCATCCCTACCTTTCTTTAGATTCTTCAATTGTTTCTTAAAGAAAATGACTTGATTTGCATTGTTGGCCTTGAACATGTTGACCAACTTATCATACATCTCCTTGGATGTGCCTAGCTCAGAGATGTAGGCTACCAAACTCTTATGAATTGGATCCTGGATCATCATCTTTTCTTTGATTTCCCCCTTCTTATATTTTGACTTGGTGGCAGCAGGTGAAGAGGATGGAGGCTCTTGGATTTTACCTTGCACATAGTCCATGACATCTTGGTCTTCCAACATAAGATCCAAAGTCATCTTCCAGGCATGGAAGTATTCCTTCCCAGTCAATTTGTCATAAGCTTTGAAGCCATTATAGTTTGAGGTACCCATGCTCTTCTTTGATGATTTCTACAAATTTGGGCTTTGTCTTCACCTCAGCTCTGATACCATGTAAATTTTCGTAGATGTTCTATGCTTGATGCAACTTTACTTTTATCCCCAATATCAAACAATAATCACATAAACAAAGAAAGTAAAATGCTGATAGAACATACCAATAGATCGGCAGAAGACAAGCCAAAAATGCATTTAACTTGATCAGAAAAATATATGTGTTGTGGTGCATTACGACGGTCAACAGGATGCTTCAACTAGCAAAGTCTCAATACGGTCAGCTAACCAGAATGTGTCACACAACCCTCTCGGACAGCTCTATATCATTCAACCCAAATTCAACAAAAGTCAACGTTGTCCCAGTCAATGGTCAACACAAAAAAACAACAACAAAAGTCAACGCAACCCGGTCAAAGTCAATGTCTAGCCTCGATTTCTGTGCCAATAAATGCGGACTACAGAAATAATATTTTTGAGAGAGTTTAGGGTGAGTTTGACCATGAGTTGACCAAAGTCAGCGCTGGTCAATTATGTGCTGAAACCCTTGGTCAAAACCAGAAATTTCCTTCGCTGAAATTTCAGCATGTGTGAGAGAAAAAGAGCCTCCAAGGTGATCGAACCAATCAGATGATGAAAGAAACATGTGTGATGAGTTATGGATGAAATGTCCTCCAACATTGACCTATATATATCCATCAGTGAGGGTGTGTGAAACAAGTGTTGGGGCTTCAAGCCTACATTTTAATTCTGGCCGACCTTGCACATAAGTGGAATTAATTCAAAATTAATGTTATTCTCATCGGATGAAGATGATCTTTAGATCGATCTTGCACCTCTCCGAAGGAGGAATCCAATAAAAATATTTGAATCTTCATCTGAGCATCACAACATGGAGTATGGATCTAGTTATCCAAAATTAACAGCCCCAAACAACCTCTTCTCCAAAATTCAATTGATCTATCTTCAATTGACTGTTTTCCTGCTCAAGAAATGAGATGAAAATTGAGCCCTTGCTAGGTTATCTTGGAGCTCTTTGATCTGAGCCTCCTTGTCTTTTATCGTTCTCTGCAAATTTTCATGTTCATTATGGTCCTCTAGGTCAACCAAATCAAAATCATGTTTCTCCTCATCATGCATGGAAGTCTCATGCAAAGCTAATGGTGATCCATGCAGTGAAATAAGCTTTGCCCCTTCCTCTTTCCAAGGAGCAAACACAAGCCTCCTGCCTCTCCTATAGGTGAGATTAACCTCAGGCCTGTTTGCTTGATGAGCCAAGCTCCATTGGTTGTTCAGACTCTGACCCTGATGGTGTTGTTTTGCTAGGAGAAACAGTGGGACTAATACCAGGAGCATTGTTTAGTTTATCTATGAATGTTTTCCAGGTGATTTTCTTGGCTGAAAGCTGATGCATAACCAAAATCTTGATCAAGCTATGATGGAATAGATTGGTGATATGAGATTGTCCCTTGGTCTTGACCTTTTCAGTCATCTTCACCACACTTCTAAACATAAAATTGGACAAATTAAGTGCTTTACGGTAGAGGTGAAGTGCATAAGAAACCTAACACGATACCTGTACATTTTGGAAAACCTTCCTTCACAAGTAATATATTTCATAATTATTTTCATTAAGGGGGCATACTTGTCACAAAGAAATCTGAAAGGAATAACATGTTAAGGAATATATTTGAGGTTAGGTTTTAGGAACATTCTATAATCATCACACTGTAATTCAATGCCCTTAAACCAGTTTTCACCCTGATTTGGAATTCTTGTGGCTAAAGAAATATGGTCTGCTGAAACACTAAACTCCAAACCTGCTATGACAACTTTGTCCATGTGAAAATTATGGGCAAAGAGGTTGGTCAAAGGAACATGAGAACCAACCTTTGTGATCATCTCACAAAACTTCATACATCTATAACTTTCATAACATTTTTTAACAAATGGAGAGGCATTAATTTCACAGAAACTAATGGGCTCAAATCTTGAATGGTGTCCTCCATTTTTCACTTTTTGTTTACTCTTTGTTTCGCTCTCCATGAATTCTTTTTTTGAAGGATATACTTTAGCTGTTTTTAGGGTTTTTAGATGATAGGTCACAGTGGTTTTGAAAAGAGAGGAAAGGTATTTATGGTATGGAAGTTTTCTCAAATGTTTTGAGGAGACAAAGAGGAGTGTGAGATGGAATGTTGTGCTGAAAATTATTTCATGAGATGAAATGGTGTGGCAAGAATTTTATAAACTGTGCAATGGAAATGTGGTAGAAGGCTAGGGTTTAATGAGGTCAATGGTACATAGGTAATGAGTGATCGGAAGTGTGTAGGCTAGGGTTTTTATGGAGTGTAGGTGATAATATAAGTGAATTAAAGTTTAGGTTTCCTTCATTAAAACCATGGAGAACACAAAAAGTGGTGAAAAATTTGCTGAAGAAAACCATGAGAAGAAACCACTTTTTCCTTTGATGAAATTCCTTGAAAAGATAGTGTAGATGATCATTTACTGATTATTGAAGTTTAATGGACCTTTGAACAAACTTGGGAGGCTAGCAACACTCTGAATTTTGCTCTGAAACCATTGAAGAACTCTACATTTTGAAATCCTGTCAATTTTGTAGAAAGGTCGCGAAAAGGCCGCGAAAGGGTCGGAGAAAGGTCCACCAGTAGAAAGGTAATGAAAAGGTCGCGAAAAGGTCGCACTTGACTAGAAAGGTCGTAGAAAGGTCGCACCTCTCTGAAACTTGCATAAAAACCCTCCTCTCACAATTTTCTCCTTCTTTTGATTTGCACAGTGATGTTAAGGGGAACAAAGGATATGAAGAGTAAAAATGAGTTACTTTAGCTCCTCCATAGGCCTTTATATTTTCTTTTGATGTTTTAGTAATTAATGAGATAGGATGGCCCACCTCACCAAATTACCTTTGCCTTTTGAAATTTAGGATCTTTTTGAAATTTGGAACTTTAGAACCATGATTACATATAAAAACATAAATTACATTTGAAATAAAAATTCATTGAAAATACTTGCCTATTACCACTCTTCCAATTTCTAGATTTTATGCATGAAATGGGAGTTTAGAGACCTTGAAACCCTAATGACCTAATGAAGACTCTTAATTGAATGAAATCATGCTGAAGGTGACTGAAATTATGATGACAACATCTGAATGATAATACAAAGTTTATTTGATGACATGAACCAACAATTTTAATTTTGGAAAGAGTGGAAACAGACCTAATGCCCAGTGACCAAATTTTTTTCTTGAAGACTTATTGAAATGACATAAATATGATTTAGGGGGCCTGTTAAAACATTATAAGAGTCCATTTGATCACTGGTGATAGGATGCAAAGACTGACAGTAACATTGGCTCCAGCTGGGGATGGCAGCTCCTTGGAGGTGTCAAGAACACCGTAGACCAAGTAGCCTAACCGTTGGGCATGGATTCAAAAGTTAAAAACCAGACCAAATACTGAAAACTTGATATAACAAACTGAATCAAAATTTAACTGAATTTACTTTGAGTAACTTTGAAAACAACATTAAATCGATAGAACTTTATGGCCTTCACCTTGGGCTCCAAGCTCCAATGATTCTTCGCTTCACACTTTGCAGAGTAATTAAACTAATATATACAATGGAATTGGTAAATTTTCAGAAATCTACATCAGAAAAGATAATGCTTAAGGAGCCTACCATTGACTGTTCCTCCTAAGAAATCTTCTCTATACATCTCTTCCAATAGGAAAGCATGTTGTCCGCGAGAGGCTGAAATCTTGTATGGTCCTTTCTACAGGTTCTCAAATTTGTCGTGCTTCCCTTATTCCTCATTTCTAGCATCCCAAAGGACGACCACATCTCCAATCTTGAAATCATCTGCCTTTGTCTTGCCGTCATATACCTTCTTTATCTTTTCATGAAGCTTTGAGATGTTCTGAAAGACCTCATCTCTCGTTTTCTGAAGATGGATCATTTGATTGATCCGACGCTGCACATAATTTTATTCACTTCCTACTTCTTATAACAACTTCATAACCGGGACTGCAAGTGATGTAGGAAAAACAATATCGACACCATATACCAACTGAAAGTGAGACATTCCTATTAATTTCTTACTATAACCTTGTCCGCCCATAAAGCATTGACAAGCTTTTTATGGCAGTTCTTCTTGTTTGCCTCCAACGTCTTCTTTATGATATTAATCAAAGATTTATTAGAAGATTCTGCCAATTCATTACCTTGCAAATAATATGCAGTTGAGTGCCCCAATTTGATTTTGTACTTTTCACAAAAGTCAACCATTTTCTTCGACTTGAATGCAACCGCATTGTCTGTAATGATATTATGAAGACAACCAAAACAAGACATAATGTTAGTCTCCCAAAACTGAATAATTACTAAATATTTTTCTTGCCTTGTTGGGATCACTTCGATCCATTTGGTGAAGTAGTTTTTAACTGTTAAGATCTATTTATGTTGTGTAGATGATGCAGGGTGAATTTCTCCTATAAAGTTAAGGCCCCACTGCTGAAAAGGTGCTTGCACAGATATAAGCTGCAAAGGTAATGGGAGAAGGTTCCTTTTACCTTGAAATATATGACACTCGTGGCAACTCATCACTATTTTATATAAATCTGCAAAAAGAGTTGGCCAATAATATCCAACCCTTAACAACTTATTTTTCGTGGTTTTCAAAAACAGGTGACCTCCACAATCTCCCTTATGGAAATCATTCATTACCTCTTTGGCTTCATCTTCTACTAAACAGTTCAGCAAGACACCTCTTGGGTCGTTGCAATAAAGAGCGTTGTCCAAAATGCAATATTTGGAAGCCTTCAACTTTAATGACCTACCCTTACTTTTAGACATGCCTGGAGGAGGATTTAGATGCTGAAGAACATAAATTATGTCGGAATACCAAGGAGATGATTGAAAAATATCGGATACCTGCATGAGTGCACCTTCCTCTTCTTCATCGAACAAAACTGAAATGAGGTTGATATCAAGAGCATGTAAATTTGATTCAGCCACGAGCTTGGCTAATCCCTGACCTTTGATCATATTTGTGGGCTTGATCTCAAGGTCATACTCTAACATTGCTGCTTTCCACTTCCCTCTTCTGCCTTCTGGATCAGCCTACATAAGAACATCCTTCACTGCTGCATTTGGAACATAAGCTAGAATATGTGAATGAAGGATATACACTCGAAAAGCCTTCAACGCCTTTACCAGGGCCAAGGCTTGCTTCTCAATTATGTTATATCTAAGGGCTGCATCCCTGATGGTACAACTAAAGAATACAATGGGCTACTCAGTCTTATCCTTATTTTGCATCAAAATCACAACCAAGGTATTTTCATAGGCAAATGAAAATATGATGAAATCAATGGAGTAATCTGGGCTGATTAGAACAAGAGTTGTATTTAAGGAAAACTTCACTGAATTAAAAGACTTTTTGGCATCCTCGGACCATTTTACCTCATTTTCATTCTTTAGCATGTTGGTCATTTCTCAAAGATATTTGGCCAGATTTGGAATAAATCTCCTTAAGAAGTTCATCTTACCATTGAAAGCTTGAATATCGTTTTTGTTGCGTGGAAAATCAATTTGTTGAATAGCCTCAGTCCAAGAAAGATCAATCTAGGTACCATATTTGGAGATGATATGACCAAGAAGCTTGCCCTCCTCCATAGAAAAAAGACTCTTTTTGGGATTAAGAGAAATCTAAAATTTCCTGCCTTTCTGAAATACAATTCTCAAATGATACAAATGCTCATCATCAGAATGAGAAAAAACAGTCAAATCATCAAGATACACAAGTAAGAAAACGTCCTTTTCATCTGCAAAGTCTATGTCCATTTCTCGGTAAAAGGTGGCCCCTGCATTCTTGAGTCCGAATGGAATTTTAGGATACTTGAATATGACCCAAGGTGCCGTGAAAGCAGTCTTGTATTGATCATCCTTGTGCACTAAAATCTGATTATATCCCGAATATCCATCAAGAGGTGACGTTCGAGAAGCGCCAACCACTCTGTGTAGGATATGATCCATCTTGGGAAGAGGATAATTATCCTTCGGAGACACCTTATTTAAGTTTCTAAAATCAATACAAAGCCGGATTTCTCCAGTTTTCTTCCTTACCGGAACCAAGTTTGACATCCAATTAGAAAATCTTATGGGAACAATGATGCCAACTTTGAAAAGTCTGTTCACCTATTTCTCTATCGACGACAACAACCTTGGGTTGATTCTTCTCAGCTTTTGTCTGAAGGGATTTTGGTCAGGCTTGACTGAAATTGTATGCTAAATGATATTCATATCATTAGGCTCAACCTCCAACTCATGATCATTGTTAAGTATGTAATCTTCATTCTTAGGAAAATCTGATTTCTCAATATACTCTTCATCCTCTGTCAAAAATATAGGCTGGACATCTATTCTAAAGAGGTGATTTTCCTCCACAATCTCATCTTCTTCTTCAACCCCTTGAGCATAATTTTTCTGCAAAGGTGTTTGAATCTGCTGTTGTGCTGGCTGCTCAGAAGCCCTTTGTTCTCTTTGCTTGATCCTAAACTGATGTTGTTGTTGTTGTCCTCTGAATTTGGGATTTATAACCTGTGCTTCTGGCTGTCTTTCTGTAATGGGCATTCTGTCAACCATTCTTTGCACTGTCCCGATAAAAGTACCCAATTTTACCTCAGAGGATGAGGATGTTTCTTCTTTGATTGTTACCTTTCTCTCACCATTTATCTTTGAATTTTTAATTGACAAGTTCGCTTCCACACTGACTGCATTCATTTGCATATCTTCTAGTGTTGCAGGACTTCTCTCTCAGAGATTGTATGCCATATCCTGATCAAAGGCATCTGGATATTGCAAGAGAGCCAGATATGGGGGTAGTTTGATCTCATTTGGAATTGAATTGTACACTCGGTTGAAATGAGTAGTGAAATCCTGAACTGATTCATTTGGATTCCTTTTTAGGTTATCATACTCAGAACGAATCTGTAGTGGATTCTTCTTTATTTCCCATCGAGCTATGAATGCATTAGCCAATTTTTCAGGGTTTCTTATAGAATTGGAAGTCAAAGATCTAAACCAAGTTCTAACATCTCCAAAGAAGCTTTGGGAAATTATTCTCATCTTGGCATCATCAACATCTATCTCTTCTAGGTCGATGAAATCAGTGACTTTGACTAAGTGTTGTTTTGCATTAATTTTATAATTATCATCAAAGAGAGGGAGTCTCTAGCCATAACCTTGTGGAAAAGGTGCAAGTTGAGCAGGTAGGACCAGGGGTGAAAATATTACCATGATGCCTACTGAATGTGGTGCAAGAGTAACAATGGGAGGGGTAGACTGAGAAGGTAATGAAGTAGAAGGGATGGAGGAGGAGGCACCAACTGATTGGGATTGTGTTGTAATAAACAATGACTCTTGTTGGTATTGGATGATGGCTTTTTCAGATGTGTATTGAAGTTGATTAGCTAACTTTTCAAGCCTATCAAATTGACTCCATACTTTTGTGTCAAAGTTTCACTCGGATTTAGATTCTTTGGAAATTAAACTATATTCAAGTTTCAAGGAATCAAAAACTACCTCAGATAATTATTTTACTTCGGATAGTATTAATGGGTAAAATAATATCTCAGACAATGAAGTTTCAGACTTTGATCGAAATAAAGACAACTCAAACTTCAAATCAAGAGGTATGTCTTCGAGATATAAAAGTTTTGCAGGTAATGAGGAAGATCTTACCAATGGAGAAGGATTCGACCGAAACTCTAAGTGTTGGGATCTCTGCTTCCGAACAAGTTTCTTTGGATCTTCAATTGGAGAAGTTGGATGAGGATTTGGATTCGATCTAGTGTATCTTCTCGAAGCTATAATGTTCTCTGTTTTCGCAACTCAATTATTTGCAACTTTCAGATCAACCTTCATGAAGACTAAGGCCTATCACCCACAGGCCTAGAATTCAATGAAATTATGGTAACACCAGGGAGGATTTGTCACTTTGTTCCCTAGTATGGTCACCAAGATGTTAGCACTCCACCGGATCTCTGAAGGCTGAGAAGGAGACAACAAAGGTAACCACAAACCACTTTGACCTAGTAGCTAGCCCTACTAGGCTTAGAGGGCTCTCTCAATGAGATCACAACCAATTTGAATGGATCATGGAGATTTTAGGCTAGTTATAATAGGATCTAGGTTTTGATTGATTTGGATTTGGTGTTGGATGGTGAATTAGGTCTAGGAAAAACTAGGTCAGGGCTCTAAAAATCAGATTTGAAGAGATGTAATGGGGCAAGGTAGGCACACACTCTAGCACTTTCAAGGTATCCTGGTGACTATGGTATATTGATAGGGTTTCAAAACGAGCATGGGAATCATGAATTCATTTATATTAGAAGAAAGTGAACATAACTGTCATAACTTATCCAAAACAAAGCCTTGAATTAATAAACTTTGCTTATCAAAATTAGAAATCAATCACATAAGACATGGAAATGAATATGGAAGGTACAATAATTTCAAACATATGAAAACAGAAGAAGAAACATTAATAAAACACATACCACACGAATCCCACCACAATAGCTGCAAACTCTATCTATTATTTCCTGCCAAAATCACTGAATACACTAGTGTTCCAAGATAAACTGCAGAGCATCCAACCTTTGGAAATGATTAAAAACTATCTAATATAGGAAAATACATCATAGGACAGCTCATTGGGTCAAAAATCCTATTCAAGGATCATCATAAATGACTTTGATGAGTCCTCACCTAAAGACTAGGATAGTTGAGATAGTTTCCAATATTTTAGACAAAGTTTAGGAGAGCTTATCTCCTCATTAATTACAAATTTCCTCATATAGTGAGGTAAAAACCAACTAAGAAACCTAAAACAAACTTAATTTATTACAAGACATCAAATTTGATATCATTCATGGCATGAAAATGTCTCTAAACAAGATAGGTCACACCAGGAGCAAAAGGTCGCACCAGAATGCAGAAAGGTCGCACCAGAATTGATCAAAACAGGAATTTAGCAGAAAGGTCGCACCAGCTGAGAGCTACTTTTAGTTGAATTTTAGGAGTCCAAACTTCATTTTGAAATTTGGGTTGAGTATCCACACGTGTCTTCTTTCTAATGAGCCTTCAAACTCCAAACAATACCCATGGGAACACCTCCAAACCTTGCTTTTTCCAACCTCACTCAAAAAGGTCGGACCAGTCTAGAATTTGTGGCAGAACCATGAAAAGGTGAGGTTTTTTTTTTATATGTTTTCATCAAATTTGGAAGCTGTTATGGAAAAATCCCTTCATATTTAGCATGTACACATGAATATATACCCATTCATGTAGATAGAAGTTGATTTGGGTGTCCAGAGAAAAAGGGCGCATCTTGGTGCGACTTTTCTATGTATCATTTTCAACAAAATTTCAAAAAAAATCTAAATTCTCCAAAATTTTCAGAATTTTTACCTTAACTGCTCTAGATGTTAGGCTAAACATCCATGAATGTTTTAGCCATCAATTTCACTCATTGACCTCTTTTTCTTGTCTCCTTTTGCTTGTCTTGGACCTCTTTCAGTTTTCTCTTCAATTGCTCAATTTTTACTTGTGCAATCTGATTTCTGGTTTGATATCAGGCAACCATGCATTTTTGAATCTTATTGTCCATGTTTGCAGTCTCCAATAGATTTTCCAAGTGAGTTTTGACTTTGTCAAGCCAGATCTCCTTGTCTTCATTGATTTCTTTAGTTATCATCTCCTCAAAAATTAGTTGCTCATCTATAGGGTTTTGTTCTTTGTTTTTCTGCAGAGCCTTCTTGAGACCTATAGTTATTGGTCTCTTCATCTTTACTTGGTGGTCATGTTCATCAGGTTTAGCCACTATTTTTCCCAGTTCCTTTTTATTTGCCTCAAACAACCTCTTCTCCAAAATCAATTGATTTGTCTTCAATTGACTGTTTTCCTGCTCAAGAAATGAGATGACAAATTGAGGCTTTGCTAGGTTATCTTGGAGCTCTTTGATATGAGCCTACTTGTCTTTGATTGTTCTCTACAAATTTTCATGGTCATCATGGTCCTCTAGGTCAACCAGATCAAAATCATTTTTCTCCTCATCATGCATGGAAATCTCATGCAAAGATGATGGTGATCCATGTGGTGAAATAGGTTTGGCCCCTTCCTCTTTCCGAGGAGAAAACACAAGCCTCCTACCTCTTTTATAGGTGGCAATAACCTCAGGCCTAGGCTTCTTTGAAATCTCAGCATGTTTTCTTGATGAACCAAGCTCCATTGGATGTGCAGACTCTGACCCTGATGGTGTTGTTTTGCTAGGAGAAACAGTGGGACTAATACCAGGAGCAGTGTTTAGTTTATCCAAGAATGTTTTCCAGGTGATTTTCTTGGTTGAAAGTTGATGCATAACCAAAATCTTGATCAAGCTATGATGGAATGGATAGGTGATATGAGGTTGTCCCCTGGTCTTGACCTTTTCAGTCATCTTCACCACACTTATAAACATAAAATTGGACAAATTAAGTGCTTTTGTAGAGGTGAAGTGCATAAGAAACCTAACATGATACCTGTACATTTTGGAAAACCTCCCTTCACAAGTAATATATTTCATAATGTTTTTCATTAATGGGGCATACTTGTCAAAAAGAAATCTGAACTGAATAACATGTACAGGAATATCTTTGAGGTTAGGTTTTAGGAACATTATATAATCATCAAGCTGTAATTACATGCCCTTAAACCAGTTTTCACCCTGATTTGGAATACTTGTGGCTGAAGAAATGTGGTTTGTTGAAATATTGAACTCCACACCTACCATGAAAACTTTGTCTATGTGAAATTATGGGCAAAGAGGCTGGTCAAAGGAACATGAGAACCAACCTTTGTGATCATCTCACAAAACTTCATACATCTAACATTTTCAAAACATTTTTTAACAAATGAAGAGGATTAATTTCACTTAAACTAATGGGCTCAAATATTGAATTGTGTCCTCCCTTTTTCACTTTTTGTTTATTCTCCGTTTCACTCTGTATGAATTCCTTTTTTGAAGGATAGACTTTAGTTCTTTTAGGTTTTTAGATGATGGGTCAAAATGGTTTTGAAAAGAGAGGAAAGGTATTGATGGTATGGAATTTTCCTCAAAGGTTTTTAGGAGACAAAGGGGAGTGTGATATGGAATGTTGTGATGAAATTTATTTCATGAGATGAAATGGTGTGGCAAGAAGTTTATAAACTGTGCAATGGAAACTTGGTAGAAGGATAGGGTTTAATAAGGTCAATGGTACATAGGTAATGAGTCATAGGAAGTATGTAGGCTAGGGTTTTTATGGAAGTGAATGAAAGTTTAGGTTTTTCTTCATTAAAACCATGGAGAATACAAAAAGTGGTGAAAATTTTGTTGAAGAAAACCCTGAGAAGAAACCACTTTTTCCTTTGATGAAATTTCTTGAAAAGATGGTGTAGATGATCACTTACTGATTATTGAAGTTGAATGGACCTTTGAACAATCTCTGGAGGCTAGCAAAACTCCGAATTTTGCTCTGAAACCATGAAAAAGCTCCACATGTCGAAACCCTATCAATTCTACAAAAAGGTTGTGAAAAGGTCGCGAAACGATCGCAGAAAGGTCGTACCGGTAGAGAGGTCACGAAAAGGTCGCACTTGACCAAAAAGGTTGCGCCTCTCTCAAACTTGCAGAAAAACCCTCCTTCTCTCACAATTTTCGCCTTCTTTTGTTTTGCACAATGACGTCAAGGGGAACAAAGGATATTAAGAGTAAAAATGAGTTACTTTAGCTCCTGCATAGCCCTTTATATTTGATTTTGATGTCTTAGTAATTAATGAGATAGGATGGCCAACCTCACCAAATTACCTTTGCCTTTTGAACTTTAGGATCTTTTTGAACTTTTGTAACTTTAGAACCATTATTACATATAAAAACATAAATTACATTTGAAATCAAAATTCATTGAAAATACTTGCCTATTACCACTCTTCCAATTTCTAGATTTTATGCATGAAATGGGAGTTCAGTGACCTTGAAACCCTAATGACCTAATGAATACTCTTAATTGAATGGAATCATGATTAAGGTGACATAAATGATGATGACAACCTCTGAATGATAATACACTCAGTTTATTTGATGACATGAACCAACAATTTTAATTTTGGAAAGAGTGGAAGCAGTCCTAGACTTAATGCCAAGTGACCAAATTTTCGCTTGAAGACTTATTGAAATGACAAAAATTTGATTTAGGGACCCTATTAAAACATGATAAGAGTCCATTTGATCACTGGTGACAGGATTCAAAGACTGGCACTAACATTGGCTTCAGCTGGGGATGGTAGCTCCTTGGAGGTGTCAAGAACACCGTAGACCAAGTAGCCTAACCATTGGGGCATGGAGTCAAAAGCTAAAAACCAGACTGAATACTGAAAACTTGATATAATAAACTGAATCAAAATTGAATTGAATTGAATTTGAATAACTTTGAAAAAGACAGTAAATCAATTAAAATTTATGGCCTTCACCTCGAGCTCCAAGCTCCAATGGTTCTCCACTTCACACTTTGCAGAAAAATTAAACTGATATATACAATGGAATTGGGAATTTTCAGAAATCTGCTTCAAAAAAGATAATGCTTAAGGAGCCTACCATTGACTGGTCCTCCTAAGAAATATTCTCTATTCATCTCTTCCAATAGGAAAGCATGTTGTCCACGAGAGGCTGAAATCTTGTATGGTCCTTTCCACATGTTCTCAAATTTGTCGTGCTTCCCTTTTTCCTCATTTCTAGCATCGCAACGAAGGACCACATCTCCAATCTTGAAATCATCCGCCTTTGTCTTACGGTCATCTACCTTATTTATCTTTTAATGAAGCTTTGAGATGTTATGAAAGGCCTCATCTCTTGTTTGCTGAAAATGGATCATTTGATTTATCCGGCGCTGCACATAATTTTCTTCACTTACTGCTTCTTGTAACAATTGCATAACCAGGACTGCAAGTGATGTAGGAAAAACTATATCTACTCCATTTACTAACTAAAAATGAGAAATTCATATTGATTTATTACTACTCACCATGTCCGCCCATAAAGGTTGACAAGCTTTTTATGCCAGTTCTTCTTGTTTCCCTCCAACATATTCTTTATGATATTAGTAAAATATTTATTAGAATATTATGCCAATCCATTACCTTGCAGATAATATGCGGTTGAGTACCCCATTTTGATGTTGTACTCATGACAAAAGTCAACCATTTTCTTCGACTTGAATGCAGCCGCATTATCTGTAACGATATTATGAGGACAACCAAAACAAGACAAAATGTTAGTCTCCAAAAACTGAATAATTAATAAATTTGTTTCTTGCCTTGTTGGGATCGCTTCGATCCATTTGGTGAAGTATTATGTAGCTATTAAGATCCATTTATGTTGTGCAGATGATGCAGGGTAAATTTCTCCGATAAATTCAAGGCCCTGTTAGGGTCCCGTGATTTGGCAGATTGGCAGACCAAATGACAGGGTAACATGGAACTAAGCTTTAGATTTTGAGTACCTAGCCTTCCTGGACTCAGAGAGGGATCTCTCTATTGGGTGCGAAGGACGTGTTCTTTTTTCTCTAGGGTTTTGAATTTAGGCTAGTTATTAGGTGTAGGGTTTGTTGATTGTTTTTGTTGGGAAAGATGGTCAAATGGAATAGGTGGAGTAAGAGTATGTCAAATCCATTGGGCTATGGAGTCAAGTGAGAGTGTCTAAATGATGAAACAGAGTGTGTTGCAGGGCTGATTTAGCAAGGTCAATGGATCCTTAAGGTGATGTATGATGTGTAGTGAACATTAAGTTTGGGAAAGACTAAGAGGTCTTGAACATATATAGTTTAAAAGTTACAATCCATGAGGTATGGAAAACCATTAAGCTCAATAAACCATAATCTAAACTAATAAAAATCCAAGAGAAACATTCCAGTGATACATAGAGAGCATAAGAGCTTCTAACTTTAGAAAATCACCTTCAGATTTTGGGAAAACACATAAGACAATACAAATAACTCAATTTATGGAGAGGGAACTCCTAAACAACATATATCAAGTTATTGGGAACTCTGAAACAAGTTTTCAAGCATGGACAAAGGGCAAGATCGAACGAGACCTCTTTGACTTAACCTAACAATCAATATTTCACAGAAAGACTTCAAGATAGGGTTTTGAAAACTTCAAATAAGTAGAGAATACCATGAATCATACTTGTAAGCTAGCATACTAACCATACATGAAACAAAAAAAAAATTTGGTGGACCTAAGGAGTAGTAAAGAATTCCTTAAGATGGCCAAAAGAGAAAACATAAAAGCTATAACAAACAGGAGGACTGAGGTGCCTCAAAGAACATGTCTCAATCTATAATTTTCTGTTTAATAGCAGCCAAGAAACATGAAACATAATGATAACAAAGGAAACAATAGACAAATTAAGAAGACATCACCATTCACCAAGCTCTGGAATCCTGCAAACAAGCTTCTCCATCATCAAGCCAAACAAGCCATTCATCCACTTCACAAAACCAATTTCTTCTCCAAGCTCATGAAACCATGTATATTGCTCTTCAAGCTCATCAAATGACAACAAAATACATAGGGGCCTCATGCTCTATTTATGGAGATAATGATGACTAAAACCCTAAATGTGGTAGGAAAATGTCAAATATAATCATAAATATCATTTATGGCCAAGAGACCATGCAAGGCCCAAGGCACATAATATCCCAAGAAATAATGCTAAAATAAATATTTGCACCTAATTCTAGCTTAATTTGCCTCAAAAAGCTCAAAAATATCTATTTGCAATAAATGAGTGTGTTTTGTTGACTTTTGGTCCAAAACACACTAGGCAACCTCTATGCGTAGCACCACTTTAGCAGAAAATAAGGTCTCTTGTAGCTGAGTTTTGGACCCCTTCCTGACACCAGATTTGGCTCCGTGATTTTCCGTTGGAAAGCCTGATGAGTATAATTTCTAGAAATTCTTGAGTTGTGCTGATTGGATGCCATTTACCTATCCAAAAATCAAATCTCCCAACACTGCTCTGTGCACATCTCCTGGTCTGAAAATGAGGCAGAAAGGTCAATTTTTTGATTTTTTTTGACCTTTTGAGGGGGTAAAAATGCTCCAAATGATCTGAAACTTGGTGAGAAGACTACTGGTGATGTGAGAAATCCAAAAATGTAAACTTTGAGAGCTGAGGATGTACCAATTTTGTGCGTAGCGCCTAGGGTGTTGCGCATAGAGGGGTCAAAATTTGGAAAAAACAAAAAGTTGTCCAATTTGCCTCAAAATTTGTAGAGAGGTCCCTTAAGAGGTCTTGGACACCTACTGAGAAGCCTCAGCCAAAATTCCAAGGTTGTCCTGCACTTTGGCTCTTTTTAGGTCTTCAAGCTCCATGAGGGCCTTCCTCAGTTTGGCACAAGAAAGCATGTTCTTCCTTGCATAATGCTTTGTCATTTTCTTTTGTAGGGAAAGGCCTCTCTTCACCTCCTTGAAATGCTTATGCTCCTATTTGTAATAGTGGATGACACGTTGTGCCATCTCAAAGTCTCTTTCCCACTCCTGAAGCTGTGCATCTTTCTCTAAGAGAAGCAACCTTGTGTTCATCTCCTTGTCCTCATTGTCAATGTCTAAATCAATGAATTGAGTTCCTTGAGAAGTCCTCTTGATCCTTTTACTTCTCATTACCTTGAACTGTTGCTCACCTTTGTCCATCTTTTCCTTGCCTTTGTCTTTGTGTTTAGTAACTGGAGGAGAGATGGCCCTTTTCCTTTTTGTGGCAGCAAACACATCTCTTTTGCCTCTGTGGTAGGTGCATGTGAGAGGAGTGATGAGGGTGCCTTGATCCTTGATGAAGTCACAAGCCTTTTCATCTTTGTCATGGCTTTCATGAGTGACTTCATGCTCCATTGGGTCATTGATTTCTTGATCTTTGACCTCATCATCATCCTTGCTTTCCTCACTGTTTTCTTCACTGTCATCTTGGCTCTCAAACTGACCACTATCCTCCTTACTTGCCTCATGTTGGCTTTGTCCTTCACTAAGGTATTCTTCTCTGTCACTTTCTGCACTGTCACTTTGGATTTCTTGGTCATTTATAGGCTGATTAGTGTCATGAATGTCATGACTATTTCCTTGCTTGTCATTGATTGTCTCATTTGTACCACTTTCTTGGTCAATGCTTTCATCTTCAAACTCTGTTTCAACCTCATCATTTGTCTTCTCTTGGTCTTCAATTTCTTCATCTTCTCCCTCTATTTCTTCATTTTCATTTCCTTCATTCATTTCAGCACTTGAGATTGATTTAGTGGTGTCATCATTATCACTGTTTTGCTCCAATTGCTCACTGCCTTCCTCTTTTTGAGTGCCATTTTCATCACTCTCATCTTCTTGATTAAGCTTTGTACTTGCCTCACTGTTTTCTGCCTTTGCCTCATTTTCTTCACTCCCTTCCATGCTATCATCATCCTCTTCGTCTTCCTCATTAGATTTTTCCACTTCCTCACTGCTATTTGTTTGTTCTTCATGGATACTGCCATCATCTTCTCCCTTAGCACTGCTATCCTACTCCTTGTTTTCTTCAGTTAATGCATCAGGAGAAAGAGGAAATAGGCAGGTTTCTTTGTGGAGAAGGAAAATGTGAAGGATATGAAGGAGTGGAGGTAAGTGAGTGTGAGGTGGAAAAAAAAATTTGGTGAATGGAGGCTTGAGATTTTGCATGAACAAATGGTTTTTTGGCTTGATGAGAACTTTTAAGTCTAGGGAGGACAGAAACAGGGATGGTGAGGGCAACAATTTTAGCAATGGAGGAAAAAAATGAAGTAGGTCTAGGAAGGGTTCAAAGTTTTTTAGGAGGGGGGCTTAGCTTGCATTGGGTGTCCTTTAAGAAAATGAAAACTCTCCAAATTGCAAACCCTACCTTAGAAGGTCAAGAATTGATTTCCATGAATATTTTAGGGTTTGACCCATTTCTAGGGTTTTGAAATTCTCCTTTGACTATGAAGGGAAAAAATTACTTGGGGATCAAAGAAGAAGGGACTACCAACCTTTTTTAACCTTGTGGAGGAATCTGGAGGCAAACAAAAACTTGAATTTGACCATTTTTGGAGCAAGTTGGGCCAAGCTCCGTCTATGCGCAGCGCCACCCGACTGCTTTTTCAGGTCGGGTTGGGCTAGCAGGCCTGTGCGTAGCACCGGGCAAAAGGTGGGTAGATCGGGTTGGTTGAGCCTGTGCGTATCGCCCTCATAGGTGGGTAGCGCCGACCTCCTGGTGCGTAGCGCAGTGTAAATTTACACTGCTCCTGCCTTCTCTATGCGCAGCGCCGATGGCAAGGGGCGTAGCGCCTGTGTCGGTGCACAACGCCTGAAAAGTTTCACCTAGGTTGCCCAAAAACCCTCTTTTTTCACTATATTTTGGGTCCTTTCTCCTGTTTGTGGTAATTTGACAAGCTTGTTGACAAAAAGGTCCCTTGGTGACATTAGTATTCTTCTTTGAAGGTTTTCTTCACTGTATTCCTTTTCATGAACTTCAAAGCTTGTAAACAGTAATCTTGTGATCACGTTGGCACCTTTCCTGGGGTTTTCAGTCCTGCAAGTTCATGCCTTTAATTTCTTGGTGGAGAGACTGAAAAGAAGGGTTTTAACCGTCCTTGAACTGACCTTATGTCATGTATCTCTTTGAGACAGTGAAACAAAACTTTTGGTGTGAAAAACTTTACCAGTTGACACCAAGAACCTTTTTAGTCTTTATGTGTGCCATCTTGGTGATAAAACTTTAGTTTGTTTTCCCTTACCAATCTTCCTTTAGGTAAAATTTTGTGACAATCCTGCAGAAGTGTCACTCAGGGTTAACCTATCTCTTGCAAAATATACCTTTGATAAGGAAAACATTTTGGAGGTTTTACTGTTCTTAGACCAGCTATATGTTTGTTCCTTTGATCAGTTTGAAAATGATGTATGTCCAGTGAGGGAGGTAAGCTATTTAAACCATTTTTTTGTTTTTTCTGGCCACTTCTATTCTTGTAGGTGCCTACACCACTTTTATTTTTTGATCACTGTCTCTTTTGGAGTTGGACAACTCATTCTATCAACCATGAACCTAGGCTTGTCATAGCTGCCTCCTAGGGCAATTTTACCTCATGCCTTGCCTCCTTTGATCATTAGAAAAAAACCTCTGATTTTTCCTTTGAGAAGTCAAACCTTGAACTAATATTTCTGGCCCTTTCTTTCTCTGATTTTACCATTTGAAACTTCATACTTTTTGTACCAATACTCTTTACCTTTTTGTACCTTTGTTGATGTAGAGTCAATGCCTCTTTACCAAACCCTAAAAGGCAGCTTGAAACCCTTTGTCATGCCATATGTTGTTATGAAGGAGGCATTTTGTCATCATTAGAGCACTTTTGTCCATCTTCCCCAAAAAGACTGATTTTGACCAATTTTTGGCAATTCTAGCCAAATTTCCTCTGTGCGCAGCGCCACTCCGTCTGTGCGTAGTGAAAATTTGCAGAGGGCGTTTGGAGGACTTCCCGTTGTCGGAATGAGCTCTGTGATAGCGCGTTGGAAATATTGTTGATTCTAATTTCCAAATATACCATTTTTTCTCTAATTTGAGTTTATGTGCCCTATCAAAAGTCGAGTTTACCAAGACTGGTCAAAAATTATTGAGTGATGGTGAAAAAATGCAGAGTGCTGGTGAAGGAAACTTTTGGAGGCCTTCCTTAACTCCAAATTAAGTTCATGATATCTCATTGGAAAAATATTCAAGTCTATTTGTCTGTTGACTCATCAAGAAAGTCATTTGGACACTCCAGCTGTGAGAAAACCTTATTTTCCCAAGGTCACTCTAGCAGTGCAGAAATTCTCTTGGGACACCTATTTTTTTGATATTGCTCCCAAAACATGATACCTGTGTAAAAACAGAAGGATTTTTTCCTTCTTGGCTTTATTATGGACAAAAATATCTCTCACTTTTTCCCAATTTATCTCTTTTTGGTCATAAACATATTTTTAAGCAAAACTAGCCCTAGGTGTGGCAAATGACTAGGCCCTTGGAATGAATTCTTGGAAAATGATGGAGGCATGATGTTTATGAGTTGGTATGGCTTCATGATTGTTGATATGACCTACCATATGGATCTTCTGCTCTTATGCCTCTTTTCCATAGCAAACCCTAGCTTAGTTGGAAGAGGAATTTAGGGTTTGGGGTAGGGGATTTAGGACTGCCTTGTAGAGGGAGGTGAATGAAGTGGTTAAGCGTTGTCTAAATTCTTGGGGAAATTTTGGGGGATAGGGATAGATGTTAGGGAGTAGGGGAAAGTGGAATTTCAAGGATTGAGTGCGGGGAAGGGGTCCAAAAGGGAAAAACACAGGCCTAGTCTTAAAAAGTGTCAACTTGTGGCCATAAACTAGGTTTTGTAGAAAATGATGAATTTGATGGATAGGAGTGATGGGAAATGTTTATGAAGGTATATTAAGGATAGGAGGAGGTGTAAGAGCATCAAGATACAATCCTTGTTGATGTTTAACCATGGAGGTCATGAAACCAAGAAAAAATGCCCTTAAAAACCCTAGATGGACAATGGAGGAAATAGGCAAAACAAAATAGAGGGCCGAGGCCAAAGGTGACAAAAAAAAGACAAAATTAGTGACATTAGCTCATGATGGGTCTTCTGGGATGGGTGAGCTAAGAATTGACATGATGGGATGATGAAATAGTGAAAAAATTATCTTAAGGATAATGAAGGTAGTGAGATTACTAGAACTCACAATGTTTATGAATTTTGTTTCTAGAAATCTAGAACCGATACTTAGTCATCTTCAAATAGTGAAAATTATGGATGACTAATAGGCCCCACTACTGAAAAGGTGTTTGCATGGATATAGGCTACAAAGGTAACGGGAGAAGCTTCCTTTTACCTTGAAATATCTGACACTCATGGCAACTCATCACTGTTTTATATAAATCTGCAAAAAGAGTTGGCCGACATATCTAGCCCTCAGCATTTACCATATCAGAAAAAGGATCTACTTTCAACATTTTGGCCACGTGAGATTTATATTGATTGGTTTTTACAAGCTCAGTTAAAGGGATAGATACTTTTAACTTAGATATTTCATTTTCTAAGCTAAAAGTATTGGACTTCTTATCTACCTCATTAATGGTGATGTCTCTCTTGTCGAGTTGGTCCTTTTTTGTATTTTCCTTCTTCTGAATTTATTTTTCTTTGCTTGGTGTGCTTGTAGATGGTTTACTGATCTTGCTCTGATTTGCAGCTACAAGCTCCTTTCCTTTTTATCATTACCTTGAGGATTTTTCTTAGGTTGAGTATATTTTTTTGGGATGCCCTCTTTTGGATGAGAGTGACAGGAACATCTCTACTTCTCAATGAATATTGCCTTTGTTGTGAGTTGGGTGCATTTAAATAACCCTGTTGATAATCATCAGACTCAACCTCCAACTCATGATCATTGGAAAGTATGTAATCTTCATCTTTAGGCAAAACTTATTTCTTAATATACTCTTCATCCTCTGTCAAAAATATAGGCTGGCCATTTTCTCTAAAGAAGTGATTTTCCTCCACAATCTCATCTTCTTCTTCAACACCTTGATCTTAATGTTTCTGCAAAGGTGTCTGAATCTGATGTTGTGTTGGCTGCTCAGGAGCCCTTTGTTCTCTTTGCTTGATCCTAAACTGAAGCTGCTGCTGCTGTCCTCTAAAGTTAGGATTTCTAACTTGTAATTATGGTTGTATTTCTATAATGGACATTCTGTCAACCATTCTTTCCACTGTCCTGATCAAAGTATCCAATTTTACCTCAAAGGATGAGGATGTTTCTTCTTTGATTGTTACCTTTCTCTCATCATTTGTCTTTGAATTTTTAATTGACAAGTTCGCTTCCACATTGACTGCATTCCTTTGCATATCTTCTAGCATTGCAAGACTTCTCTCTCAAAGATGGTATGCCATATTCGGATCAAAGGCATCCAGATAGTGCAAGAGAGTCAAACCTGGGGGAGGTTTGATCTCATTTGGAATTGAGTTGTACACTCGGTTGAAACGAGCAGTGAAATCCTAAATTGATTCATTTGGATTCCTTTTCAGGTTATCATACTCAGAAATAATTTGTAGTGGATTCTTCTTTACTTCCCATTAGGCTATGAATGCATCAGTAAGTTGTTCAAGGTTTCCTATAGAATTGGCAGTCAAAGATCTAAACCATGTTTCAACATCTCCAGAGAAGCTTTGGGCAATTATTCTCTTCTTGGAATCATCAAAATCTATCTCTTCTAGGTCGATGAAATCAGTGACTTTGATTAAGTTTTGTTTTACACTAATTTCAAAATTCTAATCAAAGAAAGGGAGTCTTTGGTCATAGCCTTGTGGAAAGGGTGCAAGTTGAGTAGGTAGGACTAGGGGTGCAAATATTGCCATTATTCCTGTTGAATGTGGTGCAAGAGTAACAATGGGAGGGGTAGACTGAGAAGGTAATGAAGTAGAAGGGATGGATGAGGAGGCATCAAATGATTGGGATTGTGTCGGAATGAACAAT
Source organism: Pinus albicaulis (assembly GCA_034641835.2). Lineage (NCBI taxonomy): Eukaryota > Viridiplantae > Streptophyta > Pinopsida > Pinales > Pinaceae > Pinus > Pinus albicaulis. The sequence goes on along the minus strand of CM076580.1, from coordinate 1,582,365,969 downwards.
AACTCTTGCTGGTATTGGATGATGGCTGTTTCAAATGTGTATTGAAGTTGATTAGCTAAATTTTCAAGCTTATCAAATTGACTCGAGACTTTTCTGTCAAAATCTCATTTGGATTTAGATTCTTTGGAAAGTAAAATATCTTCAAGTTTCAAGGAATCAAAAAATACCTCAGATAATGATTTTACTTTAGATATTCTTAATGGGTCAAATACTATCTCAGACAATGAAGTTTTAGACTTTGATCGAAATAAAGACAACTCAAACTTCATATCAAAAGGTGTGTCTTCGAGAGATAAACATTTTGCAGGTAATGAGGAAGATCTTACCAATGGAGAAGGATTCAAATGAAACTCTGAGTGTTGGGATCTCTGCTTCCAAACAAGTTTCTCTGGATCTTCAACTAGAGAAGTTGGATGAGGATCTAGATTCGATCTAGTGTATCTTCTCGAAGCCAGAATGCTCTTTGTTTCCGCAACTCGATTCTTTGAAACTTTCAGATCAACCTTCATGAAGACTAAGGCCTATCACCCATAGGCCTATAATTCAATTAAATTATGGTACAACTAGGGAGGATCGGTCGCTTCGTTCCCCAGTATGGTCGCCACTATGTTAGCATTCCACCGGATCTCTGAAGGCTGAGAAGGAGACTAGAAAAGGTAACCACATACCACTTTGACCTAGTAGCTAGCCCTACTAGGTTGAGAGGGCTCTCTCAATGATATCACAACTAATTTGATTGGATCATGGAGATTTTAGGCTAGGTATAATAGGCTCTAGGTTTTGATTGATTTGAATTTGGTGTTTGATGATGAATTAGGTCTAGGAAAAACTAGGTCAGGGCTCTGTAAATCAGATTTGTAGAGATGTAATGGGGCAAGGTAGGCACACACTTTAGCACTTTCAAGGTATCCTAGTGAATATGGTAGATTGATAGGGTTTCAAAACGAGCATGGGAATCATGAATTTGTTTATATCAGTATAAAGTGAAAATAACTATGATAACTTCTCCAAAAAAAAGCCTCGAATTAATGAATTCTGCTTATAAAACGTAGAAATCAATCACATAAGACATGGATATGAATATGGAATGTACAATACTTTCAAACATATGAAAAAAAAATAATAACACTGTTAAAACACATACCACATGAATCCCACCGCAATAGTTGCAAACTATGTTTATTAGTTCCTGCCAAAATCACTGAATACACTAGTGTTCCAAGATAAATTCCACACCATCCAACCTTTGGAAATGATTACAAACTATCTAATATATGAAAATACATCATGGGAAAGCTCATCAGGTCGAAAATCCTATTCAAGTCTCAACATAAATGACTTTGAAGAGTCCTCACCTAAATACTAGGATAGTTGAAAGAATTTCCAAGATTTTAGATAAAGTTTAGGAGAGCTAACTCCTCATTAATTACAAATTTCATCATATAGTGAGGCAAAAACCAACTAGGAAACGTAAAATAAACTTAATTGATTACAAGACATAAAATTTGATATAATTCATGGCATGAAAATGTCTCTAAACTAGATGGGTCGCACCAGGAGAAAAAAGGTTGCACCAGAAGGTAGAAAGGTCGCACCAAAATTGACCAAAACAAGAATTTAACAGAAAGGTCGCACCAGTTGAGAGATGCTTTTGGTTGAATTGTAGGAGTCCAAAATGAATTCTGAGAGTGGGGTTGAGTAGCCACACATGTATTCTTTCCAATTAGCCATCAAAATCCAAAACATACCAACGGGAAGGCCTCCAAAACTTGATTTTTCCTACCTCACTCAGAAAGGTTGCACTAGTCCAGAATTTGTGGTAGAACCATGAAAAAGGTGCAGTTTTTTGATTTTTTCATAAAATTTGGAAGTTTTTATGGAAATACCCTTAATATTTAGCATTTACACATGAATATATACCCATGAATGTAGAGAAAATCTGATTTGGGTGTCCAGAGAAAAAGGGTCGCACCTTGGTGCGACCTTTCTATGTATCATTTTCAACAAAATTTCAAAAAAATTCAAATTTCTCCAAAATTTCCAGAATTTTTTCCTTAACTACTCTAGTTGTTAGGCTAAACATCCAAGGATGTTTTAGCAATCAATTTCACTCCTTGACCTCTTTTTATTTTCTCCTTTTGCTTATCTTGGACCTCTTTCAGTTTTCTCTTCAATTGCTCAATTTTTACTTGTGAAATCTGATTTCTAGTTTGATATCGGGAAACCATGTGTTTTTGAATCTTATTGTCCCTGTTTGCAGTCTCCAAGAGATTTTCCAAGTGATTGTTGACTTTTTCAAGCAAAAACACCTTGTCTTCATTGATTTCTTTAGTTATCCTCTCCTCAAAAGTTAGCTCCTCATATGTAGGGTTTTGTTCTTTATTTTTCTGCAGAGCCTTCTTGAGACCCATAGTTCTTGGTATCTTCCTCTCTACTTGGTGGTCATTTTCATCAGGTTCAACCACTATTTTTCCCCTTTCCTTTTTATTTTCCTTAAACAACCTCTTCTCCAAAATCAATTGATTTGTCTTCAATTTACTTTTTTCCTGCTCAAGAAATGAGATGAAAAATTGAGCTATTGCTAGGTTATCTTGGAGCTCTTTGATCTGAGCCTCCTTTTATTTGATAGTTCTCTACAAATTTTCATGGTCATCATGGTCCTCTAGGTCAAACAGATCAAAATAATGTTCCTCCTCATCATGCATGGAAGTATCATGCAAAGCTGATGGTGATCCCTGTGGTGAAAAGGTCGCGAAAGGGTTGTAGAGAGGTCACACCGGCAGAAATGTCGCGAAAAGGTCGCACCTAACCAGAAAGGTCGCAAAAGGGTCGCGCCTCTCTTAAAATTGCAGAAAAACCCTCCTCTCACAAATTTTTCCTTCTTTTGATTTGCATAGTGATGTCAAGGGGAACAAAGGATATGGAGAGTAAAAATCAGTTACTTTAGCTCCTCCATAAGCCTTTATATTTGCTTTTGATGTCTTAGGTATTTAATGAGATAGGGTGCCCCACCTCACCAAATTACCTTTGCCTTTAGAACTTTAGGATATTTTTCAAATTTTGGAACTTTGGAACCATTATTACATATAAAAACATAAATTACATTTGAAATCAAAATTCATTGAAAAGACTTGCCTATTACCACTCTTCCAATTTCTAGATTTTATGCATGAAATGGCAGTTTAGTGACCTTGAAACCCTAATGATATAATGAAGAATCTTAATTGAATTAAATGATGATGAAGGTAACTGAAATGATGATGACAACCTCTGATGATAATACACAGTTTATTTGATGACATGAACTGACAATTTTAATTTTGGAAAGAGTGGAAACAATCCTAGACCTAATGCCAAGTGACCAAATTTTTGCTTGAAGACTTATTGAAATGAAAAAAATTGATTTAGGGACCCTATTAAAACATGATAGGAGTCCATTTGATCACTGGTGATAGGATGCAAAGATTGACACTAACACCTTCCTTTTGAGAGAAGCCTCAAGCAATGAACCTGACCTTGAACTTTCCAACACTCCCATCAACTCCATGTTTGATTTTGTAAAGACATTTTGAAGTGACCAAAGAATTTTCCTTGGGTCTAGGAACCACATCCCAAACATAATTCTTCATGATCGACTCATACTCTTTGTTCATCACATCCTTCCAAACTTGGTGCTTCACGACTTCTTCGAACGTACAAGGTTCTGATTGAACAATGGTGCTCAATGGCAGCTAAGTACCCTTTGTACTTGTTTGAATTCTTACTTTCACAAAATTTACCCCTTGGTGAAACATGTCTTTCAACATATTCAAGAATGTATTTGAGCCACGAGGGTATTTATCTTGAGTTAGAGGACTCACGAGGAGGTGGATCAATGGGATCCACCAGGCCTTTAACATCGAGCATCAGTTCATCCATCGGAGGTTCCTCCTGCTTTCCTACATCTTCATCATTGTCCTTCCTTGGAATAGGAAGACCTCTAAACTTTCCAAGGGAAACATCTTCATATAAGGTGACATCATGACTTATCTCCACTTTCCTTTGACTAGGCACATAGATTCTATATCCCTTTGAAGTTTCATTATAGCCCAAAAATGTTCATGTCTTTCAAGATGCATCCAAATTGCTTCTCTTCTCTTTCGGCACATGAAAATATACGGGACAACATAAAATTCTAAAATTAGAAACATCAAGTTTATTATCGGTGAAAACTTCTTTAAGAGTTTTGAAGTCATATGTTTAATGTGGGCATATATTTTGAACATACTCGTCATTGTTGGAAGATTCTCCCCGTAAAAACTTAGATAGGCCTTGGTCATGAACCATGGCACAAGTAGCTTCTATGATGGTTTGATTCTTCCTTTTGGAAACTCCATTTTGATTAGGAGTTTATGTAGTAGTGGTCTCTCTCTTAATGCCAATTTCTATACAATAGTCATTGAATTCATTTGACTCATATTCAATTCCATTATTGGTCCTTAATATTTTTATCTTCTTCCCTATTTGATTTTCAACCAAGGCTTTGAAAGAGTGGAACCATTTGAACACTTTGTCCTTATTCTTCAAGAAATAGATCCATGTTTTGCGAGAGAAGTCATCCAAAAAAATGGCATAGTACAAATATCCTCCCAAAGATGTTACGGGAAACATACCAGCTAAATTAGATTGGATCAATTGAAGAATGTCAGTAGTTTTACTTTCGCTCGATGGGAATGGTTCCCTTGTATGTTTCCTAGCTACAAAACCCTGAGAAACACCTTCATGATCTACTTTGAATTCGAGAAAACCTGTGACCATCATTCTTGCATCGGGTAGGGCTTTATAATGAATGTGATCAAACCTTTGGTGCCATAATTCGGATTGAAGAGAAGTGTCACAAGTCATAGCTCCCAAAGGACTTCTTCCAACCTGATAGAGACATTCAAACCTAAATCCAAGTGTAACTACACGTTTTAGGTTCCTTTTCCAAATACGAACCTTCCTATCAACAAATGCTACCTTGAATCCTTTGTCTTCCATCGTAGAAATGATACTAGGTTCTTTTTCAAGTCAGGTACATACAATACATCTTGAAGATGAAGTACTTGAACTTGATTCAAATGAAGAGTAATAGTCCCTATCCATTTCGCGGGGTAGGTGGCATTTTCCCCAAGTATGATCTCCAAATTAGTATTTTTTTCAATCAAATTTGAGAGGGCCTTTCTGTACCCAGTGAAATGCCTTGAGGCACCACAATGAATCAACCAATTATCCAAAGTTTCTAGAGGAGAGGTAGTAGTGAGGGCAGAAATAAGATAAAATTTAGTTTTCCTATCTACAACATTAGTTTCCTCATACTTGGAGTTTCTCGACCTTTTGGGAGGTCCACCATTTCCATATCGTGTAGTGGGAGCACTTCTCTTTCATTTGTTGTTGAACATGTTATTCCTTTGATTGTTGTTTCCCTTGAAATTTTTGTGGTTGTTTTTGTTGTCATCATCCTGTGGTGTATCATTCTTATGAGGACACACTATAACATAATGGCCAAACCTGTTACAATTTAAGCATCTTTAGTTTCTTCCTTCTTTGAATCCTGACCTTCCTTGACCTTGTCTCTTTGGACCAACATTGTTCTTCCTCTTACCATGAGTGGAGAATGTAGTGGGATCATTCCCATTTGAAGGTTTGTATCTCTCCATAATCCGTGTCTCTTCTTGAGTGCATCTAGTTAAAAATTCATCAAAAGCTATAATCCTATCATTGCTAAGGATAGTAGTGGTAAACAAATACCATGCACGGGTGAGGCCACCAAGAGAAATGAGAGTGAGATACCTATCAGAAAAAACTTCTCCAATAGATAGAAGATCATTTTTTATTTTGGTAATCCTCATGAGGTAGGAATAGATGGATTCCCCTCTATCCATCTTGATTTCCTTCAACTTGTTCTTTAGAAAGATGATTTGGTTTGCATTGTTGACTTTGAACATTCCAACCAACTTGGCATACATATCCTTAGATGTTCCCAAATCAGAAATGTAAGCAACCGAATGTTTTTTAATGGAATCCATGATGAGCTTATTAGATTTAACCTCACCTTTCTTGTATTTTGTCTTAGTAACAACTGGTGCATTTGAAGGAAGCTCCGCAACTTTTCCCTGCACATATTCCATGACATAATTTTCTTCCAAATTAAATTCTAAAGATGTTGGAAAGTGTAACTAGGTTCGGTCTTCATAATGACTTGTAATTATGAATTTATGTAATGAAGAATAAAAAGATAATAAAATGTACTATTGTGTAATAATTTCTTCATGGGTTTCATGAGCAAGGAGTTTTTATTATAGGTTAAATAATTCTTCTTGATGTCTTTAGGAATTTGTCATCTTGTCATAAATGTATAATTTAGAGTCCTGTAAATGAAGTGTTGTTACACTTGTGAAATGACACATTGTTGATGTAAATAGTATGCTACAAGACCTTGTCATTAGGTCCCTTGAAGTCGGATCAAGGTATGATGTGAATCCCCTTGAAGAAGTCAGGCTAACTACCAATGATCATGTCGGCCTAGAACAGAAGAATAATCACCATTAATAGAGTGACTCGGTCTCATTGTAAAGCGTCCATTTTCGGTCAAGGTATGCAATAAGGATCTGAATTGCAATGAGAAAAGAAGAAGGATATACAGTGAAGGGTGAAGGCTAAAAGGCATGCGTGAAAAGGGTCAAGTCTCCTACAGTAGTGCATGTACAAGTCTGTACCAAGGAGTGAAGTTTATATATGCAATTAGTGAGAAAAATGATATTGTAATGCGATTGTGAAAGAGATATCTCAGCCAATAAAAGTGCCCTTTGTTTGGATCCATATTTATCTCGCATAAACTCATAAGTAACCACAGCGTGAAGAAAGAAACAAGGAAAAGGCTACGAATTAATTATGGCCTTCTTGTTCTAGACTCATACATCATATATCTCGGAGGTATATAAAGGTGATTCAAGTAAGATATAGAAATAAGACCTAGAAGGGAACCTAAGAAGGTCGAGAATAATACTGTCAGAGGTCCATGAGCTAGAGACTGAGCTTCTCAAGTATCGGTGCAGTACAATGAAAAAAATAAATTTCATCATAAGGAGCCTAGAAGAGAAGTAAGGATAGTGACAAGGGCCTTGGAGTCATATTGGTATCAAGAGTCTATGTCATGGTTATGGTACTTGTCAATTGAATATAGATATGAATAATTACTTTCGGCTTTTCCTCTCCAAGTAGGAGAGGTTTTGGCCCTAGCTTGAAGAGCCTAAACTTTGTGTCTCTTGTGTTTCGATAGTTGACTTGATGAAATACATAATAAGCTAACGAATATAAGATCTAAGAGAAAGAATCATAACAAGTATAACACAAGTAATTATCAAGTAAGAGAATTGAATTAAAAAATACCCTACTAAAATCTCAACATGGTATCAGAGCTAAGGTGTTGAAGAAAAGAAAGAGCTATTTGGCAAGAAGACACTCAAGTACCAAGAGATCAAGGATCAATTTTCTAGGAGACAACAAAGTAAAAGTCAGAGATCTACATTCAGTTATGAAGAGGGAGTTTGCATAAATTGGAAATCCATCAAGATTAAGGACCTATACATCAAGAAGGACATCGTGTAGAAGCCATCAAAAACTATTTGGTGTTGAAATAAAATCAACATTGTTGAATTCATCATCAATCCCCCCTTGATCATCATCATCATAAAGGATTCAAGGTGATCTAGCTCTCATTCACCACTATTGAAGAAGCTAATCTAAGAGGGAGATCCTGCTGCTATCTACATATTCATCGACAAGGAAGTTGATAGAATAAGAAAAGCATCTATTCAAGTAAGTATATTTATTACTTCATCTGAATCTGTCAAAATGTCTTTTTTCAAAGAAAACATCAATCTGGTTGGGGTTTCAAACTTACTTGCATGGAAGAAAAGGACAAATCTAAAATCTTATTGAGAATGAAGTCATGAACTACATCAAGAGGCGAGAAACTAGAACTTCAAAATAAGATACTCGAGCACATACATGAAGGGAGACATAAGAGCCTAGGGGATTCTTATAGAAATCATAAAGGACTCTCTCATCTCCTATGTTTCAAAAATAAAATCTTCAAAAGAAATATATGAAAAATTGGTGGAACTGTTCTCGGTGGATACTGCAGGGAAAGTAATACATCTGAGATAAGGACTACACAGGTTGAAGATTTCAAGAGAAAGAATAAATTCATACTTTATGAAGTGAAAAATCAACTGCAGGAATTGGGGAAAGTAATACAGTGATGCTGAATGCTCTACTGGAGGGATGGGGAAAAATTCACTTCAAGTATATATGGGAAGAAAGAAGCAACAATATTCCAGGATCTATTGTATCTTTGTAAGATATAAGAGACTAGGTTAAATGATAAAGTGGATATAGGATCAAATGAAGAGAATCAAGCCTACGATGCCATGTTAAGGAGAAAGGGAAGAATCAATAATTTTGGCCCTCAGAAGAAAAGAAGAAACATGGATAAGATATGATGCTATGGATGTAATGAAATATTATCCAAAATATAATGAGAACAAGAAGTAAGAATTCCATGTCGCCGGAGAAGTAAGAAGCCCATGTCGCCAAAGAAATGGAATAACCAAATTCAAAGAAACCTAAGAAAGAAGAAGTGAAAGATCTCTACTATGATTAATATCATCTTCCTCTTTAAGAGGTATATGTTGGTTATAAAAATAGTATGCTAGGAAGGATTGTATATTAGATAGACGCATCTCTTTAGAATTGACATCATGATGGAAGCATTGAATGAGGAGTACTTGTTATAGGAGGATGTTTGAAACATGTATGTGACATATATGCTATAAAAATGGATCTTGGGAACCTCACTGAAAACAAAATTTATGTATGGAAATCGTCTAGATCAAGGGTCATCATTCAATAATCAATATGGAAACATGTGTTGACATTTTATAATGGAATTCTCTTTGTATTCACTGGTTAGAAAGAAAGAAAAATGGTTTCTTCGAGAATGAAAATATTTCATTCTAAATAAACAAGTTACAGGATGACTCAAAAGGAAAATATTGAGGTACATGTATATATATGTTGACACTGGATGCTATGAAGTCATGTCATGTGGTTGCAGGTAGTACACTTCTATATTTAGAAGTATGATAAAAATAGAAAGCATAAACTCTTCTGATGCATAGGTTGCAAAAGGCATGATCTACACCAGATGAAATCAACATAATATGTCCTCATAAGGAATATGAGGTGATTATACAAGGAACTGAACATTGGAAGTTCCTGGGATTGAAACAAAATTGTGTGGAGGAAGAGATCGTGAGAAGTACAAGCATGGAAACAAGTAGTCAACATCCAAGGAAGCCAAGAATATTTTACTAGGACATCTCCTGGGAAGATATGTGGACTGCAATAGAAGTCTGGAAAAGATAGAGACCCTTCACAATAGATATCTTTCGGAGATGTGGCAATCTATAACAAAGTATGTTGATGCCTACAAGAAGGATGTCATGGTGAAATATCATCACTAAGGTAACTTTTGATTTAAAAGTTCATATTTATAATTAATTAATATTTTATGAGCTTATGCAGGGATGCCAAAGGGAAGTATATGTCTTCCACAAATTCATAACCATATGACAGGATGAAATATCCTTGGGAGAAATATGGTTCGAAGAAAAGCAACATGGCATGAAGCTAGACTAGATGAGAATATTGACGGATCACTTTCTGAAGACATGACTCATGGATGAAATTGATCATGTACCATGTATTCATAATGGTACATGGTCACTCTATGAAGAGATCCCAAAGTTGAAGGCTCCTCAATTCATGAAATAAACAAAAGGATTCCTTCATGAAAAGCTAGATGTTCTCATCATTGCTGCTGCAGTTCCCTAATTAAGAGGGAGCCTGGTAATAAGTTTCTTACTTGGAAGAAAATCCATAATTCCTAAGCCAAAGGAAAACTTAGGTACATTCTTTGTATAATTTTATTCTTCTGTGGAATATGTCCTCCCTAGTTAAGAGGGATAAATAGACACATCATTCTGGTCTTCACCTGGAAGACAGAAAACGAGATTGGGTAATTATCTGGCATCCGATACTCTTTTGGTATGTATTATGGCATCTATGGAAAGAGTAGTCATGAAAGGATGGATATTCTTTAAGGATTAGCTATCTTGATAAGAATAGTCCTTAGAGGTCATACTCAGTGAACACTTGGGTGGAGTATGTACCTTGGAGACAATCATTAGGGGAATTTTGAGGTCTAAAATGGGTCTCCTAAGAAAAATGTACAACAAAAATAAACTTTATAACAACCAATAGGATTCAAGATGATGATGTCAACCATGGGGGATGATTTACCATTTTTTAAATAAAAGGGTAAAAATATTAAAAAATAATAAAACTGCTTTTTCAACTCGTATTTTCAACTTATCTCCCAAACGTTTTACTCAAATTTCGAGTGGGAGTACTCGTTGGATGCAAAATTTAATTCCTCGTCCAAGGAGTACCCATGTTGCATACTTTCGATGAACCCTACTACATGAAAAATGAGAAATACATAAAATAAAAAAAACGTGATTACAATCACGTTTTTTATGTATTTATCATTTTTCATGTAGTAGGACCCATCGAAAGTATGCAACATGGGTACTCCTTGGATGAGGAATTAAATTTCACATCCAACGAGTACTCCCGCTCGAAATTTGAGTAAAAACTTTGGGAGATAAGTTGAAAATATGAGTTGAAAAAGTAGTTTTTTTCATTTTTCCCTCTAAAATTTGATGATGTCATCAAATCTTATTTGATTTTTTCCACTATTATTTTATAATTTCCTTAGGAGGCCCATTTTAGACCTCAAAATTCCCCTAATGGATGAAGGTGTCTATAATCATTGGTCTCACCAACATTGTAGATCATGGTCTCGTGGAGAGATGGAGCTGTTAGTCAAGGCCTTGAACTGTAACAATGTTGGTTAATATGATGCTATAACAGATTTTTACCAATCGAATTCTTCTTATGATATTCTTCAGATTGAGAGTGACCATGTACCATTATGAATACCTCCTTAGTTAAGAGGAAATGTTGGAAAGTGTAACTAGGTTCGGTCTTCATAATGACTTGTAATTATGAATCTATGTAATGAAGAAGACAACGATAATAAAATGTATTTGTAATGCTTGCTTCATGGGTTTCATGAGAAATGAGTTTTTATTATAGGTCAAAGAATTATTCTTAATGTCTTTAGGAATTTGTCATCTTGTCATAAATTTATAATTTAGATTCATGTAAATGAAGTGTTGTTACAATTGTGAAAGGACACATTGTTGATGTAAATAGTATGCTCCAAGACATTGTCACTAGGTCCCTTGATGTCGGCTCAAATCATGATGTGAATCCCGTTGAAGAAATAGGCCTACCTACCAATGACCATGTCAACCTAGAACATAAGAACAATCACTATTAATAGAGTGACTCAGGCTCATTTTAAAGCATCCATTTTCGGCCAAGGTACACGATAAGATCCAAATTGTAGTGCGAAAAGAAGAAGGATGTACAGTGAAGGGTGAAGGCTAAAAGTCATGCGTGAAAAGGGTCAATTTTGCTACAGTAGTGCAAGGACAAGTCTATACTAAGGAGAGAAGTTTAGATCTGTAATTAGTGCAAAAAATATGATTGTAATGGGATTGCGAAAGAGATATCTCAGTGAATAAAATTTCCGTCTGTTTAGATCCATATCTATCTCGTATAAACTCAGAAGTAACCACAACGTGAATAAAGAAACAAGGACAAGGCTGCAAAGTAATTAGGGCCTTCTTGTTTTGGATTCATACATCATATATATCAGAGGTATGTAAATGTGAGTCAAGTAATATATAGAAAGAAGACCTATGAAGGGAACTTAAGAAGGCTAAGAAGAATGTTGTCAGAGGTACCTGAGCTAGAGACCGAGCTTCTCTAGTATCAATGCAGTACAATGTAAAAAAGGAAGTTCATCATAAGGAGCCTAGAAGAGCAGTAAGGATAGTGAGAAGGGTCTTGGATTGCATACTGGTGTCAAGGGTCTCTGTCATGGTCATGGTACTTGTCAATTGAAAATAGATAAGAAGAATTACTTTATGGTTTTCCTCTCCAAGAGGGAGAGGTTTTGGCCCTGGCTTGAAGATCCTAAACTTTGTGTCTCTTGTTTTTCGACATTTACTTGATGAAATACATAATAAGCTAACGAAGATAAGATGTAAGATAAATAAGCATAACAATTATAACACAAGTAATTATCAAGTAAGAGAATTGAATTAAACACTGCCCTACTAAATTCTCAACAAAAGACATCTTCCATGCATGATAATCAGATATATCATTGAGCTTATCCTTATATTTGAAGTAAGATGAGGAAGCCATTGAATATTTTTCCTTGTCCAACATATCTTAGCGATTTCTTTTCTCTCTCTTGCTTGGGCTTTGTCTTTACGTGGGCTTTGATTCCATGTTAATTTTAGATAACAATGGTATGCTCTATTGTAAGGTCCCACCTTACCCACCATAAATAATATAGAGAAGTAGAGGTCACATTAATCACTAATACTCAATTTTTTTTTTTTAACATTACTAAGTTAGCATGTAATCATGTTCCTTCATCTATTAAAATTCCCAATCCCAATTATCAAGCCAATGCTTCAATCATGAGAATTACATAATGAATGTTGCAGCAAGAGAAACTACTGTTACCAATTCAAAATAATATTATTATTCAAAACGCTCCAAGTAAAACAATGGACCTGCATAAATTAGGCACAAATATGTGTTTTCTATAGACATTGAATCACAATAATGCAACCATGCATACATGAAGCTCAGACAAAACTTATTATGATCATTTGCACAAAATCCTACATAATTAGTCACTATAAGATTATTTCCAACAACAAGCCCCCCTTTTTTTTGAAAACTTTAGATAATACAAGGAACGATTGTCTTATTCTCTATTCACACTTTAGAAAATTATTAAATTAATTTTCATATTCATACCAAAAACTTGCAAACAAAGGAAGCTACACCCATTAAATAGTCTATTTATAATTTTTACTACGTAAAAACAATTGTCACTAAGACTTTTACACTAACAATTTAAATGCACCAAAGCTACAGCCATTCAAGAATTTTTACAAACACTTTGCAAACATGCAATCTACAGTCATTGAGGCCTTATGTCAAACACTTTGCAAGCATGCAATCAAAAGCCATTGAAGCATTTTGTCAAAAACTTGGCAACAACTAATTTAAGATTCTTCTTCAACATGTTTATCTCATAAAATTCATAAATTGAAACTTTAAATGTTGGCATCTTAAAATAGGCACTAAATAATATTGGTCTTTCATCAAAACTCAACAACAGGCGCACATAACTCACAGCAACAATCTGCAAAATCACCCATATTTCCGATATGGGTTCTGAAAAGTATTTTTTTTGGAATCAAATCAGGGGTTATAGGTCCATTAGGCACGGATACCCCCTTATGTTGGGCTGAATCGAATTCAAAATGCCGAGGAATGCGATTCTTAAAACAACAAAAAAAAATTATATCCTTAATATTCCATTTATGACTTTTGTCAAACACATGGAATGAAAACTTTCAACTACAACACTACATGAGGAAAAACAACCTAGAGTTATGCTACTAAGATATGCTCATTGAAATCACACATTTCTAAATCCACCATATGAGTTCTTGAAACATTTTACAACCCACAAGATAATTCATTTGACATTATTTGAAAAGCTTATTGCATCCATTGCTACAATTTGACAAATACATGACAACCTTGAATGCTACAACCATTAAGTCTTTTTGTCAAAATTCTGATAGTACTATTACAACAACTTGAATAAAAAAACATTGAATTATTGATAAGAATATGAAACATAAGCCATAACTGAAATTTATCTCAAACTTACCTTAAGAATTTGATCTTCCAACCCATATTTTAGTTGCCATTATTTTTGCATTTTCTTTTAAGGGTTGATACTGTAACTCCTCTAGGTATATTTTGGGTGCATGTCCATTTTCTTACTTCTGGTGTAAGCTGCAAGTTAACACTTTTTCATGCATAAATAAATTGATAGCATTACTCATTCACAGATTTTTTCAAACACTTTGCAAAATATCCCGAAACCCTTTCTAAAACATGCATCTAATTATTTGAAACAAAACCATAAATTGTGAAACACTTACCCAATTCCTTTAGAATTTATTTATTACAATTACCTTCAACAATATTTGGCTTTCCTTTCTCAAATTCTACAATACCAATATTAGTACCGCAAACTACACCAATAATGACTCTAATACTAAGATCTAAACATCCATAAATATAGACTGATCTAGCCTTCATTTTTAACTAAACAATAATATTCTAGATAACATAAGCTTAAATCAAAATTAGATGCTTACAATAATTTAAATTTCTAATTTTATTTTATGCTAAAGCTATACTATAATTTTATGACAATGGGAATTATATGTGAAGAGATATTCAACTCCATTTGTTGAGAATATGATCCACATTTGATCCCTTAAACAACTCATTTGAACCATCCGGTTTTCCACCCAACCATATCCAAGGAGAACTCCTCCCCTTGGAACCCCCGAGCTGTAAAAGCTCACAAACAGTACCAAAATATAGCAGTAGAGATAAATCTAAGGCAAGTTGAGGAAGATAAGTTTCAATTCCTCCAAATACCACTCATGGTCAATTGCACCATGTATAGCTACTTAGTAATTTAGTTCAGGGATTTCAAACTCATTTCAAAAGAAATTGGTTACTCTCCAAGTCTCTCCCTCTCATAATTTTTTTTCAAATCTCTCCAACTCTTGGTATCACCATGCACCTCCCAAAGTGAGAATACATGAGACAAATATATAGGAGGAGAAAAAAATTCTTGTCATAAAGGAGGAGTAATATGCATGCCTTGTATTCCATTTAGATGAGTGTAACTCATGCCATTAAGGAGAGGTATGCATGCCTTAGTTAAGGAGAGTGTAACATATGCATTAAAGAGAGTGTAAGAGGAATATTTTATAACATGTCTTTAATTAGTGTAAGAGGAATATGACATTCTTTGATGAGTACATAAAAAAATAGTGTAATGTATTATTAAAAGAGAGAGAGAGAGTTACAAAGAGCCATGAGAATCATCAAAGAGAGAGGTGTGAAGTGATTGAGGACATATAATTCCCTTTTAATAATAATATCATAGTCTCATAAAATATAATAATAATATTAATAATATTGAGGATTAAGTCGAGATTGAACTATTACTATTGATTAATCATAAGTTAAGTGATTTTTCCTTCAAGTATACTTGATTCCCCATTGATTGGAGGTGATTTACTATTTTTGGAAAGTCACACTTGAAATGGTAGACATGACATTATATTTATAGAAATTCACTTCAAAATTGTTAGGAATGAGATTTTATTAAGGAAATTCATCCGTGAGCTACCCATTGTTGGAAAACAAACTGCCTCTGGGTGATGTACCATCCCTCCAGCTCAGAGGCCCATAAATAAGGAACAAGTTACAGGTGTGTAGGTTTCTTTAGCTAACAAATGAAATTGGATGGGGTAGATTGTCCTACCTGGAGTCCAACACGATTGTCGCGGTTGTAGCAATAGCAGCCTCTTGATCTCTATCCTGACAGGTTGTGATCCTTCAGCAATGGTACTCATATTCCTATACAAAGATCAAATACATGAGCAACATAGAAGACAATAATTTCCTTCATAGCTAACTAGTTAGTCAAGGAAGACTAAACACATTGTGTAAAATAAACCATATTAACACAATATGGGAACCAGACATTAGTCATGTATATATAAATAGAAGAAAGAGATTACAATAGGAGCCTTGATGTCGCAGCCTGCTTCAAAATGTTTATTCGAAGCACGTATCGAAGGATATTTTGGGAATTGGGATGAGGCGAGGACACAAGCCTAAGCTCTCTCTCAATAAAGGTCTCTTTCTCCGTTCTATCTCCCTAGAAAAATGTTCAACAATTCTCTTCAGCCTTTCAGCTATAATTTTTCAGCCAGTATATCAATGGGAGATAGCTTTATTTATAGAGGGAGAGGAGAAGGTTGGGTTCCCTACAATGGTGGAAGGGAGGCCTTATCCTTTGGGAGGTTTCCCCAAAAGGTGGAAAAAATAGGCCAAAGGAGGGTGATCGTGGTTATTCAGTCGAACCACCCAGGATGACTCACCCACGAAGTTGTTATCATGGAAACTTCGCCTCTATTTTTTTAAAAAATCCAAAACAACTTGGCGTGGGTAGTCACAAGATAGAGCACCAATGTAAAAGGCTCAGTGTTAATCTTCCTCATTAGCGCGAGGGCATAACTGTCCACCAGCGCCAACCCAAAAACATGTGTTTCTGGTGGTATGCTCAAGGAATTTTCAACAGAAGGAATGTTGTCCTCATGGCGAGGGATGTAATGATGGTCTTTGCAAGGCATGACACTTCTTATTAGTCACAGAAATGATCCTCCAATGTGTGGGATGGGGATTGCAGGGATGGTGACAAAATTGTGTGTAACAGATGCCCCTAAAGTATGAGGTCCAAGAGAGAAGGAGGGGTGAAATGCTTTATGAGAACGCATTCAAACCAAACACCGTTGTCGGAAGACCTGCAATTACAAATACCACTGATATCTCTGATACATGAATATGTGGCATGGGCATAGCCATCCATAATAGAGTACATATATAAATTGAGATACGAGGTATGGAAGTAACCATCCACAAATAAGGATCAACAAATAGACTCAGGTATGGTCACAGTCATCCAATCAAAAGAGTCATGCAATAAGTCATGATAAATCATATTATCTCGTAGCCTGGATCTTATCAGACAAAACCCAGGGTCTTGCTCTCCATCTCAACCCGAAAAAGTAAAAATTCAAGCATGTGAATATGTGAGCTAAAGTCGAACATGCAAGAAAGTCACCTGATTACCAGCCAATGACGAAAGCTGTTAACAGGCACAAGAGAAACCACCAATAATGTCAATGGATCTCAAGGTACAATAGGGCACAAGGGAACAAAATCATGAATAAAGATCCAAGCGCTTAACACCCACATAATCGCTCGATCGAAGTCCAATGATGTGGACTTGTCATTGAAGGTACTAGAAGGGAGGATTTAGCAGCCCAAATTCTGATAATGAGCCTAATTCTATAGGAAGTGACCCCGGTCAAAGGAGGGCTTTAACATAACATCTGGATACTCAGCCAGAGAGCAACATGATGATGTGAATCAAGAATTGCATGAGACTTCAGAGGAAGGTTGAAAACCCAGAGGGAAAACTTTCGAACATATCAATGAACATTTACCCGGATTTGCGCATTTACGACTACAAGGGATATGAGGTCATGATGACACAGACAAAGAGCAAGATGGAGAGGTCAAAACAGACACGGAGCCTAAGGAGGCAAAAATGACAAAATGAGATATCCCCAACCCGACATGAATGCAGACGAGTGTCATGTTCAAGAGTGACATACTGCCAACACAACTAAAGATCGGTTCAATTTTCCCCCACCATTTCTGGCGAGTACCCAAATTATTTTTGTAAACAAGCTTGAAGGGGATAGCATATGCTTGTGATGTAAGTTTTTCCTTCGTACAAATCCATCCTAGTACATTTTACGAGCCCTAGGAAGGAGGAACTCGAGGAACGTCATGGTGATGATGTCCAATGTCATCAAGGTTTAACGAGTATGACAAAGGAAGAACTCAACATATTTTCATGTTTAGAGAGTTTGAAAAGAAGCAGAAAATAAAAATCCAGCAAGTCCCTTTTCGTAAATAGTCCCTCAGATCTGAAAAGGTAGAAAACGATATTCGAAAGAACCCTTTCCTTAGTCACGATAAGCTGGTTATATTCTTTTGTAAATAATTCATCCCAAATTTCTGGAAAAAGGGGGTAAACATATACCGGGTAGATATCATTTCGCAACCATTTAACGAGTTTAAAACGACAAGAGTCTCGCAAATATATTTCCGCCTTTTAGAGTCAAAAGACAGCACATCTAAATGTTGAATTTTTCAGAGTCATCAAGTCCCAGAAGGTATAAAATAAGGATATCATCGTTGTTTAGTATCTGAAACCTGCCGCACAAGAGACGCACAAACCCATTTTGGGGAATATAGTGAAATAATAAAAAAATATGTCTTAAAACCTAATTAGGGTTTTGAAAAGTTATAAAATGCCAAAAATGGTAAAAAATAATTACTTTTCACTTTTACCTCTTATGGAGCAATAGTTACCCTTTTTGCACTGTGATTTTGTAGCGGCAATAGTGGGAAATCCAATATAAAAATCTCTAATCTGTTAGTTCCAGGTAAGAGCTAGCATCCTTTCCTACATTTTGATTCCTTTTTTATTACCTGCAACCCAATTTTATGTGTCTATGGGTGAATTTGGAAAATTTTAGGGCGTGAGCATGCCCATTGGTGCGACTGTTGCTAAAACAATCGCGCCAATCGCAGCACACAATTTTAGCTTAAAAATGCAAGCAAGTAGGCCCATTTTAACCAAACAAAAGCTTTGAATTCAGCTAATAACAATCATATGAATTTTTTTGCAAGTATAAAACGGAAAAATGGTGATCGAGTGGAAAGAACAAGAACACAACGAAGAAGACGAAATTTCCATGGAAAACGAAAGATGTATGGAAGCGCTTAGAGATTGTGGGCTCAAGAAATTATTCATGACACCATGCCTCAGATCTCAACCAGAGCTGTTACAATACTTGATCAGTGTCTGGGACATTGATCAGGAAAATTTCATCATTCATGATAAAGAACTCGAGATCGAAGTTTCTGACGTTTATTTCATCACAGGGATGTCGCGGAAGGGGGAGTACCAATCCTGACTGGCACCCAGCCCACAATGGAGAACATGAATATGGTTATCGACAGGGTGTGTCCGGGGGCAAGGAAAGGATCAGGAAGCGGAAAAGTTGATATTCAAACTATTTCGGAATTGGCACTAAAGGTAGTGCTACACACCATCATGCGAGTTGTAGGATCATAGGCACTGCACGAAGCGACAAAGACACAACTAATTCTTGTTGTATACTACCTGACACCAACCCTCTACAACTGGGCAGAGGCAATGGCAATCAACATGAAACGCCAACTGACAAAGTGCAAGAAAACCAAGCTGAAGCAGTTTGGTTACGAGTCCATTCTGGTATCATTCATCTTGGAACGACTACCAATATTTCAGTGTCAGGAGGTTATAGTCCCGACACCACCAGATCAGGAGCCACAGATGACACTGACCCTCTACAACTGGGTAGAGGCAGTGACAATCAACATGAAACGCCAACTGACAAAGTGCAAGAAAACCAAGCTGAAGCAGTTTGGTTACGATTCCATTATGGTATCATTCATCTTGGAATGAATACCAATATTTCAATTTCAGGATGTTATAGTCCTAACACCACTAGCTCAGGAGCCATGGATGGCTTGATAGGAAGCTTTAATGCCAAGGTTAGGGGGTGGCCAACAGATGTCCTGGAGAATGAAGTTCTTTGAGTGGATTTGCCGACAGTTGATCGTCGTGAAGGATTGGCCCTACTCTGGCACAAATTTCACTAGTGAGGCAGATCTCCCACTCCCGGAAGGAGAGGATTGAAATGAAGTACTTGGTAGGACTCATTTTTTATTTTCATGAGTATTATGATTTTTTTTTGATATGCATGTTCTGACATTGAATCCATGTATACAGATGATGGCTTAGAGAGACCTGCAGGTATGTCCCCAATAGCGAGGCAGATTCCTCGCAACTTTGATGTTACCCCTCATGGTGAGGGAGGCGAGGAGGAGGAAATCATCCGCAATTTGGAAGGAATATCCTGTGGGATCCTAGATTATGCATGATTCGACGATGTTCCTCGTGCATACCAGCGACACACTGTAGGGGTGTCAAATCGAGTTCACTGCTTGCTGTATGGGCAGTGACATGCTATCATGAGTGTAACACTGAGTAGACACCCAGGTTTTACTTCAACATATTTTTGAGAAACATGATGTCTCGGGATGTAACATAAAAACACATATTTTTTTAACTTTATGATGCACACTGATGCAAATATTAAATATATATATATATATATATATATATATATATATATATATATACATCTATTTTCTTATTATGGATATTGTCATGTGATGATGATTTTACAAATTGCGCAAATCTCTATCTAATACAATGTTAGCCACTGTACTCTACGAATGCATTCATTTGCCTAGGAATATGTTGATATGTAATGTAATCAAAATGTCTTTCCGTGCCATTACTGAATAATGAATAATAACCCTAAGATATGAGGTGTGGTTTCTAACTGAATAATGTTCATTAATTTGAAGAACAACAAGCTGCGAGTCTAGATTTACAACCAATGCATGAATGCCGAGGGTAATTTCCTCGGTTAATAGTTCAATGACAGCACTATACTCAGCGAAATTGTTTGTAGTTCACCCTAGACAGATACCTTGAAGATCTATCAACTCACAAGTAGGATCATAAATCACCCAGGCTGCTAAAGACAAGTTCTGGGTACTGCGGGAAGCACCATCTGCGAAACCAACATAAGGGGTAATAGACATCTACACAATAAGCAAAGACCTGTTGTGGGAAAACACAACTCCTCCCCCCCCATTTCTGACTTATGTACTTCAAATAATGGGGACCCTTTCTACAAATTTTTTTGGCTAAACACCTTTTAGGATTTTGATTAAGATAAATATCCTACATTTTTTGTCATTTTTCATCTTCCTCGGAATTTTGTTTTGATTGTTTCATTGAATCTGGTTTTTAATAAGCTTTCCAATGATACTTGTTTCACTTCATTTGGTCAAACGGTTTGTAAATGACACTTCTTTGAAGTTTTGATCATTTTTCTCGCTTGGGTTAAAAAATGTATAAAGTGTAACAATTTTAATTCTCATACTTAAAATAGTCATTCATTGTAAATATTAACTTTTAGTTCATTTTTATTAATTTTTCATTTTTTAACGGTCCTACAAAATGACCGAGCTAAATTGTCCAATGGGCTAAAACACATTTTAGGATCTTGGTAATTTACTCCAACTTCTTATTTTAAAACAAATTGCCAAACCCAAAACTCCAAATTTGCAAAATGGCTTGAGTCTAATTTGTAGGATGGTTAATCCCTTATGCGCCCCACTTCACAATACATATATTTAAAAAAACGCCGAAAGATAAAAACTTGTCATGTGATACATCGCACATCGCATATCACAATGTTTTTAAAATCAAACAAAAACAATCTTTAAAAAACGCCGAAACTCAAATGTGATTTGGTTTATGCGAAGGGATAAAGGATTTTAATATAAAGATTTTTTCATCCTCCTTATGACTCCTGTACCTCCACCTTATTCCTCTGTTGACCATGTCAGCATCCTATCAAAATTCTGACCAGTAATTTTGCTTAAACCATTCGAAACCCCTCTGTTTGGCCTAAAAATCCATTTTCCGCTTATCGTTTCTTTCTCCCCAGTCTCAAAATTGCATAAAAGGCCAAAAAACCCACATTTGAAAATATATTAGGCCTTAGCCCCTCCGGCCCTAGCCCCTCTGTCTTTCCCTCCGCATGACCCAGGCGCTAGACCATGCGCCAGACCGAAAGGCGCTTATCAAATGTATATCGGGCGCATTTTGAGCCGTAGATCTGTACAGATCGGACAACGTTTGTTCATCTCCGTCGTGCCCGTAGCCTACCTACCTATCATCCGATCAAACCATAAATCAACGTCCCACAGCTCTCCCACCTTTGTGGTCCCTGCGCACAAAAACACTGTTCAAAACCGGTGGTATTCATCGCACTGCCTTTCGGAGGCGGGCGATATTGCTCAAATCGGAGCGATTCCATACATTATCTGCCGCATGTCCCTGCATACGGCTCCAAAACCGTCGTTCATCGCACGTTATTGTTCGGCAAAAGATACGCAGTGATATTGCTGTCAACCATCCGATCTGGGGGTCTTCATCCAACGGTGATCGCTCTTCGAAGTTGCACGGAAGTTAACAAGGGGAAACCGTATCCCTGGCCCATGGTCCATCACCCTGCGACGCATTTTCTGCCGTCGATCTCCGCCGATATTGGACGGCCCTGATCACTCACCTCTCCATCGGTTGACTCCGTACCTCCACGTCACCCGTTCCACGTGTGTGTCCATGTTTTCTCCTCCCGTTATATATTCCAGTCATAAGTCAAAATTTCATTTGTTTTACGTTATAAACCTCCGCCCTATCCATTCATCATCATTCCACTATATTTTTCATTGCCACCCTGCATACTTCCACCATTTTATCATGCCGCGTTGTTACACAATCATCCCCACTGCATCGCCATCCCCATGCATTTGTTTTCTTCACAATTTTGTGTTTTGCAGGTTTACAGTGACGAAAAATTGCCATGATTCGCAGCCTCCATTATAGAAGCAAAGAGCACATCAGAGGACCATTTTGTAGAGGCGAAATTTATGAAGAAAGGCCCAGGAAGGTATGTCGACAAGACTGCCATTTAAGAAAGAATTGAAATTTGTCAAACCCTCCAGAGACATTCAAAGTACAGATTGAACATATGGAGACATTAATGAAGCAGCAGAGAAAAAATCAGTGAATGATCGATGAATTCAGCATTTAACATTGAAGATTTTAAATCTTAACTCAGGGCTTAGAAGGCAGAGGGTACCATTCATATAAATCAACACCCTCAAGATTTCATTTCAGCAGAGTTTCGTCCCCAGGAAAGGACGGAATGTCGACTTGACTTTACTTCCCTGCCGTGTTCCTGAAGAGACTTCTACCCAGCGCATTGATTTCAAAGAATAGGCCACAGAATACGTACATCACCACAAAGTCATCAAGAAAGTATGGGCTTACATGTTCCCACCGTCTTATCTTAATGAGGCAAATTGAATGATCATCACCTACCTCTTTTATTAGGTTTTTGTTTCTTCTATAAAACCCTAAGAGAACAGATTATTGAGGGTTCCGGATTTTATCAGAAAATTATGCAGTGAAAGGATTTTTGTATACTTTTCGTTAAACTCCTGCATGAAGGCTCAGAGCCCATAGGGTCTCAGTGAGGAGGAGTTCCATCTGTTAAGAGGATTCTGGTCTTTGGTTTTTCACAGTGTGTAACTTTTTCTCTTATGTGTTATTTTAATAGATCATTTCATTTCATCCGTCTTTCCTGTATCATGTTTTGGAATGCGAGTGGCTCACTGATTTTTGGTATGGATTTATCCTAGTTGATACCCATGCTTGAATTAGTCAAGCGCTTTAAATATGGCTCATGCATGATATTCTGTTCCATTATTCATCTAAACCATATTTCCGCTATATTAGTTGCTTTGAGAGGGTGTTTTTAAAACGCTATTGTCATGAATGGATTCTTAGATTGGTAAGCCCATTACATGGTGGTATTGTGTATCTGGACATCAGCTCAATGATAACTAATATCTTCTCTATATTTCATTCACTACATAAACCTCCTGATAATTTATTTCTGTGGGGTATTTCTGAATTGGCCCTCTTTACAGTAAGTTGTCTCTGAATTGTCTGTTGCTTTTATATTGGAGTTTTACGTGTAGCCTCTGCAATATTCTTTCCTTTGTGTTAGTTTCTGAAGGTCTTGGTCCCATTCAGATTAATATTCCTTGTTTTACAAGAGATAGCATGAGAGCTTTTTTAATGATAACTTCCCCTGTTATACCATATGCTCCTTGCTAATTTAAGATGTCCTAGGCACTGGTCTATCACAACTCTAGGCTGTCTCTAGGAGCTACAACATCTTTCTGGCGCTGTTGCCGGGGACGAATTTAAGAAAATCAAAATCCCTGGGCCTCGACAAAACCTAATTCACTCTTCAAGTAGGTGAGCGTGGAGAGTTGAGAGTTGTAGATCCCTCACCTTGGTGACTCCACATTCCATAACTCCCAAAAGACCAAATGACTCCACTTGTAGAAGACTCTGAACTGGTTGAGAAGATCCAGTGACCATCTTTGCAGAAACATGGATCCAAACATGGATACGGATACAAAGCTAGATGCTTTGTATGATCAATTATATGAATTAATGAAAACGTTTGATAGAGTGCTGGAGATGTATGCGGCTAATATGAATGCAAATGATGATTATTTAGAGCATCCCCTGCCTCTTCCAGAACAAGAACAAACTCAAGACATGGATAATGAGCAAGACATGTATGATGCTTTAAAGCCCATGGAAGATGAGGAGGAAAGCAATCAGGAACTTCCTGATTGCTTACCTATATCTTGTGTTATGCTGGTCAGAGAGTATCACGACCTAATAGAAAAATAAAATAGAGAATGTTGCTTGAAGGAAACAAGAGACCATATTGAAGATGCAGAATCTGATGTGGAGGAAGAAACCACTCATGAGCCTTGTAGTCTAACCGAGTATCATCAGGTTCATGAGGACTGGTCTGGATCAGAGAGAGATCAAGAAGCATAAGAAGAACCTCACGATTTCCCTACAAGCACAACTGAGGATATTCTAGAAGAGGTTCAAGTAGACATCTTGCCTCCAAATCAGCTAGTACAAGAAACAGAGAGCTGCTGCTCTTCTACACAAAGGAACACAAAACAATCTTCTCCTTTTACAGAAGATGAGATTGATCATATATTAAATCAACAGCCCACCTCAAAAATATTCTATGGAACACACACTCTTTCCCATTCATCTTATGAGTTCGATGATACAGATCCAGAAGAATCCTCTGTGGATCAGGACGAAGAAAAACCTGCTGAGAATCTGATAGGTTTGATTGGTGACATTGCTTACGATTATGACTTTCCTAGTTATGATCTATTTGATGATGATTGTTTCTAGAGAGAATCTGAGCCTACAGAACCATCATCAGTAGACCCATGGGAGGAAAGCCAGGGCCAGCAACTCCAGAGGAGCAGTGAACCTAGTCAGCCTATCTATGACACTGATGGGGAAAGTTATGAAAGCAACAGTGGTGAGTGTCATGTGATCAGCGATCAATAGTCCTTCCTTCCAGAAGATGAGGAGGAGAGCAAAGAAGAAGTTCTTGAGCAAGATGAAAATAACGAGCCCCCTCTTGAAAAAGAGGAAGAAAAGGTACAAGCCCCTGCTCAAGAATACATAGATCTTTTCACGGAGCTCAGCACAGTAGAGCAGAATATACCAGAGCTCCAAAAGGACTCAGCTCCAATATACGATGAGTCCTCCAGTTTAGAAAATGAAGAAAATGAGAGAGATTCTCTTTCTCAAGAGAGTCTTGCTCTTGATCCAGTGGAAGAAGAAGAAATCCTGGTTGAAGCCCGCCTGCCAAATATTCATAACCAGGTATCTTTTCATGATCCTTATGCTCATTTCTTGCAAACATTTAAGGAAGGATCAAAGGTCTTTTTGAGCATCATGTTGTGGATAGAAAGAAAATTCTTCGAAGCTGCTGATGAAGAACATAAAGAGTGGGAGAAACCTTGCCTATCCAGTCTGATCAAGGAGCTGGGAAAAACAGACTAGACATGGGATCACTCATTGGAAGACAATGTTTGAAAGCTAGCCTTGTAAATAGTCCAGTTAGAGTAGGGTAGGTAGGAAAAGCTCAAATAAAGCTGAACCTGTGAGCATCTAGTTAGTTGTTTTAATTTATGCAAAGTCTAGCGTGCCAGACAGTCTAATCCTGGCTTGGATATTTTTACTTTCTAGTTTCATCTTTGTTTGAATAACATGGGTGTTATGATGAATCATGAAATGAAAAGTGGAAGTGCTAAAGAACAGAGTTTGCATAGAAGATGATCAGGCGGTTTGCAAAGTTCTCGACACGTCCAAGGATGAACGTGATGTCCCCAAGTGGAGCCAATGTTGACCATGTCAGCATCCTGTCAAAATTCTGACCAGTAATTTCGCTTGAACCATTCGAAACCCCTCTGTTTGGCCTAAAAATAAATTTTCCGCTTATCGTTTCTTTCTCCCCAGTCTCAAAATTGCATAAAAGGCCAAAAAACCCACATTTGAAAATATATTAGGCCTTAGCCCCTCCAGCCCTAGCCCCTCTGTCTTTCCCTCCACATGACCCAAGCGCTAGACCATGCGCCAGACCGAAAGGCGCTTATCAAATGTATATCGGGCGCATTTTGAGCCGTAGATCTGTACAGATCGGACGACGTTTGTTCATCTCCATAGTGCCCGTAGCCTACCTACCTACCATCCGATCAAACCATAAATCAACGTCCCATAGCTCTCCCACCTTTGTGGTCCCCGCGCCCAAAAACACTGTTCAAAACCGGTGGTATTCATCGCACCGCCTTTTGGAGGCGGACGGTATTGCTCAAATCGGAGCGATTCCATACATTGTCTGCCGCGTGTCCCTACGCATGGCTCCAAAACTGCCCTTAATCACACGTTATTGTTTAGCAAAATATACGCAGCGATATCGCTGTCAACCGTCCGATCTGGGGGTCTTCATCCAACGGTGATCGCTCTTCGAAGCTGCACGGAAGTTAACAAGGGGAAACTGTACCCCTGGCCCACGGTCCATCGCCCTACGACACATTTTTTGCCGTTGATATCCGCCGAGATCAGACGGCCCTGATCACTCACCTCTCCGTCGGTTGACTCCGTACCTCCACGTCACCCGTTCCACGTGTGTGTCGCATGTTTTCTCCTCCATTTATATATTCCAGTCATAAGTTAAAATTTCATTTGTTTTACATTATAAACCTCCGCCCTATCCATTCATCATCATTCCACTGTATTTTTCATCGCCACCCTGCATACTTCTGCCATTTTATCATGTCGCGTTGTTACACAGTCATCCCCACTGCATCACCATCCCCATGCATTTGTTTTCTTCACAATTTTGTGTGTTTTGCAGGTTTACAGCGACGAAAAGTTGCCATGATTCGCAACCTCCATTACAGAAGAAAAGAGCACATCAAAGGACCATTTTGCAGAGGCGAAATTTATGAAGAAAGGCCCAGGAAGGTATGTCGACAAGACTTCCATTTAAGAAAGGGTTGAAATCTATAAAACCTGTTGAGCTCCAAAAATGTTCCTTCTTCCACCACATTCCACTCCATTTCTTTTATCCATTAATAATCCCAGGCTCAAATGATCAATGAAATTAGTTAAAATTGCTTTAAGAATGAATATCGTGGCTAACTTGCTATGTTTTTGTGATTTTGTCATTGTAGTACTTTTTGAACTGAAACTAGCTACAGAATGCAGACATTCTGTAGCTAGTTGACAATTCTGTAGCCATTTTCATGCTTAAGCAGGTTCCAGATGTCCTCTCAGGGAAAGCCACACATGGTCGTATTCCACGTCATGCCCTCAGCATTTGTTGCTCTCCATGAAGATCGAACGAAATTCTGTACGTGGTTATGCACGTGAGAACTCAAGCTAGGAGATAGACTCCTAATAGGACAAGGACAGTCCATATGTCCTTTGTCATATTACGATGCCACCTTTAGAGTTCTAGTTCACTTTTAATATGGAAAGACAATAATCCCTGTATTATCTCAAGTTCTGTTATGTAAATTTGCTATAAATATGCTCGGGAAACCGAGAGAAAAAGGTTAGATTTTATGGTTGACTGCTAGATCTTTGAAGTTCGAGAATACTCTGTTTTGAGGTGATTCCTCTTTAATGAAAGAAGCAGCATTTCCTTGAACACGTTGAGTCGATTTTGAACTAGATTTCATGCTACTCTGGTGGTAGAGGGCCCCTGCCTCCTGAGCGGCCTTGTTTATACAATAGATAAGTGTTTTAGTCTTGCTTTTATTTCTAGTTTAAGTAGATTTTTGAAGCTTATGTTCATATTTATTTATACTTACTATCGCAGTCAAACTTACTCTAATCAACTCTTCCAAAATATCATTATGAAGAATAAGGCACAATTGTGATAGTGTAGGTTTTAGTTGCATTTACTTTCGTTAGTTATCACAGTTAAAACTTACTCTAATAAACTTTTCAAAAATATCATTATGATGGATAAG
The DNA here is from genome assembly GCA_034641835.2 of Pinus albicaulis. Classification (NCBI taxonomy): domain Eukaryota; kingdom Viridiplantae; phylum Streptophyta; class Pinopsida; order Pinales; family Pinaceae; genus Pinus; species Pinus albicaulis. Next base: position 1,582,337,850 of record CM076580.1, on the reverse strand, counting down.
GTATAACTGTGGTATTGTAGGTTTTAGTTGCTAGTTTACACCAAGTGGCATAGCCAATCTTACACTTATAAAGCTTTTCCAAAATATCATAACAATGAGTAAGAATTAGCTGTGATGTCTTGGATTTTAGTTGTATTTGCTTTCAGTCTTGTGTTTATGTTCAATTGCTTTGAATAATACAGCCATACTTGTTCTCATAAACTCTTCCAAAACATCATTCATACTGAACGAAATGGACTGTAGAATTCCTTAGGTTAGTTGCATGTTAACTTAGTTACAGAACTCCGGAGTTAGAATGCATGTGATTCAGCTTTGTCATTTCATTTTCAGTTTGATAATGGCTTTTCAGTCTAACATTGTTCACTGTACTCCAAATAGACTAGTGGCACTCTAGTTTAGTTTTAGCTCACTATATTAGCACTCCAATCTAGTTGTCATCCATTGCATTTTTAAGTTATATTAGTTGTTAAATTCAAATACCACGGTCTTCATTATTTACAAAACTTCTTTTGTTCCAACCTTATATTAATACACAATCATTTGGACAGGAGTTAGTATCAGTCTAAGACCTAGAGTATTTTGCAACCTTTTTACCATTTCACAAACAAGCCTTTTCTCAAAAGACCATTCTAAAAAGGAAATCTATAACTTTTGGAATGAGGCCTAGTGGTGTTAAATTGAGTTGCAGAACAGAATTAGAAGCTAGTTTAGAATAGAAGTCTTATGATGCTACAAATGTTATTTTCCAAATATATTCCAATAGACCTTTAATCATGGATGAGATGTTGTAACATTGTAAGTTGATTGTTTGATTGTTTAGTTAGGAGAACTTCATTTACACTTAATTGCCCATTTCTCAAGCTCTTCCAAAACATCTTTAATGAATGAATTGGACAAGTTAAGCTCATGTTGTGATTTATTTCCTTGAAGCCATTATCAAGCTTTGTATTTTTCTAGCCATAGTTTAGGCTTTGTTTTGTTTCAGTATTTGCGTTTGTCATTTGTCATCCATAATTTAGGCTTCACTTTGTTTTTAACCAGTAGCTTTTTTCCATCAGCATTTAGTTCTTTCCCTTGTGAGCATAAAATCATAAAAAAAACTAAAAAAATCATAAAACACTAAACACAACGTAGTGAGAAACAAATACCTAGGCACATATAGTGCACCACACTTCTACAGTTTACCAACCCTGGTTGACAATTAATGAACTCAATTTAGGAGACTAGGTTGAGCACAAACATTTTGGCGCCATTGCCGGGGAAGTGTAACTAGGTAGCCTTGTTTCTTAACTCCCAAAAACAATTATATGCGTAGAGACTCAAGGGGTAGATTCATAAGAAGTAGCAGCAGAAGCTTGATCCCTAGAACATCACTTGTTTCATCTAGACCAAGAGCCAGTACACCTCCAACTCAGATCCACAATCCATCCTTTACTGATCCTAGACTCCTAGAGGACTTAAGATCAGATAATCCATTAGAAAGACCTTCCACTGAACCTGCCTTAGAAGAAGATTCTGGGACCTCTGTTAGAGACACAAACTTTTCCACTTCCACAGAAGAATCAACTATGGCAGAAGAAGGGGGAGGAGGAGTATTTAATGGAGAACACACATTATTTGGAGGGGGTAGAGGTAGAGGTAGAGTTGAAGGAGCTAGGGGTGTATAAGGAGAAGGAGGTAGAGGAAGAGGTAGAAGAGATATGGGAAGCTCCTTTGGGTTTCCTATAGTAGATGAAGAAACCCATACAACCATGAAAAACATTTCACCCTCTGTCCTTCCAAACATCTATGGAATTAAAACTAAAGATCCTAAAACCTTCTTATTTGAATTTGAAGTCCTATGTAGAACTTATGACTACTTACAATATGCTCAAAAACTTAAACTATTTCCTTCAACATTGAAAGGAGCAGCATTGAAGTGGTTTATGAGTTTGATCAACAGTTCTATTAGGACATGGGAAGACATGAAACAAGCATTTCTAGAGAGGTATTTGGATTATTGTATGCTAGTCAATCATAAGGAGGAAGTGTTTAAGATGTTACAAAAAGAAGATGAAAACTTGGAAGATTTGTTGGAGAGATTTCATTACAACATCAAAAGAGAAAAAATGGAAAACTTAGATCAAGACACCTTAAAAGCTCTCTTGTTAAAAACAATTAGGGATGAATGGTTGGATATCCTTAACATGATGGGAAAAGGGGATATATCTCAGCTCACATTACCTGAAATAGCTGAGTTATGTATCAACCTTTCAAGAGGGAAATCTAAAACTATAAAAGGTCCAAGAGATCCTGCTCTTGCAAGGGTAAGTAAGTCTGCTTCTGGAACAGTAAGTAGGGCAGAGATAGGACATATGCTTGATGAATTCAAATCTGATATCTTAGGGAGTCTTAGTGAACAAATAGACACCCTTAAGTTACAAAACAAGCAAAAAGCTGAATCTGATGCCCTAGCAATCTTTTGTCCCAGATGTAGAAAGAAGCATGCCCTGAGAGAATGTCCTTTGGATGCAAAAGTTGTAGAGACCTGTGTCATTTGTTCAGAAAAACATGAGACCAAGAGTTTTCCTTCACTTCCTAGTCTTAAAGCTGTCTTTCAAGAAGAAATTCCTACAAGTGCCACAAAATCTCTCAATTTTGTCTCTAGAAGGCCTTGGCAAGGACCCCAAACACAAGGATTTCATGATCAAATGTATAATCAACCTCCACCAAATTGGAATTCTTGGCAGCAACCTTGGCCCCAATTTTAAAATCAATCTCAAGCTTGGGCACAAGGGGCACAAAATCCCTATGGAAGATACTCTCAGTACTATCAGTATCCACCATCTTATCCACTATATCCATATTTTCCTCAACAACAAAATCCTAAAAATCCACAACATCAAAATCAACCACTTCCATTACCATTTCCTCAAAAATCAAATCAGTTGCTTGCTCAACCCATACCAAACCCCAACAATAAAAATCTTCAAAACACATATATGATAGAAGGCCAACAGTTTTCAACTTATTTAATTACTCCTCTAGATCTTAGTGATGTTCAACTTAGGTCTGGAAGAATACTTGAAAAGAGGAAACCTTCTGTGATTATACAAGAACAAGACAACTTTGAGGAAGATTCTCTACGAGAAAATAAAATTCTTGAAGAAGACACATCTTTTTAGGACCCAAACATTGAAAAATCAAAACAAAAAGAACCAATAATTTCAACTCCTGTATTAGAGCAGCCATCAACATCCACTCTTACACCTCCCTTTCCAGAAAGATTACAAATTGATAGAGGTGTATAAAAACAAATTATGGTGCCTAATTATGATTTCCTAGATGAGCTAAGAAATGTTTGCATCAAGATTCCATTATTACAAGCCATCAAGGAAATCCCAATTTTAGCAAAGACAATAAAGGAGTTGAGCGTGAAGAAAACAAGAAAAAGAATAAGAGAGACAAAGAAAATTCAACTGGCAGGAAAAATAGCAGACATTATGATGGGTAAGATTTCTATTCCAAAGTATCTAGACCCAGGAAATCCAGTTGTCAAAATTCACATCAATGGAATTGAGATCCAAAATACACTCATTGATTTAGGAGCAGCAATCAATATCATGAGTAGACAAATCATGGATAAACTAAAACTTCCTAATCTTCTCTTTACAACCACATTATTACAATTAGCAGATAGATCTGTGATTAAACTTGATGGGGTAATACAAGACATTCCAGTGTCCCTAGATTCTTGGGAGTACCCTGTGGATTTCATGATCCTAACTCCTAAGAATAATCTAGGAGGACACCCTATTATATTAGGAAGACCTTGGTTAGCTAAAGCTGATGCTTTCATTAGTTGTAGATCCGGTGATATGTACATCTCTGATGGTAGTTCAACTAAGAAATTCACTTTGTATCCTCCAACAAGGACAATTATAGATTTAGATGATACTCAATGGATAGAGGATGAAGAAGACTTACAACCTCTCTTCACAATTTCAGAAATTAGTGAAGATAGTCAAATTCTGAATACTTTAGAAAAATTTGAATCCTCTTCGGAACATAAACATGACCAATTTCAAGAAGAATCCAACATTGAGTTTTTGTCATCAAGACAAATGTCTCTTCATTCTATGGATAAATTTGGCAGCTCTACAAGTGAGATATTTCCAGGCAAAACTTTAAACATAAACAAGAACCTAGAAAAATCTCAACAAGAAGACTTAGTCAAGATATTACAGAGACATTCTTCTGCATATGCATGGGAGTACACTGATATGAAAGGGATAAGTCCTAAGACTTGCACTCATCACATATATATAGAGAAAAATTGTAAACCAATCAGACAACCTCAAAGAAGGATGAATCCAAATCTTAGGGAGATTGTTAAAGAAGAATTGTAGAAATTGTTGAATGTCAACTTTATCTATCCTATTTCAGATAGTCAGTGGGTTTCTCCTTTGGTAATTGTGCCAAAGAAAAATGGTAAATGGAGGGTATGTATTGACTACCGAGAATTAAACAAAGCTACTCTTAAAGATCATTTTCCCTTACCTTTCATAGATCAAGTGTTAGATACCTTAGCTGGCAAAAAGTACTTCTCATTTCTAGATGGGTTTAGTAGTTATAATCAAATTCAAGTAGCACTTGAGGACCAGGACAAAACCACATTTACCTGTCCTTGGGGTACTTATGCTTACCGAGTATTACCATTTGGATTATGCAATGCACCTGCAACATTTCAAAGGGCAGTATTAGGAAATTTTTCAGATCTATTACATGATTGTGTAGAGGTATATATGGATGATTTCACAGTTTATGGAAACACATTTGAAGAAGCTTTAGCAAACTTGGAAAAAGTTTTAAAGAGATGTCAGGAAGCAAATCTTTCACTTAGTCATGAGAAATGTTTTATGATGTTTACTGAAGGTATTGTTTTGGGGCATCACATTTCAGGGGATGGGATTAGAGTTGATGAGTCAAAAGTTGAAGTCATCTCTAACTTATCTATTCCAAGTTGTCAAAAAGATGTTAGGAGTTTTCTAGGATTTACAGGATATTATCGGAGGTTTATAGAAAACTTCACCAAGATAGAATCTCCACTCTTTAAATTTCTTTCCAAAGACTGTGAATTCAAATGGAATTCTGATTGCCAGTTAGCCTTTGAGACCCTAAAAACAAAAATTTCTGAAGCACCTATTTTAAGGGGACCTAACTAGAAGTTACCTTTTCACATTTCAACAGATGCCTCAGATACAGCTCTAGGAGCAATATTGGGACAAAAAGACCTGATTCCTTATGCCATCTACTATACCAGTAAAAATTTGACTCCTGCAGAGTTAAACTATACTGTAACTGAAAAAGAGTTTTTAGCTGTTGTTCATGCCATAAACAAATTCAGACACTATATAACAAGCTATGAAACTTTTGTTCACACTGATCATTCTGCAATTAGATACTTAATGAAAAAATCAATTACTAATGGCAGAATCATAAGATGGTTATTGCTTTTACAAGAATTCAACATTACCATTCTAGATAGGCCTGGAAAACAAAACACAGTAGCTGATTTCCTATCTAGACTCCAAAACATCAAAGATGACACTCCAGTTGAAGATCAATTTCCCGATGAATATCTTTTTGCAATTTCTACTCAAACTCCTTGGTTTGCTGACATTGCTAATTATTTAGTTTCAGGGAAATTTCCTTCAATAATGAATGCAAGAGAGAAAAGAAAAATCATTTATGACAGTGCAAAATATTCATGGGTTGCTAATGAGTTGTACAGGACAGGTCCAGATTTTATCATTAGGAGATGTGTTCGGAAAGATGAGATGCCTAAAATTCTTAAGGAATGTCATGATGAACCTTGTGGCGGACACTTTGCTGACAAAAGGACAGCCTATAAGATCCTCCATTTAGGATATTATTGGCCATCCTTGTTTAAATATGCTAAAGAGTATGTCAAAAGATGTGACAGTTGCCAAAGGGTAGGGAAACCTTCTCCTTCAGGTGAGATGCCATTACAAACTCAGGTACATATTGAACCTTTTGAAAAACGGGCTTTGGATTTTGTAGGACCTATTAGTCCTCCATCAAGACAAAAGAGATATATATTAGTTTGCACTGATTATGTTACCGAATGGGTAGAAGCCAAGCCATTACTTTTTGCTAATGAAGCATCTGTAGTTAATTTTCTTTTTGAGGATATTTTTACTCGTTTTGGTGTCCCAAGGTAAATTGTTACAGATCAAGGAGCTCAATTCACATCAAGGCTAGTGGAACAAATGATGGAGAGGTACAAAATCAGACACAGAAAATCTACTCCCTATCATCCACAAGCAAATGGTCAAGTGGAATCTACTAATAAGGTTATTGAAGGAATCCTAACAAATACTGTCCATTTACATAGAAAAGATTGGGTAGATAGGCTTCCTGAAGCCTTGTGGGCCTATAGAACTACATGGAGAAGCACAACAAACCATACTCCTTATGAACTTGTTTATGGAAAGCAAGTTTTGTTTCCCATAGAGTTCCAGATTCAAACTTTCAAAATGGCAGTTCAGCTGGGACTTGATCTATCAGAGGCACAAAAACACAGATTGGAGCAGATTAATGAATTGGATGAGATCAGACAAGATGCAGTTCAGAAAACCAGTATAGTCCAACAGCAGAGGGCTAGATAGCATGACAAGTACATCAAGGAAAAGAAGTTAAAAGAAGGTGACTGGGCTCTCTTGTTTGATTCAAAATTCAAGGATTTTCAAGGTAAATTTCAAACACATTGGCTTGGACCTTATGAAATTGTGAGAATTTTTGACAATGGAGCAATAAAAATCAGGACAATAGATAAAGAAGAGGTTACTTTTCTTCTGAATGGTCATAGATTGAAGCTGTATCATTAACCACTCTCAAGAGAAGAATTTGTCAAGAAGTTCCAAGAAAACAGTGATGTGAAGTTAATGAAGAAGAATCTTTCTTCTTCATCAACTTAATTAAATTTTCTGAAGTCAGACTCATTGAAAATAATAATAATAATAATAATAATAATAATAAAATAATAAATAAATAAATAAAATAAAATAAAATAAATAAATAAAAGTATAGACATGAAAACCAATCACTGATTGACATGTTTATATAGAAAAGATGGAGTGAAAATCAGAATCTTTTTGACACTAACTTTTCCATTTTGTTTTTTTACAATCAGTTGTTACAAAATCATGAGTGCAGATCCATTTTACTTATGATCCATCTCATTTCACTTCATTTCATTCCATACTTCATTCATTTCATTCCATATTCTATTCATTTCATTCCATCCATTCATATCATTTTCCATTCATTCATCCACACTTCATCCATCTCACTCCATGGTCTATTTTATTTCCATTTCAGATCTTTAAGCTTGATCTCCTTTCTGTAATTGAATAATACACAGCACAAATTGCAGGGCACTTTTTCACTCCATTTCATTAGTTGTGATCCATCCCACTCCATCATTCACTTCATACATATCCCATTATACCATATTTCATCATCCATCTTCACTCATTCCATACAACATTCCACTTACATTCCAAACCATTCCATTTCATGTTCCAAGTTCTCTACAGGTACATTCTGCAATCAAACAGACATTCTGCAGCTAATCGGACTTTCTGCAGCCAGACAGACATTCTGTAGCTACAGATCCTGAAGGCACTGACCAGCAATCATTTGATTTGCAACAAAATGATCCTGCATATCCATGAACAAGTCAAGATCACGAAGGTTATGAAGATTCAAAAATTAATGATTTTCAGGAGAAAACAAAGCATATGAAGATCACAAGAAAATCAAAGCAAAGGCAAAGGTATGAAGTCATTATAATGACATATCATGAAAAATTTTAGTATAGTTTAGCTATGAATAATTCAAAAAGTTGTTTTGATTAATTTTATTGATCATGCCGAACAAACCTTCCGCAAAAATTTGGATAAAACTTCTTCTGATTTCACCACTTCAAAACCCATATCCGATCATCATTTCAAAATCTAAACGGTTAAAGTGCTAAGGTGATTGGATTCTTCACGTCACTAAGCATTTAATAATGATTTTTGAATTCGTTATAAAATATCTCCGCGGTCTTTTCACTCATTGATTCGTTTTCTTCACCTCACCTCATTAATTCATTCCATAACCATTACATATCACTCCTTTCCGCAGCCGACTCTTAACCATTTCATTCTGTAAAACAGAGGTATCTCTGTAACAACTATTTTTACCGTGAAACAGAGGAAACATTTGAGGAGAAAAGTCAACTTGATTAATGACCATTCTCACCGTGAGCAGAAGGCTGGTAAATTGAAGATTGAAGAAGAGTTATGGGCCTCATCGTGAGAACAGAACCAGTTGGCACTAAATACTTGGAAGGCTATCCCCAAATCCGAGAAATCTTACAACAAGTAGGATGGTTGCAATTCCTTGAAAGATTCAGTGGCTTCCACAAAGAGGTTACTAAAACTGTTGCAAGATATTTTAATGGGGCCGAGGTTGAAGTTGGAGATATTAAATTCACTGTCATAGAGGCTTTTATTGCAGAAGCAACAAGACTGCCTAGACAAGGAGAAAGGTGGTTTAAGAACAGAGAATTCCATAACGAATCATGGAAGAAGATACTCAAGTCACCAGGTATGGATGTCACTGTTTTTAAAAAGGGTATCCCTAGTTCTGCATTAAAGAACAAATGGAGAAACATGTTGCTTGTCCTACAAAAATTCATCACTTGTGAAGGTAGATATGGTATTTTCTATGTTTACCATATTAGGTTGATAATGCATTTCCTAGAAGAAGAACTTAATTTGACCTATTTCTTGCTTCAAAGTTTAAATAAAATGGCTTCAAGTGTCCAAAAGATAATTCAATTTCTGGAGACAACCTTATACCACCATGGTTTAGTCAAGATTTTGATTGAACATCATTTGAGCAAAATAGGGGATAATTGGGATAACTTCTTGGTGAGAAATCACTTTGAGGAACCAAAAGATCCTTCACCTGAACATCAACCTACAAAAAGAAGCAGAAGATGGAGACCCTCCAAAACTGAAATTGGTAAAACAATACAAGAAGGGAGTGAAGAAATGATCTCTGAAAAATTAGTTCAGATTAAGAAGCAGCTTAAGAAAAAGAGAATCATAAGAAGAGTTGCCAGAGAAAAAGGAGAAGGGCCATCTCAACCGAGGAGGAGCCACAAACTGAAGGGCATACTAAAGAAAACAAAAGTTAAACAAACTGGGGTTATAAACATAGAAGACGAGGAAACACCTACTGAGGAGGATTTTGATGAAGAAGTTCCAGAAATTGATCCTGCACAGCAAGAAATTTACAACTATGTTGAAACATTGGAGAGAAAAGCTTCAGAGAGTAGAGACATAACCCCTAGTCCTCCACTGTCTGAAATAGATGTGCTAAGAAGAGATAGGTACGAGATGGAAGTACTTAATAGACATATCAGGACTGAGAATGATATTCTAAGGGAGCAAGTTAAATTAAAAACCAGTATGAACTCAACCCTGTCTCTACAAATGGACAAAGTGGAAAAGGCTAATGAAAAGTTTAAAAAGAGGAACAAAAAGTTAATCAAGGCACTTACCAATTTAAGGTTCAAGTTAGTCATCAAGAAGCCCAGAAGGCCTTTAACTACCAGACAAAGCAGAAGAAGAGAATTGGATGTTCTTGCAGAGGTTTCTGAGTTCATGGAATAGTTGCATGAGGACATGCAAGAATTTAGCAGTGGGGGTATGTTGAGCTCCAAAAATGTTCCTTATTCCACCACATTCCACTCCATTTCTTTTATCCATTAATAATCCCAGGCTCAAATGATCAATGAAATTAGTTAAAATTGCTTTAAGAATGAATATCGTGGCTAACTTGCTATGTTTTTGTGATTTTGTCATTGTAGTACTTTTTGAACTGAAACTAGCTGCAGAATGCAGACATTCTGTAGCTAGTTGCCAATTCTGTAGCCATCTTCATGTTTAAGCAGGTTCCAGATGTCCTCTCAGGGAAAGCCACACATGCTCGTATTCCACGTCATGCCCTCAGCATTTGTTGCTCTCCATGAAGATCGAACGGAATTTTGTACGTGGTTATGCACGTGAGAACTCAAGCTAGGAGATAGACTCCTAATAGGACAAGGACAGTCCAGATGTCCTTTGTCATATTACGATGCCACCTTTAGAGTTCTAGTTCGATTCTAATATGGAAAGACAGTAATCCCTGTATTATCTCAAGTTCTGTTATGTAAATCTGCTATAAATATGCTCGGGAAACCGAGAGACAAAGGTTAGATTTTGGTTAGATTTTATGGTTGACTGCTAGATCTTTGAAGTCCGAGAATACTCTGTTTTAAGGTGATTCCTCTTTAATGAAAGAAGCAGCATTTCCTTGAACGCGTTGAGTCGATTTTGAACTATATTTTGTGCTACTCTGGTGGTATAGGGCCCCTGCCTCCTGAGCGGCCTTGTTTATACAGTAGATAAGTATTTTAGTCTCACTTTTATTTCTAGTTTAAGTAGATTTCTGAAGCTTATGTTCATATTTGTTTATATTTACTATCACAGCCAAACTTACTCTAATCAACTCTTCCAAAATATCATTATGAAGAATAAGGCACAACTGTGATAGTGTAGGTTTAGTTGCATTTACTTTCGTTAGTTATCACAGTTAAGACTTACTCTAATAAAATTTTCCAAAATATCATTATGATGGATAAGGAATAACTGTGGTATTGTAGGTTTTAGTTGTTAAGTTTAAACCAAGTAGCATAGCCAATCTTACTCTTATAAAGCTCTTCAAAAATATCATAACAATGAGTAAGAAGTAACTGTGGTGTCTTGGACTTTAGTTGTATTTGCTTTCAGTTTTGTGTTTATGTTCAATTGCTTTGAATGATACAGCTATACTCGTTCTCACAAGCTCTTCCAAAACATCATTCATACTGAACGGGATGAACTATAGAATTCCTTAGGTTAGTTGCATGATAACTTAGTTATAGCACTCCGGAGGTAGAATGCATGTGGTTCAGTTCTGTCATTTCATTTTCAGTTTGATAATGGCTTTTAATTTAACACTGTTCACTGTAGACTAGAAGTACCCTAGTTTAGTCTTAACTTAGTTCACTGTGTTAACATTCCAGTGTAGTTGCCATCCATTTCATTTCAAATTCTATTAGTTGTTAAATTTAAACACCACGGTCTTCATTATTTACAAAACTTCTTTTGTTCCAAACTCATACTAACACATAATTATCTGGACAGAGGGCAGTATCAGTCTAAGGCCTGGAGTACTTTTGCAACCTTTTTACCATTTCACAAACAAGCCTTTTCTCAAAGACCATTCTAAAAGGAAATCTATAACTTTTGTGTGAGGCCTAGTGGTGCTAGATTGAGTTGCATAACAAAGTTAGAAGCTAGTTTAGAATAGAAATCTTATGGTGATACAAATGTTCTTTTCCAAATATATTTTAATAGACCTTTAATCATGGATGAGATGTTGTAACATTGTAATTTGATTGTTTGATTGTTTAGTTAGGATAATTTCATTTACACTTAGCTGCCCATTTCTCAAGCTCTTCCAAAACATCTTTAATGAATGAATTGGACAAGTTAAGCTCATGTTGTGATTTATTTTCTTGAAGTCATTATCAAGCCTTGTAATTTGCTAGCCATAGTTTAGGCTTTGTTTTGTTTCAGTATTTGCATTTGTCATTTGTCATCCATAATTTAGGCTTCACTCTGTTTTTCAACCAGTAGTTTCTTTCCACCAGCATTTAGTTCTTTCCCTTGTGAACATAAAACCATAAAAATCCAAAAACATCATAAAACACTAGACACAATGTAGTGAGAAACAATTACCTAGGCACATATAGTGCACCACACTTCAGCAGTTTACCAACCTTGGTTGACAATTAATGAACTCAATTTAGGAGACTAGGTTGAGCACAAACAAAACCCTCCAGAGACATTCAAAGCACAGATTGAACAGATGGAGACATTAATGAAGCAGCAGAGAAAAAATCAGTGAATGATCGATGAATTCAGCGTTCAACATTGAAGATTTTAAATCTTAACTCAGGGTTTAGAAGGCAGAGGGTACCATTCATAGAAATCAACACCCTCAAGATTTAATTTCAGCAGAGTTTCCTCCCCAGGAAAGGACGGAATGTCGACTTGAATTTACTTCCCTGCCGTGTTCCTGAAGAGACTTCTACCCAGCGCATTGATTTCAAAGAACAGGCCACAGAATACGTACATCACCACAAAGTCATCAAGAAAGTATGGGCTTACATGTTCCCACCGTCTTATCTTAATGAGGAAAATTGAATGATCATCACCTACCTCTTTTATTAGGTTTTTGTTTCTTCTATAAAACCCTAAGAGAACGGGTTATTGAGGGTTCCAGATTTTATCAGAAAATTATGCAGTGAAAGGATTTTTGTATACTTTTCGTCAAACTCCTGCATGAAGGCTCAGAGCCCATAGGGTCTCAGTGAGGAGGAGTTCCATCTGTTAAGAGGATTCTGTTCTTTGGTATTTCACACTGTGTAACTTTTTCTCTTATGTGTTATTTTAATAGATCATTTCATTTCATCCGTCTTTCCTGTATCATGCTTTGGAATGCGAGTGACTCATTGATTTTTGGTATGGATTTATCCTAGTTGATACCCATGCTTGAATTAGTCAAGCGCTTTAAATATGGCTCATGCATGATATTCTGTTCCATTATTCATCTAAACCATATTTCCGCTATATCAGTTGCTTTGAGAGGGTGTTTTTTGTGGAGCGATAAAAAGGTGTCTTTTTAACTCCTAATTACCTTCACATTAATTATCAACCCAGGGACGACTTTTTATCTCAAGAGTGTACTCAGTCTGAGGCGGCTATTTACTCAAGAGTAATGTTTGTGAAGATGTAGTATAGAAATACAAATGCAGAAATAATAAATGCTTGAAAAGAAATCTGCTTGAAAAGAAATCTGATTACAAATGACAGAAATGTAAAGACTACACTACAACAACCTTGCTAGACATTGATTAGGGATGCAGTAGTAATAACTCTTTCTCCTAGAAATCGATGTGAGATGACCAAATCTGGGGACCTGGAATGATTAGCTCTGCCCTCTACAGTTTAGAGATCTCAAAGCAAGTGAAAACAACTCAAAGGAAATGAAATCTAAAACGCAAACCGGAAAGGAACAACAATCTAAAAGCAATGAACAGGAATTGAATAGCAGCGTAAAATAAACAGTGAATTCAATTCATAACCAAGCAAACTAGATTTCTACTCTTTAATCCTGTCGACAACCACGCAACAATCAACTATCGTAATTCATAAACAAAAGGAACAACAACTGGAATTAGATACAGAAAAACAACATTTTATAACAATTGAATCATGAATCATGCTTCTTGTAAAGAATAGAATAACAATGACTCCGTGTTTGATCCAATTAGCAATAACTCAATAAATAAACGAACTTCACACAACAGAAATAAACCAATAGAAATACAAACAACAGATCGCTCCACCAGGGCCGGGCCCTCAACCACCGGTGAAGTGTTGCTGTGCTTTACTCCAGCGCTTGAGAAATGGAACAATAGTGAACTCTTTTATTAATCAGGCATTAATAATGTTTAAAAAAATCTCACACTCTCTTAACAAGAGCCGATGCACAATTCTGCAAATTACAATAAGAAAAGTCTCTCCATCCCCCATACACAATACATGCTTCTCCTTTTATAATCAGAAGGAGGAGAAATTGAATAGTAAATACAATCTCCCATAACAATATTGGATTTCTTCCAACCAATTGATCAACAAGAAAATAGATTTACATCCATCTTTCAACAACAGCAAGTCGAATTTGGCTTTTTAGCTGAGATTTGGAGGACGGCCGCAACAACAGAACTGAGAAAATCGTGCTTAAATAACTCTGCGAATCTCTCAACACAGGCCGAATTTGGGCAAACCGTTCTTTGCTAAAGTTAATTGGGTCCGTTCTGGACAAAACCCATGTTCCGGATTTTCCAGAGTCGTCTTCATTTGCTCATAATCTCAACCGAAAAACTGTCACTCCTTATTCCAGCGCATTTCTGAGTTGGCACTTTTAATGATCAAATCTTCAATCTGGAAATTATCTTGGAGGCTAAAAATGGTGAGTAATGTTATAACCAACTTATTAAAACCATCATTGATAAAATAATTCATAATCATCAATTTATTAGAAATAAAGGAAGATAAATAATATTCATCCATAAGAGCATAAATCATTTATAAAATGGATTTAAATAATAATTTATAATAAATGACGTGATGAAGAATGGTAGAAATGGGTGGAATAAGCGTTCACAAGTGATAATAATAATGGCATATTAACGGCCCAACATACCCCCACACTCAATATGTTGCATGTCCTCATGCAACGAAACCTGAATATATTGCATGTCCTCATGCAACCCAAAGACAAAAACCCATGTGTAACCAAGCAATAAAAAATATGTTCATCTTAGCTCATGAAATGGATAGAACAAATGAATTCTTCCTTAATTAATGAATATTCACTTTTAGTAATCTTGATGAAGGCATAACAATTTTTATATTGACATTCAACTATATGTATGAATTTGCAACAAAATATGATATAAGTAACAGCAAACTTCATTAACCATTTTCTCAAAAACTACAAACCAACTTTTGTTGAAATGTTGCAAGTAAGTTTATAATATATGAATGTCTCTATGATCCAAAAATCAGATCGTTTTGATGCACGGATCATGAGATATAAACAAAATGACTGTAGCTGAGAGTGCATGATTTCCGAAATTTTATGAACCAATATTTCTTGAAATTGTCTGGGTTTGTATTAATGATACGCCTGTGTTTTTCAGAAATCACAAAAATTGAATTCATGGTTTTTTTTAAAAATATTATGGAAATCAATTTCTGCATTGTGTAAAAATGAAATTGTATGCCTTAAATGAGAAAGAAAATTGAAAACATCCATCATGCGTAGCAATTCCTCCCCCTCTCTGAAAAATTAGCATGCCCTCATGCGATGCTAGAAAAAAATTGAGGTGGTTGCTACCAGCTGTTGAATTCTATGCTTAGTGTAAAACAACATGGAATAAGGGAGATGGTGAGAGTGAATAAGAATAGCAATGGATGATAAAGAATATGGATGACATGGTCATAAGAAAGAAATGAATGAAAGGAACACTCCCCCATACTCGAAAATGATATGCTGCTGAAAAAGGGAAAGTGGTAAAGATGTGGAATGAAGGATGATAAATAATGCTCAAAATGGATTTCAGTAAATTCTCCTAAATTCGTAATAAATCAGAAAATTATGCTATTTTACCTCAAGTTTTACCTCCAAAAATGTGGAATGACATATATGGACTGGCAGTTGTTGAAGCTGATGTAGGCAGAGTTGGTGCTGAAAGTGATGCAAAAGGTGGAATCCAGGTAAGCACATCATGTCCGAAGAATTGTTCACGTGTGCGAGCCTCTTCTGTTAAGTGCAATAGTGTGGTCATGCTATGAATAGAATTCTTCCCATACTTGTTGTTTTCCTGCAAACAAAGCACTATTTGGCATACAATGTTCTTGAATCCATAGTGTAAGCAATAGATAAGATGCATGCAAAAATTTCAATCAGAAAAACTTATGTATACATGCAATACTAATATTTTGGGAAATCAACAAGTGATGGCAGAGTGCAGTAATCATATCGCATGCAATCCCATAATGCATACATTCCCCCCTCCAATTGAAAAAGGAATTCCATGACCATAAAGCATATGAGAGGTGTTGTGTTGATGGCAAGGCAAGGGAATGAACAATACAATAGTAAATGAAACAGAGTACACATATCAATGATAGGACAACGAGAGTTATGATTATAATGAGAGCAGAGTGTGTAAAGATAGTTATGAATAAGAGATAGGACGCTTTGAATTGATGATAAGTGATGAAAAAGAGAAAAAGAACAACAATATGCCAAAAAGATGCTTTACTGATAGTATGCTAGCTGAAAATGATGCGATTGATCATAAAACAATTTCTCATGCATAAAGGTTCAAAATAGGGAAAAAAAGTAAGGAAATAACTTCTCTGATAAAAAGAAAAAATAAGAAAAGGGTATTATAATAATAATTGATGATAAGATATAACTTCAATACCATAAGCAGAGCCACTGCTGCCAGCAGGCGTCCATAGCCTCGGCAGGGTTGCTTTTTAACCCATATGAGCCAGAATCCTCAATTTATAACTAGAGAGTTACATTGTTGTTCTACAGAAGAGATCAATGTGCTGGCGTGGTAACCAGATAACCACACTGCCATTCACTGGGATGTAGCAAAAGTGATCAGGGCGGCTTGTGATGAGACCTCCTGTTCCAAGGATAATTGGGCTATCCAATGGATCATAACCCTGGTGTGGTGGCCATAATGGGAATGTCACTTTGTCACAGCCTTATGAACATGGTAGGCTGGCTCGTAGTGAGACCCCCTATCCTCCATCTGCGAACAAAATTTTGTTATTATTACACATTTTTATGATAAAAAGAGGGAGGCTCAGTACTCCTTAAGAGCAGGGATGGTGGAAGAAGTTGAACATGTCAATAGAAAATATACCCATAATCTCATTTATTACAGACAGAGAAGATTATAATCCAGAAGGGTGGAACCAGCATGGTATTAAGATGATCAATCAATATCATGTTCAACAGAAAACAATGCAGTAAAGTAGTATATAAATAATTGTGTCCCTTTTGAAAATAATCTATCATCAAGGAGTTGTCCTGTTAAAGATCATAATGTGAATGATATTAACTCGCTTCAATAGAATCCATAATTCTTGTCCTCGTAAAAATAGTGTACTTCATGCCATGAAGGGGAATCAGTAAAATGTGGTTGAGATGAACTAAGAATAGTCCCACAAGAGGAAGGAAGGGTTGCTCCCAAAGTGTTGCTTCTTTGAAGGAACAGCAAAAACACTCAAAAAAAGTGTTATTCCTTGTAGGGAACAACAAAGGAAATGCACACCAAAAAGAAAAAATACACACAAAAAAGTGTGAAAATGCAAATGTCGTTCCTTTGGAAAAAGGAACAGCAAGATGGACAGTCATACAATGCAAACATGCAAAAAAAAATAAAATTAGCTGTTCACGGCATTGATGCTGAAGATGAGTTACACTTTGAATGAAGCAATACCTGAAACACAAAATATAAGAGAAATTAGAAAAAAAACAACAAAAACAGTATGTAAATAAATAAATTAAGTTACAACAGCTATGATGTTATGTCAAAAAAAATGATCTCTTTGAAAAATGTTTTGGCAGTAGTGATAAGACATGAATCTTCAAATTGAAATCAATTCTTCATTTCTTCTATTACGAATCCGTTGGGTAATGAGTTAGATGAAATTCTTTTGTTTCATAAAATTTCTTTCAAAAATCACTCGTCCATAAATTGACCTTCTTTATTTTCCCCAGACCTGCAAAAAACGAGTGTCTACCTGCAAGAAAACATTAAATCATGGAGAAAGAGAGGTGCGCGGGCTCCCCTAATCCAAGAATTATGCAAAAAACTAACAAGTAGTTACTCTGTAGAACAAATCCACGGAGAAAATAACAAAGTAAAATTCGTTTGTTACCTGCGGGAGAGCAGTGGCCAATCATGCTAACCTGCAGTGTTTTAATCACAACTTCTTTGTTTTTCGTCGAAATTGAGTGATTCAAAAGCAAAATGAGAGCTAATTCAAAGGGTTATCTCCAGTAGCAACAGGTTTTAAAAATTCAATGCTATGATATGTCAAATTTGTTTAGAACAACCTGCATAATAGAGTCATTTTCGATTACCCAATCTAGACCAACGATTGATATTTCAAGCATATATTCTTCGTTTGATGTCGGATTCAAATGATTCAAATTGGAAATGAAAGTAGATTCATTTATTTATCTCCAATAGAAACAGGTTTTGAAGAAAAGAAGAATTGATAGGTGAAATACTGTAAGGAACATCCAGAAAAACAGAGTTTTAAGGGTGCTGATTTACGATAGACAGTCAGTATTTGGATCATAACTTCCCCATACGATATCGAAAATGAGTGATTCCAATTGCATTGGAAACTAGATTCATAGGGGAATCTACCATAGAAACAGGTTTTAAAAATATGGTCATTTAGGCCTCCAAAAACTGACTGTCCCAACTCTGTTCCTGAGCTGCCCGCTAGACATCCGGTCAATGTTTTGGTTCTAACTTTTTCGTTTCAAATCCAAATTGACTGATTCAAATTGGGTTAGAAAGTAGACATCAAGGACTATCTAGGGTAGAAACAGGTTTTAAAAATATTCATTTTTGGTCCCTCAAAACATGACTGTCCCGACTGTTTTTCCAGAAAGTTCATCAAGCCCGCAAACCAAAAAAATGATATTCAAGCATTTTTTCAAATTGGTGATAAAAAATGAATATGAGTGTTTGTAGAGCTATTATTTCCATTATAAGTCATCTACATACACAAATGAATTAAAAAATTATCACCAATATTGATTTGCATAGCATGTTGCAAAAAAAAAAAAAACTAGTTTTACATAAAAAACAAAATGCATTTATTTATTCCCTTATTTATTTTATGTTTTATACTAACCTATTTTGATTTGAAAAATGAATATGACTACGTATATGAGTACTTCCAGTGGAGCCATTTTTGAAATAAGGCTTCATGTATACACATACCCAAATTTGAAAAATGCATATTAATGAAAATTAGGGTATGAGAAGCCAACTTCCCTTGAAAAAATGGTATCAAAAATTGTTGAAGCATAGAGTGATGATGCAAACACGTGATGGAGTGAAACCAATCTTCAATATATCAGTTACTTTCTTGATTTCCCATCATACCATGAAGTTCTTGAGCTTTTAAAATGGTTTGTTGGTGCAACCTAGAAGAAACCTCATTTGCTTCCATAGCTTCTACAATTTTTGAATTTGAAACATTCTGAATCTCATTGTAAGTTTTCTCTAATGGCGCATGTGAGATAGAATGGGTGGGATGGGTGGGTAAATTTGGCAGTTCAACATTGTAAGCATGTTGTACTGGTTTATTGTGGTGTGGGGGTGGAATTAGTTGAGCAGGAAATTGTGTATGGAATGGAGCATTGTGATGATGTGTTTGGTTGGGTTGAATGGATAAATTTGATATGCAAGCAGGATGTTGTGAAAGAGCTGGTGGAGAATATGGAGAATGTGCTTGTGCTACAAGATGAGGGAGAGTAGTCATGCAATCATAAGGTGAACCATGCCAAACTTGTAGATAAGATTGGTGGTTATATTGAAATTGACATGGCTGCCCTAGAACATGGGTATTCCATAATGGATTATGCAAGTAAGAGAATGGAGAAGAAGTGTTTTGAACCATACCTGTTGACCTTGTTGTAGCTTCCTTATCTCTTTGATATGCTACTTCCATCCTAGATAAGGAAGAGTGAGTATCTATGGGTTGCTCCTTTCGGTCATGAGGAAAAAACACTTCATCAAATTCTTCATTTTTATGAACCTGCAAAACGTCCAATTTTGAGCTTAGAGAGCTAATAAAATCAACTTTAAAATTTTCAAATAAATCATTGATTTCAGCTCTTATGTCTCCTATTCTTGTAGCAGATTTGGAAAAGAAAGAACAAACATCTCTAGAATTCTTACCGGCCTTGGAGATTCCTCTTGAATACCTTATGCACAACTCACAAACATCATCATATGATAACTGAAAAACATCACCTTTTCCTATCAGATTTAAGAGTTCTAAAAATTCATCTTTGATTCCTTTAAGAAGGAGTGTTTTTAAGATCTCTTTTTCCAAATGCTTCTGCTTTGATTTTTGAAGGTTATAATGAAATCGATTTACATAGTCCTCCAAACTTTCATCTTCCCCTTGTATCATACCGAAAATATCTTCATTGGATTTGCAATAGTCTTGGTACTTCTTCAAGAATATGTTCTTCATGTCCTCCCATGATTGGATGCAATTCCCACCTAGGCTCATGAACCATCGGAGAGCTGCTCCTTTTAGAGTAAGAGGAAACACTTGCAATCTTTGATCATTAGTACAATAATCATATCCTCTACAAAGTATTTCGAACTCAAATAAGAATGTATCTGGATCTTCATTTGCTAAACCATGAAAATTTGGTAAAGATGGGGGAATTATGTGCATTTGTATCACTCCTCCTAGATCTTTGATAGGAAATTCAAAAGTAGAAACGTGAGCCATTTCTTACCATCATATAAGATGTTTTTCATGTGTTTCTTCGAGGCTCCTTCTTCAAATGTTCCTGTCAATTAGTTAGTGAAATGGGTGGTGCTTACATCACCACTTGAGTGAAATCATGTGATTTGTTTTTCAAAATTTCTATTTTTTTTTTTTTTTAAGTCATTCACACAAAAATTCAAACATCTATTTCTACCCAACAAAGCAACAACAAATCTGTTAGGAAAGCGGACAGTGGAGCAGGGCTTTTACATGTTCTGCACGTAGGTTCTTACCTTCCGTTTTTAAGATCCAACTCTTCCCTAGCAGGCACTCATCAGATTCACACTACTCTTTAGAAATGGCTACACTCTCCCCGGCAACGGCGCCAAAATGTGAAGCGATAAAAAGGTGTCTTTGTAACTCCTAATTACCTCACATTAATTGTCAACCCAGGGACGACTTTTTGTTTCAAGAGTGTACTCAGTCTGAGGCGGCTATTTACTCAAGAGTAATGTTTGTGAAGATATAGTATAGAAATACAAATGCAGAAATAATAAATGCTTGAAAAGAAATCTGCTTGAAAAGAAATCTAATTACAAATGACAGAAATGTAAAGACTACACTACAGCAACCTTGCTAGACATCGATTAGGGATGCAGTAGTAATAACTCTTTCCCCTAGAAGCCGATGTGAGATGACCAAATCTGGGGACCTAGAATGATTAGCTCTGCCCTCTACAGTTTAGAGATCTCAAAGCAAGTGAAAACAACTCAAAGGAAATGAAATCTAAAACGCAAACTGGAAAGGAACAACAATCTAAAAGCAATGAACAGGAATTGAATAGCAGCGTAAAATAAACAGTGAATTCAATTCATAACCAAGAAAATTAGATTTCTACTCTTTAATCCTGTCGACAGCCACGCAACAATCAACTCTCGTAATTCATAAACAAAAGGAACAACAACTGGAATTAGATACAGAAAAACAACATTTTATAACAATTGAATCATGAATCATGCTTCTTGTAAATAATGGAATAACAATGACTCTGTATTTGATCCAATTAGCAATAACTCAATAAATAAACGAACTTCACACAACAGAAATAAACCAATAGAAATACAAACATCAGATCGCTCCACCAGGGCCGGGCCCTCAACCACCGGTGAAGCGTTGTTGTGCTTTACTCCAGCGCTTGAGAAATGGAACAACAGTGAACTCTTTTATTAATCAAGCATTAATAATGTTTACAAACAGCTCACACTCTCTTAACAAGAGCCGATGCACAATTCTGCAAATTACAATAAGAAAAGTCTCTCCATCCCCCATACACAATACATGCTTCTCCTTTTATAATCAGAAGGTGGAGAAATTAAATAGCAAATAGGATCTCTAATAATAATATTGAATTTCTTCCAGCCAATTGATCAACAATAAAATAGATTTACATCCCTCTTTCAACAACAGCAAGTCGAATTTGGCTTTGTAGCTGAGATTTGGAGGACGGCCGCAACCACAGATCTGAGAAAATCGTGCTCAAAGAACCCTGCGTTTCTCTCAGTACAAGCTGAATTTGGGCAAACCGTTCTTTAATAAAGTTAATTGGGTCCGTTCTAAACAAAACCCATGTTCCGGATTTTCCAGTTTCGTCTTCATTTGCTCAGAATCTCAACCGCAAAACTGTCACTCCTTATTCCAGCGCATTTCTGAGTTGGCACTTTTAATGATCAAATCTTCAATCTGGAAATTACCTTGGAGGCTAAAAATGGTGAATAATGTTATAACCAACTTATTATAACTATCATTGATAAAATAATTCATAATCATCAATTTATTAGAAATAAAGGAAGATAAATAATATTCATCCATAAGAGCATAAATCATTTATAAAATGGATTTAAATAATAAATTATAATAAATGACGTGATGAAGAATGGTAGAAATGGGTGGAATAAGCGTTCAAAAGTGATAATAATAATGGCATATTAACGGCCCAACATTTTTAAAATGCTATTGTCATGAATGGATTCTTAGATTGGTAAGCCCATTACATGGTGGTATTGTGTATCTGGACATCAGCTCAATGATAACTAATATCTTCTCTATATTTCATTCATTACATAAACCTCTTGATAATTTATTTCTGTGGGGTATTTATGAATTGGCCCTCTTTACAGTAAGCTGTCTCTGAATTTTCTGTTGCTTTTATATTGGAGTTTTACATGTAGCCTCTGCAATATTCTTTCCTCTGTGTCAGTTTCTGAAGGTCTTGGTCCCATTCAGATTAATATTCCTTGTTTTCGAAGAGATAGCATGAGAGCTTTTTACTGATAACTTCCCCTGTTATACCATATGCTCCTTGCTAATTTAAGATGTCTTAGGCACTGGTCTATCACAACTCTAGCCTGTCTCTAGGAGCTACAACATCCTCCACCTCACTCCCTCACTTTATTACTCCCTCACCTCACTCACCCTCCATTAACACTCCTTATCCCTTATCACTCCATCCTCTCCTCTCGTCCTCTCCCTCACGTGGTATATATTATATCATAAATTTTGAATTCTGAATTAAAACATTATATAATATTATAATTAATATTATATTTTAATTATAGTTTTAATATAATTCAAATTATAATATTAATATAATATTTTAATATTTTAATTAAATAAAAAAAATATCATTTTTTAATTAGTTTCATTATGTTTACTATTAAATTATTCTTAATTAAGTTTAATGATATAATTAAAAATTAATTAGTATTAATTACTTAAAATCTGTAATCTAATTTAGGATTAGAAATTAATTAAAAAATTCTGATTTCTAGCCCAAGTAACAGAAATTCCAGTATTTTGGAAATTTTAATATATCAACTTTAAAAGCTCATAAATGGAGTTTTACTTGGCCAAATGAGGCCCAGGACAACTCATTAGATATATAAAATGATGGAGAACATTTCTGAAGTTGTTTCATTTCTAGATTGGATCATTTATTGGGTCTAAAATTCAGTAGAAGATCATGCTCCAATTTTTTAACAAAATAAATTTTCTAAGTTTTCTTTTCCGCATTTTAATTTGCCCACAACTTCTTCTAAATGTATATCCATTCGTTAATGATATCCTTGGCCAATTATATTAGCACATAAATTAAAAGAAATATTATATTTCATTTTTCAAATATTTATTTAATTAAGTTTTGATTGGATTTATTTTAATTTCTAGATTCTGTATTTTGATTTTATTTTTACATTTTAATTTTGTTTTGATTTGTTTTTGTAGGAAAACAGTTGAAGAGATGAGAAGAAGAAGCTCTCAATCAATGAGAAGACTCCAACAATTGAATAATATTTTTTGAACCAATAAAAATTAATTGAGCAAAACTACTCTTCAAATAAACTTTCTTATGAAGAAATCCTTTTGAAAATATTATAAATAGCAGATTGCAAAATGTAATAGGGGCTTCTTTCCTCTGCAATTCTATAATTCTAAAAGCACTTCTGTAATATGAATTTAGAGTTGTAGGGTGGGAGGAGAGGAATCTCATATCTGGAGATTATTGAGGTTTTTCTTTTACATTCTGAGTTATGTATAATGAACAAAGTCTTGCACTACTGTAGCTCTGATTTTGAAAGCAGAAGTTTAGGCATTGTAAAAGACTGTTAGAGACCGGAGTTGGAGAAATGGACTTAATAAATTGGTATTTATAATACTATTATTTTAAATGTTGGTTTCATTTTTTAACAAGAATGTGTCAATTTACTTGCATACTTGTGCACTTCTGTCGGTATGAGTAATTTGCCTCAATTTATGTTATTATTTGTCTCTACTCTTATG
The DNA here is from genome assembly GCA_034641835.2 of Pinus albicaulis. Classification (NCBI taxonomy): domain Eukaryota; kingdom Viridiplantae; phylum Streptophyta; class Pinopsida; order Pinales; family Pinaceae; genus Pinus; species Pinus albicaulis. Next base: position 1,582,313,743 of record CM076580.1, on the reverse strand, counting down.
GATTGAATTCTGATTTCTGGGTAACTATTTACTCAAAAATCTATCTTATAAAATTGATTTATTGAATAGTGATATGTTGTGAACTATTTTCGCATGTTATTGTTTAATTATTCAAGTTACTGATTAAATGATCAATATCATTTTGAGAACTACTTCCTGAGTGTTGTTGATTAATTATTTCATTTAAGAGGTCTCTAGATATGATGTTTTTGATATTCACAATATTAGTTAATTGAACTACTTCGTTAGCTTGATATTCATTTAAAACGAACATATTTAAATCTCAAATATTTAAAACATTTTTCTCTCTGTTGGGATAGTTTTATATCTTCCTAATTGAGATAGGATTAAAATAGTTTCTTTTGCTTGCATCTAGAATAATATTGCATATAGATTAGATTCTACATCCTTAAAAAGTTCTCTTCCCAAAGAGGCAAAACTTTAGTTGTGGCCTAGCTAAGCCCAAATTAGCTTAAGGATCACTTTCTTGCCCGATCAGCAAGAGAAATGATCTGATGTCTCTTTTCCATTGGTAGCAAAAGTCATATTTTAAGCCAATGGAGATTGAGAGAAGGTAACTGGACCTAGTTAAACCAGTTGGAGCCACCATTCCAAATGGAAAAGGAACTGCTTTAAGGTCCGGACTGGGTGGTCATCCCCCATGTTTTTCTAGCGAATTTCAAGACCTCAACATTTTGGCGCTAGAAGGAGGGCCTGCGACTTGTTTTCCTTTAGAGTCTTTGTATTCTAATATTTTATTTTTATTATAATGGCTCGTTTAAAACTTCCAATTTGGAGTTGTATTTCTAGACGAGCATCTTCCAATACTCCACCAGAAATAGTAAGACACTTGTCTCAGGTAAAGTTTAACGGTAAGAGGAATACTTTTACATTTGATCATACTTTACAATTCATTCAAAAAATTTCAAATTATGCTTTTCATGAAATTGATGAAGGTATTTTATGCAATATTTTTACTCTTACATTCTTGGCAAAAGGCAGAAACTGATGTAAATCACTTCCAATTGCCTCAATCCACACTTGGGAACAATTTATTATAATCTTCCTTTGTAAATTTGATGGATATATCTACAAACAGGTATGTGATGATTTTGAAGATCTACGAAGGTTTGAAGGCAAGTCTTTAATTTATTTTACCATCAGGTTTCGTTTAAATTGTTTAAAATTTAAAATTGAAGATAAACCTTCGAAAACAAAATTATTAGATTGGTTTGAACATATTTGCTCTCTTCCTTCCATTCATAATTCATGTGAAATTATTTCAAACTTTGATCAATCTCCTTCTAAATTCATTGACATAAGTAAAAATTCCAATATAGAGGTACAAACAAATGATGATGAAATGGCCTCTATTTTGTATAATCAATTCCTTCAATTTCTACACATTTCTTACAGTATTGAGAAAGATCAAGGTGCACCTTTACATGTCAATGAATTTCAATCATGAAGCTTGGAAAATTTCACTAATCAACCACATGAAAATATTAGCAGCAGTATTGAAGAAGATACCACTTTGAAATCTGAAAATAAGTATGAGTTAGAATTAGAAAATCATATCATAATCCGGCATGTACCAACATCGATTAAAGTTTCCAATAATATGCAATCTGCTGTACAAATTTCTGAATTCTTTCATGATGAGAAAATTCCAAATTCAGATCAACAAAGCAACATTCTTCAAGAAAGCACAATTACCTAAGAAAATGATCTTAAATCTGAAATTTGCAATGAAGAAAATGCATAAGAGTTTTTAAATAGAGATATTTTCAAATACATTGTTTCGGATTCATATTTTTCTCTTTATCCTAATAATTTTTCTAATAGTAATTTAACCTTTCTTCACATTAAAGATATTTCAGAAAATAGTGAGGCCGATCTAAATGAATTGCCAATTAGTTTTTATCAAGATAGAGAATTAATTAATGATCATTCTTCTGACATTAATGAACATGAGCTTGATATTCCTTCTTGTTTTGATACATTGAATAAGATCGAAGGGAATTCTAATGAATGTCTTGAGGTAATTTATGATAACTACTTTGACATTGAGGATATTGATTTATCTTTTTTACAATTGAATTCTCATGATCAAAGTCTAATCACATGTGAAAATGAAGAAAAATCTAATTTAGAAATTGTTCCAAATAGTTCTCATTTTCAAACAAATAATCATACTTATGATATCAATATTCAAGAAACCATTCCAATCTATGATTTATATGATGATCAAGCTTGCATTCCTATTCAGAGTCATATCGTTCTCTCTAATTCACAAGTGGATATCAACAATCATTATAATTGCATTATTCTGCCTAATTCTTGTGAAGAAGAAATTACTTTAAGTTACTCCCAATTGTGTTGTAACAATAATTGTAACACTAGTGTAAACTATGATTCAATTTTGTTATTATTTCAACATTTGTTTTAAATTTAGATTTATTTTATGTTTTTAGTCCTAGTTTTTTAGATACTTTGTGCTGGCATATTGAGCATCTCAATTTTGAACACTCAGTTAATGCATTACCTCAAGGGAAAAATCAAGATTCAAATTATAATTGTGAACATCAAAATTTATTAAACTTCCAATTTCAATTGATGTTCATTCATTATCAATTACTTCTTACTTCCCAAGAGCAGTGCCAAAAAGAGAGTGTATTTTCAATTTATGACCAGCAATCTAATTCTGTTAATAATCTTCTGTTGGATTTATCGGACTTCCATCCATTTTTCATTGACTCATTTGAAAAACATTTGGAAAGTTCTCCTTCACGAAAGATTGTTAATAATTTAGCACTTAGACATAACACTAACAAAATCACACTGGCCATTTTTTTTTAAAGACCGTTTCTACAACCTGGCCTGTCATCTTCTCTTTTAAACCTCTCCCACTCAATAATGGAAATCCATCCAGATTTCTATGATCTAATTGAAATTCAGTTGGAAAGGACATTTCAAGAGAAGGTAATGGTGAATAAGCTACTAACAATAAAGATACATTATGCTTTCAGATTTAGTTTTCTTAGATTAATTATATTTGCATTTTTACTAATGTTTGACATGTACATACATGCAGGAATTAAAATTCTTACATGGTTACATTGGAAGTATGACTATACCTAGTCATGTTTCCTTCATTAAGTTAGAAATAGGAATAGATTAATTTTATTTTTTGTTTGCATTTATTTCATTATTTCAGATTTTCAATAAAACAAGTAATGAATCCAATTTCTTGCGAGCATCCCATTTCAATAGTAGAAAAGCAGCCTAGAGTATTTTAGAAGTTCTTGAATTATCATATCATACTTATTTTTCAAGCCTCCAATTTTCTTGATTTTCAAAATTCATAACATTGATCATACATGAAGAAATTCCATGAATTTTTTACCACTTGACAATTTTTTATTCATAAGTAATTCTAAGAACTCATTTTTACCACTCTTGTCTTCTGATGTAATTTTGGAAAGGATGCAATTTCAGAAAATTCATTACTTAGAATTTTAGATTAAAATAAGAAGGTGATGTTGAACTTATACAACTTTTAAGAAACATTGGGAGAATTTGAAGATTCATAAGATCTTCATTGACTTGATTATGAAAACTTAAGTAAGTAGACAACTTTTCTCAAATATGAAACATGTTCAGGGAAGTATTTCTGATTTCATCTGAAATTTGAAGGATATCTAAATTTTGCTTATATTTATTGAAATCCTGATAAGACTTAATGAATTGTTTCAGGAAACATATCAGATCATTTATATTTCACAAACTCTCTTCATAAAGAAGGTCTGGTAAAATTACTTTTCAATCAATTTATGACAGTTAATTAAAATATTAAAGGGTTGTTTATTTTAAAGCAAAGTTAAATCACTCACTTTCTTTTTGAATTGAATACTTTAAGAAATCGTCGACCTCACTTATGGCTCATCATATATCACAATTCGCATATTAGAGGCTTTGAAATGAGCATACACCAAATATCTCCAATCCCCCGATATTCTCATTCCCTCCAATTTTCGATGATTCTTCTGTTTGATATTGCATCATTCATATCACAACTATTTGTATCGCAATATTCCATCAGAAGAGACTCTACGAATTTATGGATAAAAATTGCTAATGAAATACCTTTGATGTTCTTTTTCACTCATTCTCTCGCATATCGCATTTCGCATTTCATATATCCAATAGTTGATTTCTCCAAATATTGCAATGACCACACAATTGTGGACCCGATATAAAATTTAAATCAAGTTCATAAAAATATTGCGTCCATTCAATCGCAATAATGGTAGGGGCATATGTTTAAAAAGTCCCGATGTCTCGGACTCGATATGTGATTAAATCCATATAATAAAATATCGGGTCCATTCTCAATCGACATATATACACATAACAAGTTGTTTGAATTACAATGCGAAGTAGAAGAGTAAGAGAATAATGAGGGTCGTTAGATCTGAGTAATATCAATGGTGGAGTTTAAATCGCACCCAACAAGGTTTCCCATATCGGCAATTTTAGTGGTTATTGTTAAGACCTCGCCTGGTAAATTATATTAGTTGCGATGCGATAAATGATAAGGTAAGGAGATTGTGATGCGATGATACACATATCGCATATCGCATGAGATAAGTAATATGTCAAACGATAAAAGTTGCAACGAACGATGTGGAGTTTGCTGCGAATTGCGAAATCACAAAATCGCAAAATTGAAAAATAATTAAATTTTGAAATCTACGAGAATGTAAGTTATAAAAAAATGCGAAGTGCAACCGTGCGTGATTGGTTACTATTTGTGTGAGACATAAAATCAAAGTTTCATGCATATATTTTGATATTTGCAGTCACGTTGCATCAGTCATTTATCGCATTTTCATTATCGCAATAATTATATCGGAGTTTTATTTCATTCACAAGCTTTAATCTTCCGATATGACTATTATCCGATATCACATTCATCCCTTCATAGTTTGCTATCGCATATGCTCATATCACAACTTTTCTATCGCAAAATTTATATCACATCGCTAAATTTAAATGAAGCTTTGTCTTGAAAATCTTTTGATGTGATAAACTTTAATATTTGATTTTCCACCATTTTCTTTTGTTATATATATAAAATTCTCAATCACATATCGGCAAAAGTGGAAGTCATAGATTTTAAATTATGTATGGCAAAGAATCTCGCGATGTGAAAAATTTAGCAAGTTAGTGTACCGATAATTAATTCAAATTTTTAATTTTCTTTTATTCTGAATTTTTCTCCATACTTGTCATGTAGAGATTCAAATCCTTTTATATACTATTACATTATTCAGGATTTTGGATCAATTTCAATACTTTGGGGCTGATATAATTCAGAATGGAAGAAGCAAAAAGAATATTCATCATTTCAATTCATAAAGAAGTACATCTTCACCCTCATTTCTGATGGATTCTATTTATCTCTAAACATGAAACATTGATTTATTTTAGCTGCTTATTTCACTTTAGATTTAATAAATAATGATTTTGGGTCAATAAAACTTCTTCATGCTATTAATTTTAATTAAAGAAAGAAGTTAACTTGCATTGGAGAAAATCATCTTTCTCAAGTAAGTTTAAACACAGTTCTCCAATGGTAAGTTTCATGTGCCCACTTTTATTTATTTCCATTTCTTCATATTTTTGTTTTAGTTTTTGCTGATCTCGAACTCTGTTTTCAGGTCTTCATAAACCTTTCACACCTCTAACAGATCAATTTTCAAAATTTCTTTTTTCTCTTTAAGATTCTTGAGAGAAGCAGTAATGACCCTCATCGAATCAACTTCACTGGGGAGTTTCTGAATTTCTAGTCTGTTTCTTTAAAACATTACTTTTATTAGAAAATAGTTAAGATACTTTTTTGTAGATTTTGCCTTGAAAATTAAAATTTGCAACAGACAGAAATTTCTCATTCAACATATTATCTATCATAACTGCTATTCACTTTCTACATTTTGAGAGCCTCATTTTGATATAACTCTGCAAGATAAAAATTTTAAAAATCTCAACACAGGAATGAATGTACATATGCTTATTTTCTTTTATAATATTTTTTTGAGAAATTCATATAAGCGATCTTGTTAGAGTTTAGCTTTTAAGTTTTGTTTTTCTTTTAATTTTTTCTTTCTTCATTTTTTATTTGTTGATTTCTTTTCTTACTTTATTTTAGGAATTATTTTCCTTTTGTTTTCAGTTTTGATTTGATTTTGGTGAATTTGTCATGATTTATGTGAAAGGATTTTTTCTTACCTTACAGTTGTTGACATACATGAGAAATATTTTACTCTATCTATTTAAGTGAATTTCATTTATCATTAAAGGCATATCTTTATGGAACCATAAAGCCATCTTGTTTTAAAATATTTTTTGTGGAGGAACACACATCCTTTCTAAGTGATTGAGTTTACTTTTTCAAGGAAATAACTGATTTGAGTTTAATTCAATGAATCCCTCCAACCCCTCCACATAAAAATCCTCTAATTGATAGTTGCAGGGAAAGAATTTGGAGCAACATTATGAAAGTAATATGTCCATTAAACATAAAATCTCTATTACCATCCTACTTCTTTCACTCAAATACATCATAAATAAAAGGCTTGCAAATGCTCTTATCAAAAGAGTGATAAAAAGAGGAGGCATGGGAAATACAAGTAAACCCGTCAGGGCTATGGACGCTTGCTGGCAGCGAGACTAGACTTGTGTGGCATAAAGTACAACTTTGCTGGGGTATTTTTCAGGCTTTCTAGCAGCGAAACGATGTCAGAGACAATCACAAAATGGATATATGTTTTATCAAAAACTCCTATCTCTACCTTCTTCTATTTTTTCACATGAGGAAAGTTTAAAAAACAAATTCTCCAAATTTGGATTCATCACTTTTACTCGAGTCTGTTTTAAGTACTTATCTTTACAAAATCATATTGCTTAATCTATTTATGTGGGACCTATGGAAATGTTTTACTGTTAGACGATTTCGTGATTTCCATTATTTTTAACCTTTGGGTAAATTTAAGTTCATTATCTTTAATCAGAGATAATTGGTTCTTCTACTGCATGTTGCCATTATTGTGGTAAAACACAATCCCCCCCCCCCTCATTTTTGACTTATGTACTTCAAATAATGGGGACCCTTTCTACAAATTTTTTTGGCTAAACACCTTTCAGGATTTTGATTAAGTTAAATATCCTAAATTTGTTGTCATTTTTCATCTTCCTCGGAATTTTGTTTTGATTGTTTCATTGAATCTGGCTTTTTTTACGCTTTCCAACGATATTTGTTTCACTTCATTTGGTCAAACAATTTGTAAATGACACTTCTTTGAAGTTTTGATCATTTTTCTCGCTTGGGTTAAAAAATGTATAAAGTGTAACAATATTTTAATTCTTGTAGTTAAAATACTAATTCATTGTAAATATTAAATTTTAGTTCATTTTTATTAATTTTTCATTTTTTAAACGGTTCTACAAAATGACCGAGCTAAATTGTCCAATGGGCTAAAACACATTTCAGGATCTTGGTAATTTACTCCAACTTGTTATTTTAAAACAAATTGCCAAATCCAAAACCCCAAATTTGCAAAATGGCTTGAGTCTAATTTGTAGGATGGTTAATCCCTTATGGGCCCCATTTCACAATACATATATTTAAAAAAACACTGAAAACTTGCCATGCGATGCATCACACATCACATATCGCAATGTTTTTTAAATCAAACAAAAACAATCTTTAAAAAACACCAAAACTCCGATGCGATTTGGTTTATGCGAAGGGATAAAGGATTTTAATATAAAGTTTTTTCATCCTCCTTATGACTCCCGTACCTCCACCTTATTCCTCCACCTCACTCCCTCACCTCACTCACCCTCCATTAACACTCCTTATCACTCCATTCTCTCCTCTCCTCCTCTCCCTCACGTGGTATATATTATATCATAAATTTTGAATTTTGAATTAAAAAATTATGTAATATTATAATTAATATTATATTTTATTTATAATTTTAATATAATTTAAATTATAATATTAATATAATATTTTAATATTTTAATTAAATAAAAAAATTTATTTTTTAATTAGTTTCATTATGTTTACTATTAATTTATTCTTAATTAAGGCTAATGATATAATTACAAATTAATTAGTATTAATTAATTAAAAACTGTAATTTAATTTAGGATTAGAAATTAATTAAAAAATTCTGATTTTTAGCCCCAAGTAACAGAAATTCCAGAATTCTGGAAATTTTAATATATCAACTTTGGAAGCTCATAAATAGAGTTTTGCTTGGTCAAATGAGGCCCAGGATGGCTCATTAGATAGATAAAATGATGGAGAACATTTCTGATGTTGTTTCATTTCTATATTTGATCATTTATTGGGTCTAAAATTTAGCAGAAGATCATGCTCCGAATTTTTAACAAAATAAATTTTCTGAGTTTTATTTTATGCATTTTAATTTGTCCACAACTTCTTCTAATTGCAGATTCATTCGTCAATGATATCCTTGGCCAATTATATCAACACAAAAATCAAAAGAAAACTTATATTTCCTTTTTCAATTCTTTATTTAATTAAGTTTTGATTAGATTTATTTTAACTTCTAGATTCTGCATTTTGATTTTATTTTTAAATTTAAATTTTATTTTGATTTGTTTTTGTAGGAAAAAAATTGAAGAGATGAGAAGAAGAAGCTCTCAATCAATGAGAAGGCTCCAAAAATTGAATAATATTTTTTGAACCAATGAAAATTAATTGAGCAAAACCACTCTTCAAATACATTTTCTTATGAAGAAATCCTTTTGTAAATATTACAAATAGCAGATTGCAAAATGTAATAGGGGCTTCTCTCCTCTGCAATTCTGGAATTTTAAAAGCACTTCTATAATATGAATTTAGAGTTGTAGGGTGGGAGGAGAGGAATCTCAGATTTGGAGATTATTGAGGTTTTTCTTTTACATTCTGAGTTATGTATAATGAACAGAGTCTTGCACTACTGTAGCTCTGATTTTGAAAGTAGAAGTTCAGGCATTGTAAAAGACTATTAGAGACTGGAGTTGGAGAAATAGACTTAGTAAATTGGTATTTATAATACTATTATTTTAAATGCTGGTTTCATTTTTTAACAGGGATGTGTCAATTTACTCGCATACTTGTGCACTTCTGTCGGTATGAGTAATTTGCCTCAATTTATGTTATTATATGTCTCTACTCTTATGGATTGAATTCTGATTTCTGAGTAACTATTTACTCAGAAATCTGTCTTATAAAATTGATTTATTGAATAGTGATATGTTGTGAACTATTTCCGCATGTTATTGTTTAATTATTCAAGTTACTGATTAAATGATCAATATCATTTTGAGAACTACTTCCTAAGGGTTGTTGATTAATTATTTCAGTTAAGAGGTCTCTAGATAGGATGTGTTTGATATTCACAATATCAGTTAATTAAACTATTTCGTTAGCTTGATATTCATTTAAACAAACATATTTAAATCTCAAATATTTAAAACATCTTGCTCTCAATTGGGATAGATCTATATATGCCTAATTGAGATAGGATTAAAATAGTTTATTTTGCTTGCATCTTAGAATAATATTGCATATATATTAAATTCTACATCCTTAAATAGTCCTCTTCCCAAAAAGAAAAAACTATAGTTGTGGCCTGGCTAAGCCCAAATTAGCTTAAGGATCACTTTCTTGCCCAATCAGCAAGATAAATGATGTGATGTCTCTTTCCCATTGGTAGACAAAAGTCATATTTTAAGCCAATGGAGATTGAGAGAAGGTAACTGGACCTAGTTAAACCAGTTGGAGCTACCATTCCAAATGGAAAAGGAACTGCTTTAAGGTCTGGACCGGGTGGGCATCCCCCCATGTTGTAGCGAATTTCGAGACCTCAACATGACCTAATAAGTAGAAAAACGCTTGCAAAGCACACCAAGCCAAAAATGTACAAAAATAAAAAGAACACCTATGTACAGCAGACATGCACAAATGACTCATGCATAATATTTCTTAAGATACAACCTAGTTTTGGTTGATCCAAAGGATGACCTTCGTAATCAATAAGTTCATAGGCCCCATTCCACAAGGCACATTTAACAATGTAGGGCCCATGCCACATGGGTTGAAATTTTCCTACCCTTAGCTTATCATGAGCTTGGTCGTACAGGAGGATGAGGTCTTCTTCTATGAAGGAACTAGGGGAAACTGACTGGTCAAAATGAGCTTTGACCTGCTTCTTCTGTGCTTCAATGACCAGAGCAGCAAAGCGGCGAGTTTCATCCAACCTTTCTAAGTAGAGAAGACGCTCTTCTTCTGGTGAAGTGTTTGGCAGTAATTCAACAGCCAACTTGAGAGAAGGTATCTCACACTCAATCGAAAGGGTCGCATCTAGACTATAAACAAGCTAAAATGGAGTGAATCTAGTCGCATCTTTAACTGAGGTTCAGTATGCCCAAAGAGCTGAAAATAGCATGAGATGCCAGTTTGATTTGTGCATCCCAATCATACATTGAAGCATGGTGACAAGAACTTTATTCACAGCTTCAACCTGGCCATTGGCCCGAGGATAGTATGACGTTGAGTTGTCGTGACACAGGCCGAACTTGGAAGTCAACTCCCCCACCATATATTGTTAAAAATGGGAACCATGATCAGTAACAATGGCTTGAGGGACACTAAACCTAGAAATGATGTGATTGAATATGAACTGAGCTGCTATCTTACCGTCAGCCGTAAGTGTAGGCATTGCTTCAGACCATTTGGTGAAGTAGTCAACGGCTACGATGATATAAGCATGCCCCGTGACCGAGTGAGGGTTACATGTCATAAAATCGATGCCCCACTTCACAAAGAGACCAACGATAATGACAAGGTGTAGATGGGAAGGAGGCGCGTGCATCTTGTGCTGATAGATCTAGCAGTCATGGAATTTACGAACAACAACAATGTAGTCCTTGAAGATGGTGGGCCAGAAATACCCAGCATGAAGAATTTTCTCTCCAGTAGCATAACTAGACATGTGACTGCCATAGGCACCACTGTGACAGTCATTCAGGGCTTTCTCAACCTCCTCAAGAGTCAAACACCGACGGAGAATGGAATTGACTCCGATGTTGTAGAGTGTATCTTCGACTATACGATAAGCTTGCGATTGATGACAGATGCGTCGACGAGCATCCTTCGTCAACTCAGATCTAAAAGTAGAAGTACGATGATATACAATGATATCACCATACCAAGGATTGAGGGTACTAATCAGAAAAAGCATATCGTCTGGAATGCGTTCCTCGAAACCAGACGGAGCGGAGTCGGAAGGGAGAGAGCAGATAATATCGGCAAAGACTAATGATTTCTTCGACTTGGCAGTGGTGAACTCCAAATCGAACTCTTGGAGGATGACAATCCACTTCGAGTACTTTCCCCCCAACAATTGGCGAGACAATATGTAGGTCATAGGGTTGCAGTCAGAAATCATAGTCACTGTACGCAGCAGAAGGTAGTGACGAAAACGTTGAAATTTTTGAACAGCAGTTAACGCCAACTTCTCAACATGTCCATATCGCGTTTCAGTATCAAGAAGGTTACAAGATAGATAGTAAATAACATGTTCGTCACCGACATCATCATCTTGTACCAAAACGATGGCAATTGTGCTGAAAGTGGTGGCCAAATGGAGGGAATAATTGCGATGATAGTTTGGAGGACGCAATAAAGGAGCATTGACAAGAAACATCTTTAAGGCATTGAAATACTTCTGAGCGATCTCATCCCAAAGGAAGGGAACACCCTGCTTTAGTAATCGTGTGAATCCTTTAGCTAGTTCAACATAGTTAGGTATAAAATGACGTAAAAATTTAGCCTTTCCCTACAGACTCTGTAGCTGAAGTAAGGAGGATGGATAGGGGAGATTAATGATAGCCTCAAATTTGAGTGGATCGAGGTGAATTCCTTATTTGGAAACGATAAACCCTAAGAGTCTACCAGAATCGACACAGAAGACTCACTTATGTGGATTTAGCCAGATGTTATAGCGTCAATAGTGAAGAAAAATTTGATGAATATGGTCAGGGTGGTCTTTATGCTTAGCTTAATGAGCCTGAAGATCATCCAGATAAGGCTGAATGATGTGTTTAATATCGTGGAAAGCGTATGACATCACTCGCTGAAATGTAGCCCCAGCATTTTTCAAACCGAAAGGGAGCTTTTCGTATGTGAAAGTATCCCAGGGACAGATAAAGGCAGCCTTATGTTGATCGGTCGGGAGAATGTTAATCTGGCTATAGCCAGAAAAGCCATCCATAAGGGAAAAAATCCCACTCCCTGTGTAGTCATCAATAATTTGATCAATAAATTGAGTAGGATAATTATCCTTAGGGCAGGCCCGGTTAATGTCTCGATAATCAACACAGACCCGAATGGTGCCCTGTTTCTTATCTACAGGGACAATATTGGACACCCATTTTGTCAAGGGAATCGGATAGATAAAACTAGCTTTGAGAAGTTTTTCAACTTCACCTTTAATGGTGGCAACCTTTGCAGGGTGCCTAGGACGAAGATGTTGACGAACAGGCTTTGCACCAGGATATGTAGGAATCTCATGCACCACTATACTAGGATCGATGCCAAGCATCTCTTCATAATACCATGCAAAGACGTCATAGATTTTGTGGAAAAGGCTAGTATAAACCTGAACTTCATCTGAAGAACATGTGACCCCAATATGGATGTTCTCGACAATTCCCGGTTTGACAGAAATGTCGATAGGCATTGTTTATGTGATATTACTGAAGTTACCCTCTGTAAAAACTTCATGTGTCAGAATATGCATTTTAAGCGGAGGAGAAGGAACCTAAGAAGAAAACCTCTCAAGACACGTAGACATGGTCCCGAGGCCAGGCATGAACGAGGAACGATGATGACTATCGTCCCACGAAGGATCCTCGAGAGACATAGTTTCCACGATGGCTTCATCGGAGGGAAATATCTCTTTCAAGGGATCAGGCGAATCTGAATTGCCGAGGCAAGGGGATTGAGAGTAAGTGTCAAGAGACATGCTCAAAGATCAGGAGGCGGAGGCTCCAAAGCCAAAATAAGTTCACAATAGTCAATATCGATCAGAATTAAGGACATCGAATTCCCAAAAGAATCAATATGCTCAGGCGAATGGATGATCCATGGGTCGTCAGACTGAGAGATCATATTAATCTGAACAGTATTGGGTGGAGGAAGAGGAAAAATAACCATGAGGGTAGGATATTTGAAGAGACCTGGCCCAATGCTCTCGTACGTCGTAGGAATTTGATCCACGTACGAAATGTTGTTCTCAAAAGAAGAAGTGAATAACGATAACTGATCAACAATAACAATCTTTCTCTCTTGCAGAAATTTCAAAACACAAAAGAGAGTGGATGGAATACACAACATTGCATGAATCCAACTGCGACCGAGGAGAAGATTGTAATTGAGCTTGGTGTCAACTACTTCAACCTCAATGTTGACCGTCTTCCCTTCTACAGTAATCAGTAAACTAGTGAGAACACCAAGAGGTTTAGATTCCCTTCCATCAAATGCTTCTAGAGCATTTGGATATGAATTCAAGGCGGGAGAACTAATGGATTTCTAGCAGGAAGATGAAATGACACACGTAGATGCACCCTCGTCCACAACTTCTCGATGGATATTCAGTCCATTAATGCCAACTTGAATAATGAGCGCAAGTTGGTGTGGGAGATGTGGAATGAAATTCTCCAAGTCGAAAGTAATAAGGCTTGAATCAGCAGGATCAACTCCGTTGATCGCAAATAACAAAGCCTTTCGTTGAGGCGAACAACTCTGATGTACTTCTAATGCATACATTGTAGATGGCGCCTGAGCCAAATCCTCAACAATATTGTAATGTTGAGCAACACGGGCATTGGGATTATAAGAATACTTATGGAATACACCTTTGGAAGGTGGTCATACAATGGGCTTAGTACTGGGCCTTTCAATCTGAAGAGGGCCAGAAACAGACAAAGAAGGAGGACCATCAATGATCTCCTTCCCCGCTACCTGATGCGGTTCGGTATAATCTTTGGACCAGGTAGCGATAGAAATGGATGCAGAATGGTTCATCATGCAAACCTGAGAGCCAAATGGGGCAGATGACTGAGGTTTCTATACCATCTGAGTCTACTATGATGGAAAAGGTTCTTTGAGAACGACTGAAATTCCTTGGGTGCCTTTGAGCAATCTACTTACTTCGGCTCATCGAGGACAGTCCTTGGTGTAGTGCTATTCGTCACAAATCAAACAAGGGTACTTCGGTTTTCGTTGTGAACCATCATCAACATGAGATTTTTGAGAATCCTATTTTGGGGTATCTGCTTTGGCCTTACCTTTACCCTTCTTTTTTCCCTTGGAAGTTTTATCCACAAGATTGGCTTGTTGATGAGGAACGGTCCGATAAGGATCAGCCAGAGGAAAATAAACAACTTTATGTGGATCAATTGGAGGCATATATATGAGATTACTGTAGACGTCATAGTGATGGAGAGGATTGACAGGAGTTTGGGGTTGCTGAGAACCCTAAGAATTCTGCTGCTGAACAACCAATACATACTCATCAAAACTAAGGCCTCCAGGGATAGAAGTAGAAACCATAGCCGTACTAGAAGCAGGTGTGGTTCCACAACACAAGCTTGTGATCTACTCACGGTGGGTCTAACATGCCACGTGGGATTAAGGAAAATAGACCTGCAAGTGTTAAAAGATCCTGACGACTGAGTCGTAACAACCTCTAGACGAAGCCACACAAACGGTAGGTTGTACCAGGACAGATGTAACAATGACTGACAAGCTAGGTGTCAAAGGTGACATTCCTAATGAAGAAAGGACCAAACTCCTTGGAGGATTCGATGTACTAGACTATGCTATGGACGCAACACCAGAAATAATCTGACTCAAAGTATGATAACCGGGTGGAAGTGACACCGATTGAGGAGAAGGTTTACTCGAGACACGCAGGAGATCTTCTAGGAAAAACTGATATTCCCCTGTATAAACATGTTGTTATTCACTACTGTCAGGACTCAAAGAATCCATATCTGACGAAGCCATAAGATCATCAAAAGACGACGAGGACTAGGAGGTAAAGCAACGGCTAAAAATGGTGATCTCGAGGTAAGAGGAGGGAATTATTCCTCGCTCCCAAAACTAGACCAAGCACCCTGAGGTGGCCAATTGAACTCAACTGACTCTTCAAGAGGAAACTGGGGAGTGAGAGGTTGAACACTCGGGAGAATAGGCTGCGCAAGCTCGACAGACCTAGTGGACTGAGGGGTTTCGAAAGAAACTTTAGGAAAATAAATACCACTAGGAGGAAGTGAAGAAGGCGACGAAATTGGTGGTTCCGCCACTGTGACAATATTTCAATACAGGAAGGAAAACGAGATAGCCTATTCAAGGCTTCAAGATCGAACTCTAACGAAATATGAAAACAATTCAAGCATAAAACTTTTAACAAGTATGTGATCATGGGCAGTTAATTTTATGACATCAAAACAAAACTTTGTTGTTTCGTGTTTTAAGAGTTGAGAAACAGACAAAAGATGACTCTAGTCACTTTCAGATTTAAACGAGCGTGAAAGGACAAGTGCTCGATGATCTCTTCAATTTTTAAGGAGTCACGAAAAGATCGAAATGACTACTTAGGTAATCTAAGCAAGAGAGTGTACCAAGTTTCCATGAACTTCCATATACACCTTGGTGATCAAATGAAAGAGAAATGACCAAGGACTTAATGTACATGAAGGTAGTCTCCCCGAATGTTGTGTTCGGTGTATCACGGTTATAGAGAGGCAGACTCGGCTTCCTATGGATAAAGGATTTGAACCTATGGGGGTCTCCCTTTATATATGTGACGGTACAGGGAGCACAAGTCCGTACTAGTGCTATCTAAAGCTAGGTGGCGAACGACAGCTACTAGGTTTAACGACGCCGAAACACGTCACTAGCCTAGGCCTCTAAAAATGTTTGCGTTAGGTTCCAATGCTTCCTTATATTGATTAAATAAATTTTAAAGTTGATCTTGAATTAATGTTTCAGTTTCAAGGCCCTACCAAATTGGATCTCAAATTCCTAAATGCATGCTATATGCAAAAGAACATCATTTTCATTCGATGAATGCTAATTAAGAGAAAGATAGAGATCTTTTAGAAAGTAGGAAATCATGAAATCATAAGAATAAATCCACTAATGCATCTAATACAACCAAACGAAAAGTGAAAAACTCTTTCATAGTTCATTAAGCGCTATTTATGCAAAATAAATTTTCATTTTCGATGCAAACAAAAAAATGCAATTTTGTTTTTGTTTTTTGAATGAATGAAGCACACAATGTACTATTTACATTAAAAATCAAATCAAACATTGGTTTGGAGCACTATGAATGTAGATATATTAAAATGAATACTTCAAAAGAAATACAGACATCAAAACATACTCATACTAATGATGCACTCTTTCAAACAAACATAAATCTTCCAAAATGACCCAAACGAGCAATGTGATCTATGCTCGAAGTGAAGAAATGGAGAGTCAAACAAAACAAAGGTAATCATTCAACAAACCAAAACACAAAGGTCCAAGAAAGATCAACACAATTGATCAGGGAATCGAATTGACAAAAATAAAAAATACTTGAACTTCAATCAGAAGGCTCAGTGAGCAAAATACACCTAGGAACCCTATGGCTATGAATCTCACCAATAAGACAATAGACAAACAGCTGAGAAGGAAAAGCTTACAGTTGTAAAAACAAGCCCAAAAGACCAATTGAAAATTAAAGAAACAACCCAGAGTCAATCACAACTAACCAAAAACTCAGAAGGGAGGTCAAACAAAATCCAACAAGATTCAACACAACTGTGAGGCGGTAATTTGCGCCAAAGAGGGGTTGGCGCTACTGCAACAAAATCAACAAGCGCCAATTGGCGCGACTGTTCAAAGCAAACTCGCGCCAAGCTGGAAAACTATGGGAAAAGGGGAAAACCAGTGAGCAGAGGTCAATCTTGACACTCTGGAGCTAAACAGGAGGATTCCAAATAGTCAAGCACGCCAAAAAATACAGACAAGCAATCAAATGACTGAAGTCGACTCAACAAGGAAAATTCCTAATTAGCAAGGAGATGATAAAATCACACTGATCCCCAGTGGAGTCGCCAACTTGTTGGAAAGGTAAATCCTCTCTGCGGATAGAGATGATCCCTCTAGCCCTAGAGTGGGTCTAGCAACAAGGGAAAAAAATAGTGTGTAGGTTCCTAGATAACAAATGAAATAGGTTGGGGTAGATTGTCCTACCTGGAGTTGAACGTGATTGTCATGGCTGTAGTAGTAGCAACCTCTTGATCTCTGTCCCAACAGGTCGCAGTCCTTTAGCAATGGTACTCATATTCTAGCACAAATATCAAAGACAAGAGCAACATACAAGACAATAATTGCATTCGTAGCTAACTAGTTTGTCAAGGAAGACTAAATACATTGCAAAAATAAACCATATTAACACAAGATGGGAACCAGACAATAGTCATGTATATATAAATAGAAGAAAGAGATTACAATCGGAGCCTTGATGTTGCAACCTCCTTTAGCAGGTCCAGTTGAAGCGCGTCTTGAAGGATTGTCAGGAATTGGGACGAGGCGAGGACACAAGCCTAAGATCTCTCTCGACAAAGGTCTCTTTCTCTGTTCTATCTCACTAGCTAAATGTTCAACAATTCTCTTCAACCTTTCAGCTATAATGTTCAGCTAGTGTATCAATGGGAGATAACTTTATTTATAGAGGGAGAGGAGGAGGTTGGGATCCCTACAATGGTGGAAGGGAGGCCTTATCATTTGGGAGGTTTCCCCAAAAGGTGGAAACAAGAGGCCAAAGGAGGGTGGTCATGGTTATTCAGTCGAAACACCTAGGCTAACTTGCCCACGAATTTGTTAGCATAGAAAATTTGCCTTTATTTTTAAAAAAAATTCCAAAAACAACTTGGCACGAGTAGCTCACTGGGATAGAGCTCCAATGGGCGTGGGACCCAGTGTTAATCTTCCTCATTGGCGCGAGGGCATAACAGTCTACCAGCGCCAACCCAAAAACATGTGTTTCTGATGGTCTGCTCAAGGAATTGTCAACAGAAGGAATGTTTTTCTCATGACAAGGGATGCAATCATTAGGGGAATTTTGAGGTCTAAAATGAGCCTCCTAAGGAAAATGTACAGTCAAAATTCACTTTATGAGAACCAATCACATTCTAGGGGATGACATCATCCCTAATGGTTGCGGTGGCATTGCTTGAGTTAAAGGTACTTACTTGTTACATTCTCAATGGTGGATAAAAACTCATGGTTAACCATGGTAGTGCTCTAAGTACTTTTAAAGTCAAAGTAAAGTACTCATAATAAATGTCATTTCACACTTTTTGAATAAAATATATTATTGTCATTTCATATTTCTTGAAAGAAACAATGCATATCCCTATACATTTATTATATTATATTATATTATATTATATTATTTTTATATGGTATATTAATTACATGTTATTATACAATTTAAATAATATAAATTTTAATTAATAGCATATAATATAATTAAGAATTTATAAATTTATATTTATATTTTATTTTAAGTTATTTAAGTACAAAGGACAAATGCATTAGTTGTTTAATGATAATGACTTTTTCTTGAAAAACTCATTCTTATTTATAGTCACATCAATACAATTTTTTTATTAATTTTATTTTGGTACAACTTTTGAATTGAATTTAACTATGGTTACATGGATTGTGGTGTAAAAAGTGAATTGCAAATTCATAAATATTATTTTATTGGTTTAGCAATTATTTTATTATTTCCTTAGGAGGCCCATTTTAGACCTCAAAATTCCCCTAATGGATGGTCTTTGCAAGGCATGACACTTCTTATTAGTCATAAAAATGGTCCTCCAATGTGCGGGATGGGGATTGCAGGGACGGTGACAAATTGCTATGTAACACCCATGAGTGGTATTTTGCTTCTGGATAATAGGGATTACACACCCCTATTGTATGCATCTCCGTGCCTTAGTAGATTGAGGACTCTGCACCCTAATCTACTCTAAAGATCCAAGATTCCACACCTTGATCTTTTTAAATATTCAGGACTTTGTGCCCCAAACATTTCATTATAGATACAAGACTCCATGTCTTTATATTTCATGGATTTAGGAATCCGCGCCCTAATCCTTTTATTATATATCCAAGACTCCATGTATTTATATTTCATGGATTTAGGACTCCGCGCCCTAATTTTCATGGCTTCTCATCTACTCTACTTTGAAACTCCACACTTCACCTTAAGGTACTAATTGTGAGATCATACTCATCTGATGGTTCGTTGGTAAGGTCTTCTTCCAAGACCTGAATGCATCACAATATCATTGATCAAATAAATAAAATTAATTTCATAATAACTTATTCACATTTTACCAAAGATTGTGCATGAATTCCACAGTCATTTTGGTTTTGGAGAAATGAATTCTCCAATAATTTATAACTTGAGCACCCTTGCTGGCAATGACCAAGTCCCCTGCCACATCATGCTTAGTACGAGATTACGCACATATAATCATACAAATCATGTATCATCCACAAATCATAATTAACCATATGTTCCACATAACCATGATCATCCATGGACCCGTGTCTCAATCTTGATTACCATTAATGTCATACGCCTATGTCCAAAATAGGATACCAAAAGAGAAAACATCGCTAATATGATCTTAACCAAAATCAATTCTTATACACGCAACCATAGATATTATCATAAGCACAAAACAACCAAGTGACCTAAACCAGGTCTATGGCATATAAGCATGTGCATAAGTATGTCATGCATAATATGATATCATTATATCGAAATCACCATATCTAAGTGTCATCAAAGCTATCTCACCAAGAAGGGACACTACATACTCCCCCTCTTGGGTTAAACTTGGCCCGAAGTTTTTCCTGCGGTCATAATATACTTAGTTCTTTTAGATTCTCCTATAAATAAGTTGTTAACCTTATGTATATGTATTTGATATATTTTTTTTTCTTCATGCCAATCCATAGTTTAATGTTTTCTAAATTGGAAGCAACTCCATGAAAACTAAACATACCATTCTTAATCAAGTAGAAAATATATCCATGACATATTAGGCATGTTGTGATATAAAATACCAAATATTTCTATATCAAAACCAACCATACAATTTATAGTACCATATAAAAATACTATTTTATGTAATTGCTATGATATCTACTTAATTTATCTATAATGATTTGATATTATACATGTTTTTCTTTCTCATAGTCTATATGAATCCTACATGTGTCATCTTCTTGGTTTTGTAGTATGTTGAGCTTGCCAAGCTATAAATAGATCACACATTGGTTGTATACACAAAAATGATGGTCCATCCCATATGAAAATCATATTTGCATACAATAAGCATAAAATAATCCACATACAATTGGCAGTGAAACAAAACATGATGTTATATATAAAACCCACTCTTACGCAACAAAACATGATGTTATATATAAAACACACTCTTACATCCCACTTGATTTATGTCTTCCCAATCCAATTTCCATAAGACATCCTTGCAATCGGAATATTTAGGATCTATCTTTAGTTTTTACTAAACGTTTACTCTTTAGGAAAAATTACAATTTTGAGGTTCGAGGCACCTTTTTTTTTTTTTAACTAACAAGCTAAGGTTAAATACAGTCCTCATTGACCCACTTATTTATTATATATCATTCCTTTATTTTGCATAATCTTCATTATTATTCACTTCTCTAACTTGAGAACCAATTATGAACGACTCTGTTAGAATATTTTCATTCCGAAAGTAGATTAATGATATCTTTTTGAAAGCGGATTGTAATCAATAACCGCTCTCACAATTATGAAAATATGGTATCTATATTATTGAACTTACCTTGATAAATTTAAGTCAATTTGTTTTCCAATTATGAAATCAGTCATGATTTATATTTAGTAATTAATCAATTCATTTGATTTCATGTCTTATTCCTATCTATTAATACATACGCAACAACAAGTTATGAAAACCATACATTTATCAAAATGTGATGAATCTTGTTAAAATTAAATAAGATTTAGACCATCACAAGGGAATTTCTAGCCTAAAGTTAAATATTTTTTTAAAAGGAGAATTACCACCCTCTCAAATTATTACAACATTTTGTAGGACTAATAAATACTCATATAACTATACATCCCAACACAAAATTCCTAAATCCAAAAATCTCTTCCATTGCACATACAATACAATCATGTTAGGCTTCTAAATCATGCACGAATTCCAATTCATCAAAATGTGACCTCATTCTCCTTCCATTTCTCCCTCAAAAAATATCACAAGCACGTATTCTTGTAAAACAAGAACTCAACTAAGCTTTTCATTAATTACATGCCTTTTTATTAAAGTTCAAATAAAACAAGTTATCACCACATAAAATGATAACCTTCTAAACATGTTATTCTCTTAACAATTTATAAACAATATGAATTTTGACTCGATCGTATAACCAACAATAGTTTAGAGCATTACATGAGTTCAATTCTCATAATTTCTTTAATTAATTTGGTTAAATAGAATTAAGCCAATATTCAACTGATAAAATCATTAAAGAGACTATTATGGTTTTCCTAGACCTAATTTGTCTTAATCCAATAGAAAATTTATTTCATCAACTTATCATAATAATATTTTTCTACATTTCAAGGATTTGAAAGTCATTTTAATTCTACCTAAATTAAACACATACAAAAGGATTACAATACTAGAGGATAGATATCTAGTTCACACTTGACTCCATATATCAAAATCAATTATTCCAAACATTCCAAAACACCTAATGGTGTTCAATATACCAATCTTAGTATCTTCATTTGTAATAAAAATAAAATAATGGATTTAAAGCTCAAGCAAATTCATGTTACAAATCTCTATCCATTTAACTTTAATTACACATAATCACTCCTTAATCATGTCTATGAGATTCCATCAAAATATTCTAACTAGAAGAATTATTTAGCTCATGGATATATTTTAGTATGGATTCCACACCCATACCTTACCTCATTACTTATCTCGTAGATATATAATAGTATAAATTCCACACCCATACATTAGCTCATAGATATATGTTAGTATGGATTCCAAACCCATAAATTTTCTCATAGATATATGCTAGTATGGATTCCACACCCATACATTAGCTTAAGGAAAACATAACCTTCAAGTGTTCCTTAAAATGGCTTCCACAAGCCTTCATACACTAGTCATTTAAGCCTCTTGTTTATTAGGAAGATCATACCTCAACCTAGTATTTGAGTAATTTAAAGTTATTTGATGCATAATGTCAAATAAATCAGAGGCATTTCATTCTTACTCATTAAGAATGTATTCCCAAATCATATTTTAACACATCTAATTAATGCACATACATTACTCTTGAATTTACATTCACAGTTAAAAGTGACATCCTTCAAGGTTGCTTTTTGTTAAGTTTCCATTAGTGTAGGTACGAAAAGACTCAAAATTAACATGATGAACTCAATCATCACGTTAATTGAATCTCAACCTTATACTTGTTATTCATTCCCAAATCATCCACACAAAGGTCATCATACTATAATCCAGATTAAGCCAATTTTTTTCTTGGTAGATACAATTTCAACGAGTAAAGATGGCTACTAAGCCCATATCACATTGAAAATGATGCATTAAACATATATGAAACCATGAATGCAATCCACCTATCTCACTCATCGATTGAAAATCAAGTCATTCACATACTTGGGTTTAATCCCAACTTTCTCAAGAACATCCTTTCCCAACATGTCTTTAAGCATTTTAACATATTTCTAATAATATATCTTAACAAAAATATAAAGGAATATAAGAAATCATTTTTTTTCTTTCATGAGTTTCTAAATGAAATAATAATAATAATATCCTATATGCAACTAATATTCTTCCAAGTCAAGATATACAACAACTCAACATGCATTCAAAATCAACATTCATACATCATCAACCTATAAGTAAGGAGGTTGGCCCATTAGGCCCTAGTGTTCTAACTAGCTCTGATTCCATATGTAAGGTCCCACCTTACCCACCATAAATAATATAGAGAAGTAGAGGTCACATTAATCACTAATACTCATTTTTTTTAAACATTACTAACTAAGTTATCATGTAATCATGTTCCTTCATCTATTAAAATTCCCAATCCCAATTATCAAGCCAATGCTTCAATCATGAGAATTACATAATGAATGGTGCAACAAGAGAAACTACTGATACCAATTCAAAAGAATATTTTTATTCGAAAAGTGCCAAGTAAAATACTGGACGTACATAAATTAGGCACAAGTAGGTGTTTTCTACAGACATTGAATCACAATAATGCAATCATGCATACATGCAGCTCAAACGAAACTTATTATGATCATTTGCACAAAATCCTACAGAATTAGTCACTGTAAGATTGTTTCCAACAACAAGCCCTCCATTTTTTTTGAAAGCTTTAGATAATACAAGGAACACTTATCTTATTCTCTGTTCACACTTCATAAAATTATTAAATTTATTTTCATATTCATACCAAAAACTTGCAGACAAAGGAAGATACACCCATTAAATAGTCTATTAAAGCTACACCCATTAAATAGTCTATTTATAATTTCTAGTACATAAAAACAATAGTCACTAAGACTTTTACACTAACAATTTCTATGCACCAAAGCCACAACCATTCAGGACTTTTTAAAAACACTTTGCAAACATGCAATCTATAGTCAATGAGGCCTTATGACAAACACTTTGCAAGCATGCAATCAAAAGCCATTGAGGCATTTTGTCAAACACTTGGCGACAATAAATTTAAGATTCTTCTTCAACATATTTAAATTATAAAATTAATAAATTGAAACTTTAAATGTTGGCATATTAAAATAGGCACTAAATAATCTTAGTCTTTCATCAAGACTCAACAACAAGCGCACATATCTCACAGTAGAATCTGAAAAATTTCCCATATTTCCGATCTGGGTTCTGAAAAGTATTTTTTTGGAATCAAATCAGGGGTTACATGACCATTTGGCATGGATACCCCTTGATGTTGGGCTGAATTGAATTCAAAACACCCAGGAATGCGATTCTTAAAACAGCAAAAAAAATTATATCCTTAATGTTTCATTTATGACTTTTGTTAATGGAATGAAAATTTTCAACTACAGCACTACATGAGGAAACTAATATATTCTCATTGAAGTCACACAGTTCTAAATCCACCATCTGAGTTCTTGAAACATTTTACAACCCACAAGCTAATTCATTTTACATGATTTGACAAACTTATTGCACCCATTGCTACAATTTGACAAATGCATGGCAGCCCTGAATGCTACAACGATTAAGGCTTTGTGTCAAAATTTTGATAGTACTATTGCAACAACTTGAATAACAAAACATTGAATTATTGATAAGAATATGAAACATAAGCCATAACTGAAATTTATCTCAAACTTACCTCAAGCATTTGATCTTCCAAACCATATTTTAGTTGCCATTATTTTTGCCTTTTATTTTAAGGGTTGATTCTGTAATTCCTCCAGGTATATTTTGGGCACATGTCCATTTTCTTAGTGTAAGCTGCAAGTTAGCACTTTTTCATGCATAAATAAATTGGTAGCATTACTCATTCGCGGATTTTGTCAAACACTTTGCAAAATATCCCGAAACTGTTTCTAAAACATGCATCTAATTACTTGAAACAAAACAATAAATCATGAAACACTTATCCAAGTCATTTATAATTTATTTATTGCAATTACCTTCAACATTATTTGGCTTTCCTTTCTCAAATTCTACAATACCAAGATTAGTACCACAAACTACACCAATAATAACTCCAATAATAAGATCTAAACATGCATACATATAGATTGATCTAGCCTTCATTTTTAACTAATCAATAATATTGTAGATAACATAAGCTTAAATCAAAATTAGATGCTTACAACAATTTAAATTTCTAATTTTATTTTATGCTAAAGCTATATTATAATTTTAGGACAATGGAAATTATACCTAAAGAGATATTCAACTCCAATTGTTGAGAATATGATCCACCTTTGATCCCTTAACCAACTCATTTGAACCATCGGGTTTTCCATCCAACCATATCCAGGGAGAACTCCTACCCCTGGAACCCTTGAGTTGTAAAATCTCACAAACAGTACCAAAATATAGCAGTAGAGAGAAATCCAAGGCAAGTTCAGGAAGATAAGTTTCAATTCCTCCAAATACCACTCATGGTCAACTGCACCATGTATAGCTACTTAGTAATTTAGTTCAGGGATTTCAAATTCATTTCAAAAGAAATTGGCTACTCTCCAAGTCTCTCCCTCTCATAATTTTTTTCCAAATCTCTCCAACTCTTGGTATCACCATGCACCTCCCCAAGTGAGAATACATGAGACACATTTATAGGAGGAGCAACAAATTCTTGTCATAAAGGAGGAGTAATACGCATGCCTTGTATTCCATTTAGATGAGTGTAACTCATGCCATTAAGGAGAGGTATGCATGCCTTAGTTAATGAGAGAGTAACAATTGCATTAAAGAGAGTGTAAGTAGAATCTTTTATGACATGTCTTTAATGAGTGTAAGAGGAATATGTCATTCTTTTATTAGTGCATAAAATAGTGTAATGTATTATTAAAAGAGAGGGAGAGAGACTTACATAGAGCCGTGAGAATCATCAAGGAGAGAGGTGTGAAGTGATTGAGGAGATACAATTCCCTTTTAATAGTAATATCATAGTCTCATAAAATATAATATTAATAATATTGAGGATTAAGTCTAGATTGAACTATTACTATTGATTAATCATAATTTAAGTGATTTTTCCTTCAAGTATACTTGATTCCCCATTGACTGGAGGTGATTTACTATATTTGGAAAGTCATACTTGAAATGGTAGACATGACTTTCTATTTTTAGAAAGTCACTCCAAAATTGTTAGGAATGAGATTTTATTAAGGAAGTTCATATGTGAGCTTCCCATGAGTGGTATTTTTCTTCCGGATAATAGGGATTATGCACCCCTATTGTATGCATCTCCATGCCTTAGTAGATTAAGGACTCTATGCCCTGATCTACTCTAAAGATCCAAGATTCCACACCTTCATATTTTTAAATATTCAGGACTCCGTGCCCCAAACATTTCATTATAGATCCAAGAATCCATGCCTTTATATTTCATGGATTTAGGACTCCGCACCCTAATCCTTTTATTATATATCAAAGACTCCACGTCTTTATATTTCATGGATTTAGGACTCTGCGCCCTAATTTTCATGGCTTCTCATCTACTTTGCTTTGAAACTCCGCGCTTCACCTTAAGGTATTTATTTTGAGCTCATACCCATCTGATGATTCATTGGTAAGGTCTTCCTCCAAGACCTACACACATCACAATATCATAGATCAAATAAATCAAATGAATTTCATAATAACTTATTCACATTTTACCAAAGATTGTGCATGACTTCCAAAATAATTTTGGTTTTGGAGAAATGACTTCCGCAACCATTTATAACTTGAGAATCCTTGCTAGCAATGACCAAATCCCCTGCCACATCATGCTTAGTACGAGATTACGCACATATAATCATATAAATCATTATCATCCACAAATCATTATTAACCATATGTTCCACATAACCATGATCATCCATGGATCTCAATCCTGAATCACCATTCATGTCATAAACCTATGTCCAAAATAGGATACCAAAAGAGAAAACATTGCTAATATTCTCTTAACCAAAATCAATTCTTATACATGCAACCATAAATATTATCATAAACACACAACAACCAAGTGACCCAAACCAGGTCTATAACATATAAGCATGTACATAAGTTTGTCATGCATAATATTATATCATTATATCGTCATCAAAGCTATCTCACCAAGAAGGGACACTACATACTCCCCCTTTTGGGCTAAACTTGGCCTGAAGTTTTTCTTGCAGTCATAAGATACTTAGTTCTTTTAGATTCTCCTATCAATAAGTTTTTAACCTTATGTATATGTATTTGATATATTTTTTTTTTATTCATGCCAATCCATAGTTTAATGTTTTCTAAATTGGAAGAAACTCCATGAAAACTAAACATACCATTCGTAATCAAGTAGAAAATATATCCATGCCATATTATGCATGTTTTGATAAAAAATACCAAAGATTTATATTTCAAAACCAGCCATACAATTTATAGTACCATATAAAAATAATATTTTATGTAATTGCTATGATATCTACTTAATTTATCTATAATAATCTAATATTCTACATGTTTTTCTTTCTCATAGTCTATATGAATCCTACATGTGTCGTCTTCTTGGTTCTGTAGTATGTTGAGCTTGCAAAGCTATAAATAGATCACACATTAGTTGTGTAAACAACAATGATGGTCCATCCCATATCACAATCAAATTTGCATACAATAAGCATAAAATAATCCACATACAATTGTCAGTGAAACAAAACATGATGTTATATATAAAACCCACTCTTACGCAACAAAACATGATGTTATAAATAAAACACACTCTTACATCCCACTTGATTTATGTCTTCTCAATCCAATTTTCCTCTTTTCATTCCATAAGACATCCTTGCAATTGAAATATTTTAGATATATCTTTAGTTTTTACTAAACGTCTACTCTTTAGGAAAAATTACAATTTTGAGGTTCATGGCACTTTTTTTTTTTAACTAACAAGCTAAGGTAAAATATAGTCCTCATTGACCCACTTATGTATTATAGATCATTCCTTTAGTTTGCATAATTTTCATTATTATTCACTTCTCTAACTTGAGAATCAATTATGATTTACTCTGTTAGAAGATATTCATTCTAAAAGTAGATTAATAATATATTTTTGAAAGTATCTTGTAATCAAGAACAACTCTCACAATTATGAAAATATGGTATCTATATTATTGAACTTACCTTGAAAACTTTAAGTCAATTTTTTTTCCAACTATGAAATCAGTCATGATTTATATTCAATAATTAATCAATCCATTTTATTTCATGTCTTATTCCTTCCTATTAATACATACGCAACAACAAGTTATGAAAACCATACATTTATCAAAATGTGATGAATCTTGTTAAATTTTAATAAGATTTAGACTATCACAAAGGAATTTCTAGCCTAAAGTTAAACCTTTTTTTTTTAAGGAGATTACCACCCTCTCAAATTATTACAACATTTTGTAGGAATAATAAATACTCATATAACTATACATCCCAACACAAAATTCCTAAATCCAAAAATCTCTTCCATTCCACATACAATACAATCATATTAGGCTTCTAAATCATGCATGAATTCCAATTCATCAAAATGTGATCTCACTCTCCTTCCATTTCCCCCTCAAAAAATATCACAAGCACGTATTCTTGTAAAACAAGAACTCAACTAAGCTTTTTATTAATTACATGCATTTTTCTTTAAGTTCAAATAAAAGAAGTTCTCACCACATAAAATGATTACGTTCTAAACATGTTATTCTCTTAACAATTTATAAACAATATGAATTTTGACTCGATCTTCTAACTAACAATAGTTTAGAGCAATAGATTATTTCAATTCTCATAATTTCTCTAATTAATTTGGTTAAATAGAATTCAACCAATATTTAACTGATAAAATCATTAAAGAGACTATTATGGCTTTCCTAGACCTAATTTTTCTTAATCCAATAGAAAATTTATTTCATCAACTTATCATAATAATATTTTTCTACATTTCAAGAATTTGAAATTCATTTAATTCTACCTAACTTCAACACATACAAAAGGATTACAATGCTAGAGGATAGATATCTAGTTCACACTTGACTCCATATATCAAAATCAATAATTCCAAACATTCTAAAACACCTAATGGTGTTCAATATACCAATCTTAGTATCTTCATTTGTAATAAAAATAAAATAATGGATTTAAAGCTCAAGCAAATTCATGTTACAAATCTCTATCCATTTAACTTTAATTACACATAATCACTCCTTAATCATGTCTATGAGATTCCATCAAAATATTCTAACCAGAAGAATTACTTAGCTCATAGATATATTTTAGTATGGATTCCAAACCCATACCTTACCTCATTACTTATCTCGTAGATATATAATAGTATGGATTCCACACCCATACATTAGCTCATAGAAATATGCTAGTATGGATTCCACACCCATACATTCTCTCATAGATATATGCTAGTATAAATTCCACACCCATACATTAGCTTAAGGAAAACATAACCTTCAAGTGTTCCTTAAAATGGCTTCCACAAACCTTCATGCACTAGTCATTTAAGCCTCTTGTTTATTAGGAAGATCATACCTCAACCTAGTATTTGAGTAATTTAAATTTATTTGATACATAATGTCAACCCAAAATACACAAAATAATGTCAAAGAAATCAGAGGCATTCATTCTTACACATTAAGAATGTATTCCCAAATCATATTTTAACACATCTAATTAATGCACATACATTACTCTTGAATTTACATTCACAGTTAAAAGTGACATCCTTCAAGGTTTCTTTTTGTTAAGTTTCCATTAGTGTAGGTACGAAAAGACTCAAAATTAACATGATGAACTCAATCATCACATTAATTGAATCTCATCCTTATACTTGTTACGCATTCCCAAAGCATTCACACAAAGGTCATCATACTATAGTCCATATTAAGCCAATATTTTTCTTGGTAGATACAATTTCAGCTAGTAAAGATGGCTACTAAGCCCATATCACATTGGAAATGATGCATTAAACATATATGAAACCATGCATGCACTCCACCTATCTCACTCATCGATTGAAAATCAAGTCATTCGCATACTTGGGTTTAACCCCAACTTTCTCAAGCACATCCTTTCCCAACATGTCTTTAAGCATTTTAACATATTTATAATAATACGTCTTAACAAAAATATAAAGGAATATAAGAAATAATTTTTTTTTCATGAGTTTCTAAATGACATAATAATAATAATATCCTCTTTGAAACTCATATGCTTCCAAGTCAATATATACAACAACTCAACATGCATTCAAAATCAACATGCATACATCATCAACCTACAAGTAAGCATGTTGGCCCATTAGGCCCTAGTGTTCTAACTCGCTCTGATACCATATGTAAGGTCCCACCTTACCAACCATAAATAATATAGAGAAGTAGAGGTCACATTAATCACTAATACTCAATTTTTTATTTTTTTTAACATTACTAACTATGTTATCATGTAATCATGTTCCTTCATCTATTAAAATTCCCAATCCCAATTATCAAGCCAATGATTCAATCATGAGAATTACATAATGAATTTTGTAGCAAGAGAAACTACTATTACCAATTCAGAAGAATATTATTATGCAAAAAGTGCCAAGTAAAACAATGGACCTGCATAAATTAGCCACAAGTAGGTGTTTTCTACAGACATTGAATCACAATAATGAAGCCATGCATACATGCAGCTCAGACGAAACTTATTATGATTATTTGCACAAAATCATATAGAATTAGTCACTGTAAGATTGTTTCCAACAACAAGCCCTCCTTCTTTTTGAAATATTTAGATATTACAAGGAACAATTGTCTTATTCTCTATTCACAATTTAGCAAATTATTAAATTAATTTTCATATTCATACCAAAAACTTGCAGACAGAGGAAGCTACACCCATTAAATAGTCTATTGAAGCTACACGCATTAAATAGTTTATTTATAATTTCTAGTCCATTAAAACAATAGTCACTAAGACTTTTACACTAAAAATTTATATGCACCAAAGCTACAACCATTCAGGACTTTTTACAAACACTTTGCAAACATGCAATCTATAGTCATTGAGGCCTTATGACAAACACTTTGCAAGCATTTAATCAAAAGCCATTGAGGCATTTTTTCAAACACTTGGCAACAATGAATTTAAGATTCTTCTTCAACATATTTATCTCATAAAATTCATAAATTGAAACTTTAAATGTTTGCATATTAAAATAGGCACTAAATAATCTTAGTCTTTTATCAAAACTCAACAACAGGCGCACATAACTCACATCAACAATCTGCAAAGTCACCCAGATTTCCGATCTGGGTTCTGAAAAGTATTGTTTTGGAATCAAATCAGGTGTTACAGGTTCATTTGGCACGGATACCCCCTGATGTTGGGCTGAATTGAATTCAAAATGCCCAGGAATGTGTTTCTTAAAACAACAACAAAAAAATTATATCCTTAATGTTTCATTTATGACTTTTTTTCAAACACATGGAATTAAAACTTTCAACTACAACACTACATGAGGAAAAACAACCCAGAGTTACGCTACTAAGATATGCTCACTGAATTCACACATTTCTAAATCCACCATATGAGTTCTTGAAAAATTTTACAACCCACAAGCTAATTCATTTGACATGAATTGACAAGCTTATTGCACCCATTGCTACAATTTGACAAACACAGGAAGCCCTGAATGCTACAACCATTAAGGATTTCTGTCAAAATTCTGATAGTACTATTACAACAACTTGAATAACAAAACAATGAATTATTGATAAGATTATGAAACATTAGCCATAACTGAAATTTATCTCAAACTTACCTAGCATTTGATCTTCCAAACCATATTTTAGTTGCCATAATTTTTGCATTTTATTTTAAGGGTTGATTATGTAATTCCTCCAGGTATATTTTGGGTACATGTCCATTTTCTTACTTATGGTGTAAGCTGCAAGTTAGCACTTTTTCATGCATAAATAAATTTATAGCATTACTCATTCGCGGATTTTGTAAAACACTTTTCAAAATATCCCGAAACCCTTTCTAAAACATGCATCTAATTACTTGAAACAAAACCATAAATCATGAAATACTTACCCAAGTCCTTTAGAATTTATTTATTGCAATTACCTTCAATAATATTTGACTTTCCTTTCTCAAATTCTACTTTAACAAGATTAGTACCACAAACTACACCAATAATAACTCCAATACTAAGATATAAACATCCATACATATAGACTGATCTAGCCTTCATTTTTAACTAATCAATAATATTCTAGATAACATAATCTTAAATCAAAATTAGATGCTTAAAACAATTTAAATTTATAATTTTCTTTTATGCTAAAGCTATACTATAATTTTAGGACATGTTAGAGTCCTGTAATTTACAGTATCACAAGGTGACTTATTATTTCTTATATTTTTACTGAAAATAATATTGCATGGATATCATTTATTTTCAGAGAAAGAAAGGAAAATCCTAACTGTAAAGAGCTTCAAAGGGATCAATCTGCTTTTTTGTTTGATAGAAGGAAGGAAGTGTTGTTGATAAGGTGTCATGGGAATCAAACTTCATTTCTGCCCTTGTTCCATTTGATTCACCCTCTTCGCCCCCTGATTTCCTCCATATTTTTAAATGCTATGAATCCCATTCAAACCCCAAAACCCACATGCATATCCTTTGGAACTTATTTCTTTATAATCCCTTTTATATTAAAGTTCGATATTCCAAGGTTATAGCTCCACCCCCCACAACCGGCCACTTGATACATACATGTCACATAAACCGAAATAAACCACCACTTCCTTTATATCCTAAGTCTGAAATCCCTACCTCTCATTGCAAATATTCAAAGGATAAGTGCCCAAGGGTAAATGTTATAGTCACCGAAGTGTGATACATGGGATCAGCGGGACCCATCCCTAACCTTTATATATTACCAAATCCGTCTGTAAAACCTTTTTTTTTTACACTTTCCTTACCTTTCACTTTTTTCGCATGTCCCTGCATCTAGCACGTCGCATGGCGTACTTTGAACCATTTATAACTTACCTATAAGCGCCCACAACGTTACTTTTTTCGTGATGCGATGCGATTGTAGTCACACATCGCAAGTTTTAAATGACGCCCGTGGGAGGAAAAGGTTAAAAGTGCCGACATGTGATATGTGATGCAATGGGACCGAAATTGCAGATCACAAAGGATGGACGTGGGGGAAAAAGGTTAAACTAGTGAAGCGCAATGTGCGATATGCGGTGGGACCCGACTGCAATCACAAATCATAAAGGATGAAGGAAAAGCACTAAGGAAAATGGTAAGAATGGTGAATTGCGAAATACAATACTGCCATGGATGTGATGCATCTCCAATATAAAATCCATAGGTTTTCAAGTCCAGGTAAATGAGTTTTTTATGTTGTTTCGTGTGTAAAACAAGTTAAGTCGAGCCTACACAGTTTGAAGCTCATTTCACAAAAAAATAAGGTTAAACGCAAAAATTAAGGACTTGTGGTAAAGACCTGGCAAGGAGAAAAGGTTTTCCATTTCATCCATCTACCATCATCTTTAAATCCGACGGCCTACGTTTCATTCTGACTCCCCTTACTAGCCTAATGTTATCCTCACAGGGGGGTCTGGAATGAGTGGTTTTCAAGAAAGGGACCCCCTTATGTGTCATTATCTCATAAATTCGCACCCCCCCTTCTATTACCATGTACCACATTAGGGGGGTCCGGAATACCATTTTTTCTCCTTCAAAAAACCACTTTCCCCAAATAAATCGGTATCAGTTTGTAACAGAGATAGGGAAGCAAGATCAGAGAAGTGACAGTGCTAGCACCGCATTGGAATTTATCATCTGACAAAGGGGGTTCGAATAACAAAGCCAGATGTCAGAAACTTCATTGGTTGCATCTTCAAAACCATCACAACTACCTCCAAAGCTTACTGCTTGATCTTCCGAGGAGCCATTGAAGCTTTTGGATCTACGAAGAGTTGCCCAGGATTAATCCCATAGGAACTGTTGTTGTCAGAGATTTCTTATCACCGCTTGCATGTTTCCACTTGTCTATTTTCTGCTTAAATGTAATCACTGTAGTAGGCAGATGAACCGACTTAAGTTTTTGTATAAATACTGCATACATTAGCAGTATGATTGGAGGCCCATAAGGGGAAAAACCATTGTAATAGACACATTCCATTGTAAACATTCACTTTTGGATGAATGAAGGATTATGTTGTTTTCCAGATTCTTTTGTTATTCTCTACAGTGAAGTATTTTCCCATGTAATTTGTTATTCTCCTGTTTTATCATACTGTTTTCTTTTCTTAACTGCGGATAGAAACTTTTGTGCAGGATTTACCATAGGGCACTCTGCATAGTCTTGAAATAGTTCATTATGTTTTCTTCTGAGACCGGAATGTAGAATTAAGAGATGGTATGCTCTGTGTTCCCATTGAACCTTTAAGCTCCTCCTCTTTTCCATTTCATAAGGATCCATTGACATGGATAGCTTGCTTGGTTGCACCTGACCTCAATTATTCATACATCTGAATTTGTTCACACTTATGAATCCATAGCCCAATGGCCCTTTTCTACTGCCTCAACCAAACATCTTCAAACAAACCTCATTTCTATAACTAGCATAATATCAACACTTATAGTTAACAAGCTATATCTAACAGAGAAAGCCCTCTCTGAGTCTAGGAAAGCTAGGTCTTGGATTCCAAAGTTGGTTTGATGTTTCCCTCCATAGTTCTGTCTTCAGCCTTAAAAAATTACAGAGTGATAACATAATGGCGACTCCTTTGGGGAACACTTAGTAAAAAATCTTAGTGTTCTTGCAGAACTCAGAAAGCACATCAAAGTTCAGATCTGATTACTGATGGTGGATAGTGAACACACACAAGAAGGTTGAATTATTCACCTGGAAACTCCATGATTCAAAGAACCCAACTTTTGTTCATTCTTGGTGACTCCACAACATGCTGACCAGAGTTCCTACTGAAGAAAATGACAAGGTTTGTGGGAGACCTTCTATCTAATGAAGTTTTAAATACATTCAGGAATCAGTTGTCATAATTTTAGCTTGATGAAGATTTTATATTAGTTGTACTTCTCATTTTGAAGTCAAGAAAATTTAATCCTGAAGCTAAAAAATGTTTTCTGGAGATAGTTGTTGAAAGATATGAAACTGGTATTGAACTTTTGAATTCTCAAATTTAGTCATATAATTTCAAAGATCCTAAAGAATTCTTGGAAAATTTTCCTTCCCCTAAGTAAGAGGAAATTGTACTACCTCTTGACTTACATATTGAGGATGATTTTAATTTCAAGTACCAAACTAAAGATGAAGTTTCAAGGTTTAATATTGGGGATACAACTGATTAACTAGTCATTGAAGGCCTAGAAGCAAATATCATACATCATGCTTTTATTGATCCTATAATGGATTATATGGAGGTTCTTATTAGCTCAAATGTTCAAACATGTACTCTCTATAAGGATCAAATGCATCAACAGTTGCCATTACATATTATAACTTTGGTTGTGAGGACACATAATCAAGTTATATTGTTGATTTTCTTGACAAGCAGTCAAGTTGTCCATCTGTTTCTGCTGCTACTTGACTGGTTGTACTGGAATTATTGTATCATTTAGAACAAGTAGCAATTTCAGTAGAGTAGGGTAGGTAGGTCTTGGCAAATAAGCTCAGTACTCTGAGCATCCTTCTAGTTTTAGTTTCATATTACTGTCCAGTTTTTCAGTACAAGTGTGCTCCAGGCTTTAGTTTTGCAAAGAGTGTTAATACTTGAAGACTATCAGCCACAGAGGTTTTTTAGCAGAATAAGTTGCAGGTTTTGGGATAAGCCCAATGGATAAGATCACTAGTCTACGGTTTTCTTCACACCTCCTGAAGGAGCTGCCATCCCCAGTTGGAGCCACTCTTAGAGTCCTATAGTTTACAATATCACAAGGTGACTGATTATTGCTTATATTTTTACTAAAAATAATATTCCATGGATATCATTTATTTTCAGAGATAGAAAGGAAAATCCTAATTGTAAAGAGCTTCAAAGGGATCAATTTTCTTTTATGTTCAATAGAAGGAAGGAAGTGTTTCTGATAAGGTGTCATGCGAACCAAACTTCATTTCTTCCCTTGTTCCATTTCATTCACCCTCCTTTCCCCCTCATTTCCTCCATATTCTGAAATTCTCTGAATCCAATTCAAACCCCAAAACCCACATGCATATCCTTTGGGACTTATTTCTTTATAACCCCTTTTATATTAAAGTCCGAAATTCCAAGTTTATAGCTCCGCCCCCCACAGTCGGCTTCTTGATACATACATGTCACATAAACCAAAATAAACCCCCACTTCCTTTATATTATAAGTCTGAAACCTCTACCTCTCATCGTAAAGATTCAAAGGATAAGTGCCCAAGGCAAATGTTATAGTCACCGAAGTGCAATACGTGGGATTGACAGGACCCATCCCAAACCTTTATATATTACCAAATCCGCCTGCAAAACATTTTTTTTTACACTTTCCTTACCTTCCGCCTTTTTCGCACTTCCCCACATCTAGCACATCGCATGGTGCACTTCACACCATTTATAACTTACCTATAAGTGCCCGCAACCTTAAGTTTTCCACAATGCGATGCAATCATAGTCGCACATCGCAAGTTTCAAATGACATCCGTGGGAGGCAAAGGTTAAAAGTGCTGACATGCGATATGCGATGTGGTGTGACCACAATCGCAGATCGCAAAGGATAAATGATGGGCACAGGGGAAAAAGGTTAAAATAGAGAAGCGCAATGTTGGATACGCGATGGGACCCGACCATAATCGCAAATCATAAAGGATGAAGGAAAAGCACTAAGGAAAACGGTAAGAATGGCGAATTGCAAAAGACGATGCTGCCATAGATGCGATGCATATCCAATATAAAATCCATAGGTTTTCAAGTCTGGGTAAATGCGTTTTTCATGTTGTTTTGTGTGTAAAACAGGTTATGTCTAGCCTACATGGTTTGAACCTCATTTCACAAAGAAATAAGGTTAAACGCGAAAAATAATGACTTGTGGTAAAGACCCGACAAGGAGCAAAGGCTTTCCATTTCATCCATCCACCATCATCTTTAAATTCGATGGCCTACGTTTCATTTCGAGCCCCCTTACTAGCCTAACTTTATCCTCAAAGGGGGGTCCGGAACGAGTGGTTTTCAAGAAAGGGACCCCCTTATGTGTCATTCTCTCATAAATTCACACCCCCCTTCTACTACCACTTACCACTTCAGTGGGGTTCGGAATACCATTGTTTCTCCTTTAAAAAACCACTTTCCCCAAGTAAACTAGTATAATTTTGTAACAGAGAAAGGGGGGAAAGATCAAAGAAGTGGTAGTGCCAGCACCGGATTGGAATTTATCATCCAGCAAAGGCAGTCTAAATAACAAAGCTTGATGTTATAACCTCCATTGGTTTCCTCTTCGAAACCATCACAACTTCCTCCAAAGCTTATTGTTTGATCTTCCGAGGAGCCATTGAAGCGTTTGGATTTACGACAAGTTGCCCATAATTAATCCCAGAGGAAGTGTTGTTGTCAGAGATGTCTTATCACCACTTGCATGTTCCACTTGTCCATTTTCTGATTAAATTTAATCACTGCAGTAGGTAGATGAACTGACTTAAGTTTTTGTATAAATATTGCATACATTAGCAGTATGAGGGGAGGCCCGAAAGGGGAAAACCCATTTTAATAGACTCATTCCATTGTAAACACTCTCTTTTGGATGAATGAAGGATTATGTTGTTTTCCATATTCTTATGTTATGCTTTGTGGTGAAGTGTTTTCCCATGTAATTTGTTATTCTCCTATTTTCTCATACTATTTTCTTTTCTTAACTGCAGATGGAAAATTTTATGTAGGATTTACCATAGGGTAGTACCTTGCATAGTCTTGAAATAGTTCATTTTTTTTTCTTCTGAGACTGGAATGTAGAATTCAGAGACGGTCCTAGATTCCAAATTTGGTTTGATGTTTCACTCCGTAGTTGTGTATTCAACCTTCAGAAATTACAGAGTGATAAAAGGACAATGGAAATTATACCTGAAGAGATATTCAACTCCAATTGTTGAGAATATGATCCACCTTTGATCCCTTAACCAACTCATTTGAACCATCCGATTTTCCACCCAACCATATCCAGGGAGAACTCCTCTCCCTGGAACCCCCGAGTTGTAAAAGCTCACAAGCAGTACCATAATATAGCAATAGAGATAAATCCAAGGCATGTTGAGTAATATACGTTTCAATTCCTCCAAATACCACTCATGGTCAGCTGCACCATGTATATCTACTTAGTAATTTAGTTCAGGGATTTCAAATTCATTTCAAAAGTAATTTTCTGCTCTCCAAGTCTCTCCCTCTCATAATTTTTTTTCATATCTCTCCAACTCTTGGTATCCCCATGCACCTCCCCAAGTGAGAATACATGAGACACACATATAGGAGGAGAAAAAAATTATTGTCATAAAGGAGGAGTAATAAGCATGCCTTGTATTCCATTTAGATGAGTGTAACTCATGCCATTAAGGAGAGGTATGCATGCCTTAGTTAAGGAGAGTGTAACATATGCATTAAAGAGAGTGTAAGAGGAATCTTTTATGACATGTCTTTAATGAGTGTAAGAGGAATATATCATTCTTTGATGATTGCATAAAATAGTGTAATGTATTATTAAAAGAGAGAGAGAGAGTTGCACTCATAAAAGACATCAAGGAGAGAGGTGTGAAGTGATTGAGGAGATATAATTCCCTTTTAATAATAATATCATAGTGTCATAAAATATAATAATATTGAGGATTAAGTCGAGATT
This sequence comes from Pinus albicaulis, assembly GCA_034641835.2. NCBI lineage: Eukaryota > Viridiplantae > Streptophyta > Pinopsida > Pinales > Pinaceae > Pinus > Pinus albicaulis. Next base: position 1,582,274,820 of record CM076580.1, on the reverse strand, counting down.
GAACTATTATGATTGATCAATCATAAGTTAAGTGATTTTTCCTTCAAGTATACTTGATTCCCCATTGATTGGAGGTGATTTACTATTTTTGGAAAGTCATACTTGAAATGGTAGAGATGACTTTCTATTTTTAGAAAGTCACTCCAAAATTGTTAGGAATGAGATTTTATTAAGGAGATTTATCTATGAGATGCCCATGAGTAGTATTTTTCTTCCGGATAATAGGGATTACGTACCCCTATTGTATGCATCTCCGTGCCTTAGTAGATTGAGGACTCCACGCCCTGATCTACTCTAAAGATCCAAGATTCACCACCTTGATATTTTTAAAAATTCAGGACTCCCTGCCCCAAATATTTCATTATAGATCCAAGACTCTGTGTCTTTATATTTCATGGATTTAGGACTCTGTGCCCTAATCCTTTTATGATATATCCAAAACTCCATGTCTTTATATTTCATGGATTTAGGACTCTGCACCCTAATTTTCATGGCTTCTCATCTACTCTTCTTTAAAACTCCGTGCTTCACCTTCAAGTATTGATTGTGAGCTCATACCCATTTGATGGTTCATTGGTAAGGTCTTCTTCCAAGACCTACACACATCCCAATATCATAGATCAAATAAATAAAATGAATTTCATAATAACTTATTCACATTTTACCAAAGATTGTGCATGAATTCCACAGTCATTTTGGTTTTGGAGAAATGAATTCCGCAATCATTTATAACTTGAGCATCCTTTGCTGCAATGACCAAGTCCCTTGCCACATCATGCTTAGTATGAGATTACGCACATATAGTCATACAAATCATGTATCATCCACAAATCATAATTAACCATATGTTCCACATAATCATGATCATCCATGGATCTGTGTCTCAATCCTAAATCACCATTCATGTCATACACCTATGTCCAAAATAGGATACCAAAAGAGAAAACATCACTAATATGCTCTTAAACAAAAACAATTCTTATACACACAACCATAGATATTATCATAAGCACACAACAACCAAGTGACCCAAACCAGGTCTATAGCATATAAGCATGTACATAATTCTATCATGCATAATATTATATCATTATATCAAAATCACCATCTCCTTAGTAGCCCAATATCAATTTCCAATTATATATAGTAGCAATCACATTAACTTAATCACATTGATAGTAAATGCAGATAGAAAATAAACAAAATGCAGAAGCCAAGCCAAGAGAAGAGGAAACAATATTTGGCAGATGTCGGGGAAAAACCCCAATGTGGAGAAAAACCTTTGATCAATTCTTCTTATTATTCTTCAGTAGTTCAGAAAAGAGGGAGAGTACAAATATCAAATTTACTTTCTTAAAAAAGTCCTGTCAAAATCAGCTGTCAACAACAGTCAACTGCAGGCCTAACTAGAGATTCAACGCTGGACAAAGTAGCTCCAAAATTTCCTCCAAGCAACTTGGTCAACAAAAATCCTATTCGACCTTCTGAGAGAGTCAAAATCAACCCAAAACAGTTCATTCAAACCCAGTCAAATGCTGTTGTAATTTATGTGGTCAAATATGAAGTCAACGCTAGTCAAACTATCCCAAAATCATCGATTTATGTGCCAATAAATGTGGCCTTTACAGATCAAAATTATGCCTTGAAATCCAAAGTCAACAAAGGTCAAATGAGCCCTGGTCAATGCTAGTATGTTTCTCTAAAATTCAACATGATTTTGACCTCGAAATATTCAGCTTCCTGCCACACGTGCAAAGAAGATAGAGGTTGTCCCAAGCTATACAAACTACTCAAGAGAGGAGAGAGAGAAGAATGATGTGACAAGTGATGTAAAAATGAGGAGAGAGGTCACTCCTATTTATACAAATAATTGAGGGTGTGGAGACACATCTCGTGGGCTTCATGAGCCTCCAATTGACTGAGGCTGACCTTGACAATTTTCACATGTGTGAAAATAAATTCAAATCATACTTCTGCTTGTTCGAATGAGATGATATTTAGATCAATCTTGGAACTTTCAAAAAGAGGGATACAATAAAAATATCATCTCCATCATATGGGTTGTCCCATGGTGGAATTTGGCCCTAGTTTCCAATTTTAACAAGAAAATGATCAGCATATCCTTCTTGAGGATCATTTGGATGCCAAATGGTGTAGGAAAAGAGAACTGGTACGGAAGAAAAATAGGTGCAAGGAGAGGAAGATAAAGCAGGAAAAAGGAAATTGATGCAAGTTTATTTTGAGAGAGTGAATAGTATTCTAGGCATGCAACTTCATACATGTGAGTTGTGAAGTAGCATAGAATATGGAAGTTACAGTATATGAGTTCTATAGCTACCAATGGCAAAGTGTATATGTTAACTGAATGCTACAAGTTGCTAAGGTATTTGAATATTACAAGGTATGTATAATATAAAATAATTGGTATAGTGTTATGTTTTTGTTAGTGTCAGCCTTTGCAGCTTTCCTCCAGTGATCAAACATGCTCTTACAAAGTGATCTTAAAGTGTCAAGGTTAAATTTTGTCATTTCAATGAGTCTTCAAGCAAAATTTGGTCACTAGGCATTAGGTCTAGGGTTTGTTTTCACTCTTTTCAAATCTGTCCAAATGTCGGTCCATGTCACCATTCAGCTGAGTGTGCCATCATTCAGAGGGTTTTCATCATCATGTCAAGTTCCATTGGGTCATTTTACAGCTTGTTCATGCTTCAGTTGTGCCTAGGTAAGGTCCATTTCCCTCTCTTAGGGTTTTGGAGGTAATTTCTCTTGGATGGTCAAATCATCGAAAAAACTTGTATCTTGATGTTCACACACCTTCCCATATCCTTAATATACCTTATTAAACACTTCCCATCACTGAGATCCCCCAAATTCCTCATTTTTCCACAAACCCTAGTTTCTTGCCACAACTTGGCAATTTTCTAGGCTAGGCCTGTGTTTTTCCCTTTTGGACCCTTTCCCCTCACTCAATCTCTGAGATTCCACTTTCTCCTGCTTCCTAACATCCCTCCCTACTTCTAAAAATTTCCCCAAGAATTTAGAAGCCCCTTATCCCCTTCATTTCGCTTCATTTCGAAAAAATCCCTTGTTTCACACATCGGGATAAGTTTCACTCAAATGATGTTTCAGAGAAATAAAAGATGAATTTTGGAAAACTGAGAGAGGATTTTGTACAAAACATGCCAAGGAAGAAAAACCTCCTTAAATTTTTACACAGGTATAATTTTTTTGGAGAAATGTCAATAATACCGTTGCCTCAGGAGAATTGATGCACCTGCAGGAAGTAGTGTTGGGAGATTTGATTTTTGACAGGGTAAATGAACTCCAAATTGAAAAATTATACTTGGGTTGGAAAGTAGAATCCAAGATCTTTCCAACGATCTATCACACGCTCAATTTGGACACCGGGAAGGCCTCCAAAAGCCTCCTGAAAAATGCAATATGTAGCGCGCTACGCATAGAAAAGTGCGCGCTACTCATTGGGCCAGAACACAAAAAAAAAAATTCATTTCTCTCCAACATCAAATTTGCTTGGTTTTTCCATGTTTGAACATCAGCAAAGGCCAAGACACATCAAGGAAGTGAAAAAAAATGAGTTTTGAAGCCAAATCGTGTGTTGGACTGACGCGCTACGCGTAGAGCCGAGAGGAGGATACTGAAACGACGAAAGAGGCCTGATCCACTTCAGATTTTGGCCGAGGCTTCATTGAATGGGCATGATACATGATGGAGGGTCTTCGCTCCGAATTTGAGAAAATTTGGAGAAAATTTTGTCATTTTGAAAAATTTTGGTCTCAAAACAGATTTTTCAGCCCAACGAGTAGCGCGTTGACGCGCTCGCTTATGATTGGGACACTTGCTGGAGGAAAAATTTATATTTTTGGATTTTTCATGGAAATTTACGCATGCTCCAGTAGGACCAAAGCATTTCACCAAGTTCTGGATGATCAAAGGGGCCAAAACACCATGAAAATCACCGTTCTGCCACCTTTTTCAGCAGCAGGAAGTACTTGTGGGAGAATGAAGTTTTGGAGGGGAAAATGAGCTCCAAATTGGGAAATTCCACTTGGGTTGGATAGAAGACATCCAGGGATTTCCAACAAGCTATCATGAGCTTGATTTTGATGCCGGGAAGTGCCCCAAAATCAGGCTGAAAGGCGCGCTACGCATATAGCTCAGGCGCGCTACTCATACAGATTTTTGGTCCATTTTTCATCTTCCAGCTCAGGATTTCGGCCAGTTGGACCAGTTTTGATTGTGGATGCAATTTTCGAGTTATCTTGATGTAATTTTATGGTTGGCATGTAACTTGGACTCACTTTTACCTATTCTATATGATTCATTCCTAAAAAAGTAAAAATCAAGTGTAAGAATCAGTTTCCTCCCTTTTAGAGGCAAGTTGTTTGGCTGCCTATATTCTAGCTCCTTGTTTAGAATTAGTTGAAACTGCTCCTAGAAGGAGGAATTCGACCCCTAGAGTCATGGGAAGGGGTTAGGATGGTCTATATGATGTAATTTCTCAATCATTTTCAGAGGTTGGATAGGTTGGACTCTTGGGAAGATTTTGGCACACTATTGTACATATTTTTCATATTTTGGCTAAGGAAAGATCAGAGGTTTTGCAGCACCTGTTGGGATTCTTGTGGCTTTCAGTTCTTGATGGTGTTTTCTCTCAGTTTATTGTAATTTCTTTCATGTTTAATGTATTCCATTCCCTTCTTATGCTTTTGAAACTAAATGAATGAGTAAATGAGGTTGAATCCATTGTTTCAGTGCTCTGCCTTTAAATTTGTTTAGTTTTACATGTTTTCGCCTGTTTGGAGAGGATCCATGTTCTCCCTTGCCCTCTTCAGCTCCTTTTCATTATGATCCATCCATACACCTGATCAAAAGCATCAAGACTATTGCCTACCCTTATCCCCGAACCCAAAAAGCTGTTTTTCCATTTCTCCAACAAAAAACCCAAAAATTTAAATCAAACTTTCCTATCTCTTTACTAGCCTAAAATCAGTATCAATTTTGAGTCATCTCAGCCCCTTTGAAGACCTTTTGCCGAGATAGACCCGGAGAGAGCCCTCTCCTGTCCTCGTAGGGCTAGCTACGAGGCTGAGCGTGGTTTGATGTAGCCTTGAGTTTTACCTTATTTCAGCCTAAGGTAGATTTGAGCGCTAACATAGTGGCGACCATACTGGGGAAGAAAATGGTTTGCTTATTACTGTCATTTGCTATAGATGGTGTCTGAAGTCACGCCAGGTAGCCTTCGAACTGCTCTTGCTCTGCGAGTGCATAGTAGATAAAATCTGCTTCAGTCGATCTCCAGTTTAGCTTGTGAATGTGCTCCTTGATTTGTGAAATTGCCCCAGTACATGTATCGAGTTCAGATCTGATGGTTGATGGTGGACAACGATCAGACATAAGAAGGCTGAAATCTTTCACCTGGTGACTCCAATTCGAAGTAGAGACTCCAATTCAAAGTCTGTAGGACTGACTCTTTCTCTGAGAAAATGGAAGGATCTTACACAAAGTTCAGGTATCTAAAGTGGAATGGTATTCAGGATCTAATCTTCTTTCTTGTAAATTACTTCTTCGATGGTCTTGAAGCTGTCCTGAAAGTTTTTCAAAATTCGTTGTATGATAAAGGTGATCAAAATCTTCACTCGACCCATTCAAAAAGTGTAAATGCTGAGTTTCCCTTTGATCCTGGTCTCCTTACTTTTCCCACATATTATGATGACTCTCTTCAGAGTGATGAGCCTAAAGAAAACAAAACTGATCCCGCAGCTCTTGTACATACCCCTACATCTTGTAAAATTCCAGATCGGTACAAACCTCTTGTTTTACCTTCTGTTCTTCATGCTTTTCCTGCAAATTATGACCTATATCTACCAAGATTTGACGGTGAATGTAACAATGTCAACGCTGAGCAACATGTGCAGAATGTTGAGACTTTTCTAGATCTTTTTGAAGTTGATGAAGAAGATGTTAGTATCAGACTTTTTTCTCTTTCTTTGCAAGGCCAAGTGAAGAGTTGGTTCAAAGCCCTGCCTGATGCGAGCATCACAGATTTCCAGCAGTTTGTCAAAGTTTTCCTTGACAGGTGGATGATTGGATAGAACCCTTTCTTGATTTTAGACGAGTATGCCCAGCTGAAGAGACAGTCAGGAGAGACAGTACAACAGTTTTCTGCTAGATTTAATCAAGTATATTTTTCGATACCAGCTGATATAAGACCTTCTCCTAGATTTGCTCTCTTGCACTACCCGAGTGCCTTTGATCCGGAAATGGAGTTTCAGCTGAGAGAAAAGAATATTGCAACACTTCACGAGATGCAGAACAAGGCAGTAAATGTAGAGGCTCATTTGCTGATCTTGAGGGCAAGGTTGAAGGAAGAAGAAAAGAGGAATGTTTCAGAGCAGCTGACACCTTCAGAGGAAAAGCTTGATCTTTTCGTAAATGTAGTAGAAGAGATGGTGCGGAAAATGACTGCAAAAAATGAAAATGACATTCAAGAACAAGTGGCTGACCCAAAACATTTTGTTTCTTATCCCAGTTGTCATAGTGATTGTTTTATAGATCATCTTGAAGAAGAGAGAGTTGTTGATATGACATGTATGCTTGATGATGTGTTGTATTATGATGATTTGCCTCAGTTTGATCAGTATGATGATGATTATGTTCTCCAAACAGAAGCTAATCTTGTAGATGAATCAGCAGCTAGTTTGTGCGAGGAGGAAGTTCACTTTCAGCAGCTCGAGTACAGTGATCAACCGATGCATATCAGCTATGACAATGATGAGGAAAGTGCAGCAAATTTTGAAGTAAGTGAAGGATATTTGCCTTTTTGTTTTGATTCATTTCAGTTCATCAGAGATAACTACCATGCAATCAGAAATCAAATGTCAACAAGTCTTGATCTGGACCATCTTGAGCGCAATGAAAACCTTGTTCAAGACTTCTCATATTCAGATTTTCAGCCCTCGAAAGCCATTGATTTTCAAGTTGCAGATGAGGACATGGAAGCTGGTACATATGATCAAATGATACAAGGTGACTCCGTACCATTCTGTTTTGAATCATTTCAGTTTTTGAGAGAAAAATTGCATAGTAAATCTTCAAATGAGCAGTTTGTAAGAAATCAGCAATCTCTCAGTGTTAATGTTGAGGATGAGACAGATAACGAAATTCTTGAGCAGCCTGTAGCATCAGACTTGCAGCCACCAAATGAAATTGAAGGTCAGATTACAGATGAAGGTGTGGAAGATGAAATACATGATTTGATGATGCAGGAAGATTCTATACCCTTTTGTTTCGAAGCATTTCAGTTTATAAGGAAGAATCTTCATAAAATCTCTCAAGAAAAAGATGAAAAGCCAGTAGGATGTCATACAGTTTCAAGGGATACAGTGCAGCAGTCTTCTCAAGTTTTTGATGATCCTATTGCTCGTGTGTTGGATGATGTTTGCTGTAAAATTTTTCCTTTATTAGCTAACCATGTGCCGGAAAAGAATGTTGATGATAATCTTATTCAAAAGTTGCCTTCATTGTCTTGTCTAACAGATTTTTCATTACAAAGCTCTCATCAAGGTTTGCAGTCATATGAGGAGATTGATAAAGGAGGCTTTTGTTCAGTTTGGAATCAGCAACAGAGTTTGGTTATTCATGAATTTCAGGATCCTTTTGACAGCTTGCTGCAATCACCAAAGAAAATCACCACAGATGTGAGGAAAAGTTTAAGATCAAGGTATGGAGATTATCTGGACCAGAGCTATGTTTATGAAGATCCTTTCGTGGTATTCTTGTAGTCATCCAGTCAATTTGTGCTTTGCCAGTTTATCAGCAGTCCACTTGGTTCAAAGTTTCCATGGGAGTTGCCTTTCGATTCTTCCCTTTTCCTATACATCAGAAAACATGTGGGAAGAAATCAAACAGTAGCTAGGATGCTTACATGGTTGCATTGGTTGTTTCATTTCACTTGATCAGGTGATGAATGAAACCGTTAGAGTAGGTTGTATTGAATAAGCTCTACTTTGAGCATATTTTTTAGTTTGTCAGTTGTGTTTAAGTATCAAGTCAGTTTTTAGTTGAGTGAGAGTCAATTTGTGTCATCAAGTCATCAGTTTTCAGTCATGCATTTCAGTTTGAGTTTTTGACTCCATTGCCCAATGGATGAAGGCGCTGGTCTGCTCTCCCAAAGATCTGCCGTTATTGGCACCTCCAAGGAGCTACCATCCCCATTGGAGCCAATGTTAGTGTCAATATTTGCAGCCTTCCTCCAGTGATCAAACATGCTCTTACAAAATGATTTTAAGGTGTCAAGGTCAAATTTTGTCATTTCAAAGAGTCTTCAAGCAAAATTTGGTCACTAGGCATTAGGTCTAGGGTTTGTTTTCACTCTTTTCTAAGTTGTCCAAATGTTGGTCCATGTCACCATTCAGCTGAGTGTACCATCATTCAAAGGGTTTTCATCATCATGTCAAGTTCCATTGGGTCATTTTACAGCTTGTTCATGCTTCAGTTGTGCCTAGGTAAGGTCCATTTCCCTCTCCTAGGGTTTTGGAGGTAATTTCTCTTGGATGGTCAAATCATCGAAAAAAATTGTATCCTGATGTTCACACACCTTCCCTTATCCTTAATATACCTTATTAAACACTTCCCATCACTGAGATCCCCCAAATTCCTCATTTTTCCACAAACCCTAGTTTCTTGCCACAACTTGGCAATTTTCTAGGCTAGGCCTGTGTTTTTCCCTTTTGGACCCTTTCCCCTCACTCAATCTCTGATATTCCACTTTCCCCTGCTTCCTAACATCCCTCCCTACTTCCCAAAATTTCCCCAAGTATTTAGAAGCCCCTTATCCCCTTCATTTCGCTTCATTTCGACAAAATCCCTTGTTTCACACATCGGGATAAGTTTCACTCAAATGATGTTTCAGAGCAATAAACGATGAATTTTGGAAAACTGAGAGGATTTTGTACAAAACATGCCAAGGAAGAAAAACCTCCTTCACTTTTTACACAGGTATAATGGGTTTGGAGAAATGTCAATAATACCGTTGCCTCAAGAGAATTGATGCACCTGCAGGAAGTAGTGTTGGGAGATTTGATTTTTGATAGGGTAAATGAACTCCAAATTTCAAAATTCCACTTGTTTTGGAAAGTAGACTCCAATATCTTTTCAAAGAGCTATCACACGCTCAATTTGGACACCGGGAAGGCTTCCAAAAGCCTCCTGAAAAATGCACTATGTAGCGCGCTACGCATAGAAAAGTGCGCGCTACTCATTGGGCCAGAACACAAAAAAAAATTTCCATTTCTCTCCAACATCAAATTTGCTTGGTTTTCCCATGTTTGAACATCAGAAAAGGCCAAGACACATCAAGGAAGTGAAAAAAATGAGTTTTGAAGCCAAATCGTGTGTTGGACTGACGCGCTACGCGTAGAGCGGAGAGGAGGATACTGAAACGGCAAAAGAGGCCTGATCCACTTCAGATTTTGGCCGAGTCTTCATTGTCTGGGCATGATACATGATGGAGGGTCTTCGCTCTGAATTTGAGCAAATTTGGAGAAATTTTTGTCATTTTGAAAAATTTTGGTCTCAAAACAGATTTTTCAGCCCAACGAGTAGCGCGTCGACGCGCTCGCTTATGATTGGGACACTTTCTGGAGGAAAAATTTATATTTTTGGATTTGACATGGAAATTTATGCATGCTCCAGTAGGACCAAAGCATTTCGCCAAGTTCTGGATGATCAAAGGGGCCAAAACACCATGAAAATCACCGTTCTTACTTTTGATGATGGAGGAGAGCGCTATTGGGAGAATGAAGTTTAGGAGGGCAAATGAGCTCAAATTGAGAAGTTCCACTTGGGCTGGATAGAGAACATCGTAAAAGCTTTCAACAAGATATCATGAAACTTGATTTTGATGTAGGAAGTGCCATAAAGCAGGGCTGAAAGGCGCGCTAACATATAAACTCAGGCTTGTCTCCTCTGATTTTGGTCCATTTTCATCTTCATTTTCAATTCCTTGATTGGACGAGTTTTGATTGTGGATGCAATTTCGAAGTTGTCTTGATGTAATTTTATGGTTGGCATATGTGGAAGCAATTTTACCTATTCTAGAAGATTCACTCTCAAAAAAGTGAAAATCATGTAAATGAATCAGTTTCCACTCTTTTAGAGGCAAGTTGTTAGCTGCCTAGATTTTAGCTCCTTGATTAGAATTAGTTGAAACTGCTCCTAGAAGGAGGAATTCGACCCCTAGAGGCATGGGAAGAGGTTAGGATGGCCTATATGATGTAATTTCTCAATCATTTTCATAGGTTGGACAGGTTGGACTCTTGGGAAACTTTTGGCACTATTGTACATATTTTTTCATATTTTGCTAAGGAAAGATCAGAGGTTTTGCAGCACCTGTTGGGATTCTTGTGGCTTTCAGTTCTTGATGGTGTTTTCTCTCAGTTTATTGTAAGTTCTTTTATTTTTAATGTATGCCATTCCCTTCTTATGCTTCTGAAACTAAATGAATGAGTAAATGAGGTTGAATCCATTGTTTCAGTGCTCTACCTTTAAATTTGTTTAGTTTTACATGTTTTCGCCTGTCTGGAGAGGATCCATGTTCTCCCTTTCCCTCTTCAGCTCCTTGTCGTTCTGATCCATCCATACACCTGATCAAAAGCATCAAGACTATTGCCTACCTTGCCCCAACTCGAATTCTGCAAAGATCTGGCCTTATCCCCGAACCCAAAAAGTTGTTTTTCCATTTCTCCAACAAAAAACCCAAAAATTTAAATCAAACTTTCCTATCTCTTTACTAGCCTAAAATCAGTATCAATTTTGAGTCATCTCAGCCCCTTTGAAGACCTTTTGCCGAGATAGACCCGGATAGAGCCCTCTCCTGTCCTCGTAGGGCTAGCTACGAGGCTGAGCATGGTTTGATGTAGCCTTGAGTTTTACCTTTTTTCAGCCTAAGGTAGATTTGAGCGCTAACAGTTTTAATTTAGCTGGAATGTTTGGATGGCAAGTTAAGCCCTGAGGTATGGCAAGAATATCACCCTCGGAGATGTCTTGATTCATACAATACTCTTGAGTGATGCATGTCAGTCACATACATATGAATGAACTTGATTCTTGTTACATGTGATATATTGATGCACTTTATAGTAACAATTATTATGGCATAAATCTCCTTGATGTTTGGAAAGAATATTATGTTTGAATACCAGTGATATACTAAACAATACCAATCATGTGACCACGATTAATATCCTGGTTTTATCTAAAGATAAATCAAGGCTAGAAACTTTGACTTTGATATATGGTAACTTGATACTATTGATAGTGTTTGTGATGAGAATGGTAAACCTTGATGAATGATTGATGAAATACATGTATACGATAGTAAAGTCAATTTGAATAACTGATGATGACTTGTCATGACAGTGATATATATATATATATGAGAAATTGGTCAAAGAGAGAGACCCTTGATGAGATACCAACATTTATTGTTATTTCCGTAGTGATTGTAAAAGTTGGGGCTCCCTCAAAGGTTTTGAGACCAATCAATAGGAAACCCATAATTGCATATTGAAACAAGTCTTATAGACTTGGATTAACGAGCATCTGATGTTGTTTCTAATTAATTCTATGTCCTAACAATTCATTGTTGACAGGTGTGGTTTACCCAATGCAGTTTCAGGTTCCACTTCTCACATAGAAGTGTAGTAGAGGACTTCCTTTCTAGAGGAAGTGTATTTTCAGAAAGATGACATGTTGGATTGCATTAATGATTATTATTGTTAGATTTGGTGGATCATGTAATGAGAAATCAACGAGAGGGATCCTTGTGTTGCATGCACCCTAAGCTAGATAATGTTCAGACATATATAGCTGGGACAAAGACATCTTCATGGATTGAGATAATATTGTTGTATGAGACAAGATTAGGCTTATGGTTGTTTCCTCCCCGTGTGAGAAGGAGATAGGATGAAAATGGTATTATTTTCCTTATGTCATGCATTTTCTCTAACAAAATATTTGATTTGATACTTTGTATTTGTTAGTCATCAATATTTTTTCACCTGTTGATGATGACTAGTTTCCTAAGCTGAGTTTTCTAGAAACTGAGATCCAAACTGTCAAACCTATCATCTAGAAAACTCCCCAAAACAATTTTTGTCCTCCTACCCCTTCCAGTCAGCCTATGATGAGAAAAAACCTATTTGTCAAGCCCTATCTGGTTTCAGAAAAATAACCCTGTCCATAGTTGCCATAGCTAAAGATTATCTGCTGTCATTCACCCTTATTCCTCAAGCCATTCATTGTCCAACTATTGAAAAAAGTGTCTGCAACCCTATCCCTGGTTATTTGTCATTTAAATATCTAATCATACCAAAGAAAACACTCAGAATATGTCAAGATTGCCCCTGAATTAGATAGTGGTTTTTTAAGGAATCCTTTCGTTGGCAAAAACATCCTGAGCCAAAAGCCTCTGTTCAGTACCAGCCAGCCTTGAATTAGCGCCTAATCTACAAAAACAAGTCTTGATCCATCCATAGGTCGCGCCACTAAGAGGTCATTTTATCTCAGTCCAGAAGAAGTTCAAAAAAGATCCAAAATAGAAGAAGATAAGTATGTTCACTGTCTAAAAGAACATGCTTAGGTCAGGCAAAATCTCCATAAGACCCCAAGGAAGCTCTTCAGAGTTCAAAGTCATATGTTTGTTACATCTCTGCAGGGGTGTGATTGCAACAATGATCAATGTGTAAAAGAGCACAAGAACAAGGTCAAAGGGGTCCTGCATGCTGAAATAGCTTGCCCTCAGTAAAACAAGTGAAATATAGCAAATGAAGGGTGGCTAATGGGTGTAGTCTGAAAGCAAAATTTGCCTAAAAGAACAGAAAGCAGCCTCCAAGTCATATGAATACATAAGGTTGATGTTATGCTGACCAACAGTGTTCTTAGCATCTCCTCCAAAGGAAAATCCAACCTACCTCTGCAAACATTGTCAAGGGAAGTTAGTCAACTATGTCTAGAAAGTAAATATTCTACATATACAAGTCAAATGGTTTTTGTTATAGAAATTCACAGGGATAGTTTACACAGAATACCTATCTTAGAACATATATCATAAAGCAAATTGTTTCCTATTTGAAACAATACCAAGAAAAGACACATGGTCTGCAGAAAGGTGATAGAGTTTTGAAATAGATGAAATGACATATTTACAGTAAGGACCTCCTCCTTTAAAAGAGCAGATGGTTGAAAGCACAGAAATGACCTCCTTCATCAAAAAGCATATGGTTAGAAGACATCATGGTAAAGCCTCCTCCAATAAAGAGTAGATGGTTGAAAGCACATCAGAACCTCCTTCATTTAAAAGCAGAGGGTTAAAGTGCTTTAAGTGATTTCAGAAATTATAGGTCACCTCCTTGATGAATAGAAGTGGGGAAAATCTTGTTTTAAAGGAGGCCTCCTTACTTCAAAAAAAACAATGGATATATAGTGTTTTCAAAAGGGCTGCCATATCATTGTTTCTATGAGTCCTTTTCAGATGATAGGTCTTTATGGTATTTTCAAAGTGATACAATATTGAGGGCAGTAATTGATATTTTTATAAAAACCCTTTTCAAAAAGGCATAAAACCCCTCTAAAGGGCTGCAAAGGCATAAGAGATTTTTTCGTTTTTTAAAGGAGGAAAGGGCCTTTTAAAAAATCCCTCGCCAAGTTTAAAGATTCAAAGACACGCCCATTGGCATCCTCACTGAAGAAAAGAAGAAATTTTTCGGGCAATTTTGAAGATTTTAGGCTCAAAATCTCTGCGCGGCCCGCCTGTGGGTACCCGACCATAGAAACTACATGGAGGCGCGACGCTCTTGTATCCTCGTGCAGCATGCCTGTGCCGGCGGTCACTGGGTGCCCAAGGTCGAACCGACACCCTTCTGCGCGGCGTGTTCAGTGCTAAACGCCAGCCCAATCAACCCGGTCAGAACGTGCCCTTGCTCGTTAAACCAATGCTCAAAGGGAAACACAAATTCATTGATCCAAAGGTATTTCTCACTTCCTAGCTGAAGTTTGAGTTCGAGGAGGATTTTTAAGTCATAATTATCAAAGAAACGAAGTTTTTCTGATGCTGTGAAATAGTGAAGCTTTGTGTCAGTTTAGAGAAGTTTTTATTGCTATAATTTCAAAGATAAACAGGGGTTAAAGGAAAGGGTTAAATATGATAATTTGAAAGAAATGTTTGTGCTAGGAATAGCTAAAGGTTCACACAGTAGAGATTCCAAAAAAGGCAGTGTTTTGAGGGGAAGAGCCTTGTGCTAAAAACAAAAGGGGACTCCTTTTCAAAAAAAAAAAAACCACCAACAGACTTGTCAAAGACCTCTCTACTCAAACACAAATACTGAAGGGGTGAAATGGCCTTCGTTCATCTTATACTTGTTTTATAAACTCAAGAAAAAACAGTGATCCTTAAGGGAGATAGATTTTGTTTTGACAGGCCTATTACTCAGTGACAAGGGGGGTGCCTTTATGTTTTAGAAAAACAATGATCATCAAAGAAGGGAAGTTTACTCACAGGGATAACACAATTTTTTTCTAAAAAAGTACATTCATAGTTTCAAAACAGTCCATTAAAAACAGTGATATCAAAGAGACAGTGATTTTAAAGGGACCTTTTCCTTGCTTCAAATAACCACAGAAAACAGTGAATTAAGGGAGAGAAATTCATATTGTCAAGGTCAGAAAGAGTTGGTTTCATTTGAACAAGTTTGTTGACTAACTAAGGACATACTTAGTTTTTCTCAAAGAGTAAAAGGTGTGTTGATTGAAGACTTAGTTCAGTGATCACTTAAACAATTTTTCCTTGGTGAGTCAGCAAAGGACCTCAGAAGAAAAATGACTCCTAAGCAAGATAGCAGGAGTGGTCCTCACAAAAGGTATGAGCCTTTTTCAACTCAAGAAGTGAATGCATCCTCTTCAGTGCTCTTTAACTTTCATGAAGTAGGATGCTTGGAATTTTTCTGAAGGGTTCAAGAAGTAAAAAGTTATCTTCCCTTGACACATTTGTTTGCTTTAAGGCTGCAAGGGAAGCATGTTAATCTAGCAGGTTTAGACTTCAAGCTCTCTCCTAGAACTATCTCTAAAGCTACCAAAATTCCATATATCGAAGAAAAATGGTTTAAGCAAACCTACCTAGATTCAGATCAATACAAACCCTTCTTGAAACCAGAACATCGGGATGCATGCCCATCTATTTTTCCTTTTTCCTATTTGTTGACCAGCTATGCTCCTCTCATGAAAATCATCATGAAATATTTCACATGCGAAGGGAGGTTTTCCCGGGTTTATGCTTATCATATCAGGCTACTCATGCACTTCACAAGAACTCAATTGCTAAACCTACCCTTTTTCCTCTATAGAAGCATTGATAAGATTCTTTCTACTGTTCAAAAGAAGCCTTCCTCTCAATAGCAAGCTTGTCTTTTTTATCATTCCCTTATCAAGATCGTCATCCTCCATCAACTTGAGAAAAAGGGAGTTTCTTGGGAATCTTTCATTTCACATCCTGATTTCGCCACTGCTTCTTCATCTCATGCACCTTCCTCACCATCCACTCATCATGTCTATCCTTCTTCCAAAAAATCCACTCCTAAGAGGCAAAAATATCCTATAATCTAAAGTGAAGAAGAGCACAGTGAAAAAGAGAAAAACAGTGATCAAGAAGAGCAAAACAGTGATCAAGAAGAGCATAGTGAAAGAGAGCAAAATTTTTGTGTAACCAGCTCCAAAAATAGAAGAAAAGAGATATCAACGCCTTATAAATAAGCCTCTTCGAGGGGGCAACCTCCAATACATTACATAAATGAAAAATTCTTGGATGATACAAATGACCAAAACCTCCTTTTATATATAGGAGTCCATAGGGCCATAATGTAATCCTAGTGGGGCCACAATGTAATCCTAGCCGACCTAACAATAATAATTTAAGGGCACAATAATAACAATATGGGGGTTACAAGGGTACAATAATAACAATAAGGGGGTTACACTAACAACAATAAGGGACTATACTAGTAATATAGGGACCTAACATACCCCTCTCCTTCAAAAAAGTGTTGTCCTCAACGCTTGAGTAGCTCTGGGTGCTTTTGTATAAAATTCTCATCCTCCCATGTAGAATCTTCAGTGGGTAAGTTCTTCCACTTGATGAGATACTCTGAAATTGATCGATTCCGTAGTTGTCGATTTCTTGTTTCCGTGACCGCTTCGGGTTCCAATATGATTTTTCCTTCCTCATCAAGTTTTGGCAATATTGTTTGAACTGGAAGATTTTCACCTATAACCTTCTTTAAGCATGAAACATGGAAAACTGGATGCACTCGTGAAGAAGCAGGAAGCTCCAATTTGTATGCCATAGTACCAATCTTTTGCAACACCTTGTAAGGACCATAGTACTTTAGCGATAATTTATTATCCTTCTTAGCTTGCTTGAGGGAAATTTGTTTGTATGGTTGTAGCTGTAAAAATACCCAATCTCCTACATCAAAACTTCTCTCGCTGCGATGTTGATCTGCCTGTTGTTTCATTCGATTTTGTGCCGAATTCAGGTTATCCTTTAAGAGTTGGAGAACTTCTTGTTGATGCTCGATGTGATCTTCCACTGCTTGAAACTTCAAATTTTCCCTTAAATATGATGTGATGGATGGTGGATGATATCCATAAAGTGCCATAAATGGGGTCATTTTTGCTGCAGTATGGAAGGAAGTGTTATACCACCATTCAACAAGAGGTAACCACTTGACCCATTGTGTTTGTTTATCAGATACAAAACAACGAAGATATCCTTCCAAACATTTATTTACGATCTCAGTTTGACCATCAGATTGAGGATGATAAGATGAGCTATGAGCTAATTGAGTACCCAAACAAGAAAATAACTTCGTCCAAAAATTTCCAGCAAAAATGGGATCTCTGTCGCTCACAATAACCCTTGGGCTTCCATGTAGCTTTTTAATTGTGTCCATAAATGTAGTATCAATTATACTTGCTTTAAATGGATGAGATAATGCACAAAAGTGTGCATACTTGGTAAGTCTATCAACTAACACCATGATGACACTCTTTCCTTCGGACTTAGGTAAACCTGTGATAAAATCCGTTGAAATCTCCTCCCAATGTTGACTTGGAATGGATAAAGGTTGTAGAAGTCCCAGGGTCTTAATTGTCTCAACTTTATTCTGCTAGCAAACCAAACATTCCACCACAAACTTTTGAATATCATATTTAAAGCCATCCCAAAAAAATTATTTCTTCACCCTGTGGTAAGTTTTTAAAAATCCTGAGTGTCCTCCTAAAGGAGAAGTGTGCAGTTCCAAAAGAATATTTTGTTTTAGTTGGGAATTCTTACAAAGATATAAGCGATCTTTGTACCATAAGGAATAATTTTTCCAACTAAATGTATCAGATGCACTAGGATCTTGCTGCAACTTTTGAATGAGTGTCCATACATCTTTGTCCTTCTTCCATTCATCTCTTGCTTCGGTTATCCAATCTGGTTGGATAATAGAAATGTCACAAAGCAATGCTTCCACCTCTTCATTATTTCTTGAGAGTGCATCTGCAACAACATTAAGCTTTCCTTTTTTGTAGATTATTTCAAAGTCATAACCCAACATCTTTGTGACCCATTTTTGCTGCTCTTCGGAAGATAGTCTTTGTTCCAAAAAGTGTTTAAGACTATCATGATCAGTTTTTACCTTGAAGTGTCTTCCCATTAGGTAAGTTCGCCATTTCTTTAGTGCATGCAGTATTGCTAACATTTCCTTCTCATAAATAGGTTTCTGTAAATACTTTCCTTTGATTGGACGACTTTCAAAAGCAATGGGTCTTCCTTCCTGCATTAAAACAGCACCAATGCCATTTCCTGAGGCATCACATTCCACAATAAAGGTTTTTGTGAAGTCTAGCGTAGCTAGGACTGGTGCTCGACACATTGCCTATTTAAGATGTTCAAAGGCCTTAGTTGCTTTAGGAGTCCATGAAAATGCATCTTTCTTCAATAATGTTGTTAGAGGTGCTGCTATTCTCCCATATTTCGTAACAAACTTGCGATAATACCCTGTTAACTCGAGAAATCCTTGCAACTGCTTTACGGTTGTGGGGACTTTCCATTCTTTAATGGATTTAATTTTGTTAGGGTCTACCTTAACACCCTCGTGAGA
This sequence comes from Pinus albicaulis, assembly GCA_034641835.2. Classification (NCBI taxonomy): domain Eukaryota; kingdom Viridiplantae; phylum Streptophyta; class Pinopsida; order Pinales; family Pinaceae; genus Pinus; species Pinus albicaulis. Next base: position 1,582,256,599 of record CM076580.1, on the reverse strand, counting down.
TACAATATGACCCATATATTCCACCTCTTGTACTCCAAAGAAACATTTGGATGTTTTTGCATATAATTTTTTCTACTATAATAGTTTGAGCACCCTGTCAACATGTTCAACATGATCCTTCCAAGACTTGCTGTAGATTAGTATATCATCAAAAAATACTATCACAAATTTTCTAAAGAAGGGTTTGAAAATGGAATTCATCAACCCTTGAAATGTAGAAGGTGCATTGGTAAGGCCAAAATGCATGAACAAAAATTCATAATGACCCTCATGAGTTTGAAATGTTGTTTTTGGAATATCTTCAGTCTTCATTCTAATTTGATGATATCCTGAACGAAGATCCAACTTGGTAAAATAAATTGCTCCATGTAATTCATCTAATAATTCATCAATCACATGAATGGGAAATTTATCTTTAATGGTGAGCTTATTTAGCTCCCTATAATCTGGACACATTCGCCATGATCCATCCTTCTTGTGTACCAATACTACAGGAGCAGAGAAATAACTTTGACTAGGTTGAATTATACCCGCCTCTAAAATTTCTGCAATCATACGTTCAATTTCGCTCTTTTGGACATAAGGATATCTATAAGGCCTGATGTTTGGAGGAACGCTTCCTGGAATCAAATGAATAGCATGATCATGATCACGAATAGGTGGGAGTCCTTTGGGAGTTTCAAACACCTTGGAATGATTGTCCAAGACTTGTTGGAGATCTGCAGAAATAGATAATTTTGATGTTGGAACTTCTAGTGAGCATAATTGTGCAATTACGCCTCATTGTTCTTTCTTTAGAAGCTTTGTCATGACATAAGAGATTATTATCTTTCCTGGCTTCCTCACAATACCCCGTAATTCGACTTCCTTTCCTTCTGAAAAAAATTCAAGAAAAGTTCTTGAAAATTAAAAGCTACCATCCCCAAAGATTGTAACCATTGTACTCTTAGTACAACATCAACACCTCCCATAGGAATGGAAAGCATAGGACTATTCAATACATATTCCCCCATGGTTAGCTTGATATCATGACATTTTCTAGAGCAATTTATAGTTCCTCCATTTGCAACCATCACTTGACATTCTGGTGTTAGGTATAGGAAAAAATTTAATTCCTTGGCTACCTTACAATGAATAAAATTATGGGTGCTACGTGAATCAATCAACACTATTACCTTTTTCTTCTTGATATGTCCTTCTATGTTGAGAGTTTGAGGAGTGGTAATTCCTGCCAGTGCATTACATGATATGGTCGGATTCATTTCTTCCCCTTCTATGGCTAGTTCCTGGTGTATATCCTCTTCTTGTTCATTTTCTTCTTCCTCTTCACAATCTATGTAAAATAATTTCTTCTCAGCACACTTATGACCTTTAGTGTATTTTCTATCACAACTGTAGAAAAACCCTTTTGCTCTTTTTTCTTCCAATTTTTGTGGTGTCAACCTTGTAGGTTGTGGAAATCTAGGCGTAGCAACACTTCCTTCTTTATAGAAGTGAGTGGTAGGCTTCCTTGTCGCCATAATTTTACATTCAATTTTTCCTTCCAACTTGAATGCCTTCTCCAATGAATCAATTTCCAAACCGTGAAATTCATGTTGGATGTTATCCTTTAAAGTGCCTATGAAGAGATCAATCCTGTGTTCCTCTGAAATATCAGTTACCCTTATATTCAATTTTTGTAAGTCCTCAATGTGCTCCCCCACTAAGCCATTTTGTTTGAGATTTATCAATTGGCTAAAGAAGGTGTTGCTCTTTGTATCCTCATAATGTGCTATCATTTCCTCCGTAAAAATTGATTCTTCAAACAAGACTTATGCAATTCAGAAATAATAATAATAATAATAATAAATAAAATAAATAAATAAAATAAATAAATAAATAAATAAATAAATAATAAAAAATAAAAATAAATACACACCTTTTTCTTGCTTTTGAGGAGCTAGATATTGAAATTGGATTATCTCTGCGATTGCATCACTTCAATATTTAAATTTGGTTATTTAATTATCCCTCTAAATTCTCTTTCAAATGCCACAAGTCTGACTTGATTTGGACTCTCCAAGACAAAGTTGTGTCCAATCTCCCAGAATGACCTAATTATGGACTGGTTCAGTAGAGTGAAATTGTATGACTTTCCATGTGTCACTGTTTCGTCCTTCAGCTCTGAAATTGATAGAAAAGAAACTAAAGTCCGTGTAATTGTAACCACTTTTTACAGAACTCCAATCCAATGCTCAGAGAGAGAGTTATGAATATTTTCCCACGATCACCTCTTTGAGATGAAATTCGGGAGCCTGAAAAAGCACTACATTCCATAGATCATATCTCCGAAAATATTACAAACCAAGCTCTGAAATGTTTTGAAGAGTTTCCTCAGGATTTCAGTTTCGCACTCTAAAAACTTTAGATTCTAAACCTTCGTAGAAAAAAAGTTATAGCGAAAATGCCACGATGACCTGTTTAGAACAACAAAACCCTAGAATCTAAAGCTCTGATACCAAATGTTGTGTAACCAGCCTCTGATACCTTATCAACGCCTTATAAATAAGCCTCTTCAAGGGGGCAACCTCTAATACATTACATAAATGAACAATTCTTGGATGATACAAATGACCAAAACCTCCTTCTATATATAGGAGTCCATGGGGCCATAATGTAATCCTAGTGGGGCCACAATGTAATCCTAGCCGACGTAACAATAATAATTTAAGGGCACAATAACAACAATATAGGGGTTACAAGGGTACAATAATAACAATAAGGGGGATACACTAACAACAATAAGGGACTATACTAGTAATATAGGGACCTAACAAAAACAGTGATCAAGAAGAACACAGTGAAAGAGGGAAAACAAGTGATGAGGAAAGACAAAATGAAGAATCCAAACATGACAGAGAGCATAAAGAAGGTAATGATGAAGAGCTGGAACAAGTTGATGAAGAACACAACAGTCACAAAGAGGAAACTGTTGGCAGCCCACACAGCAGCGAGCATGATGGTTATGAGGCACAAAACAGTGAGGATACAGAGCCTAACAGTCCTGAAGAAAGTAGGGAAAAAAGTGAACAATACAGCCCTCAAGGAGACATACAAGGTGGCAGCCAAGGCACTTATGAGGAGGGTCAGGACAATCCTCAAAGGGACACTTATGATGAAAAATAGGAAAGCCCACTAGCCAGCAAGGATGATGACAAACAAACCCCAAGCAAGGAGCATTCTAAAGAAGGAAGCATAGAACAAAAGGGCCAAAGGAGCGACCATGAGCATAGCAGTGATAAATACCAACAAAGAAGCCTTCAAAAGGAGGAAAAAAATGACAAAGATGATGATGGGAGCACTAAGGGTAAAGACCAAATAGAGCATGTGCTAGCTGCCTCTCCTAGGCAAGGGGCCATGCTTTCTTCTCCAAAGGTAACAAAGCCCCGAACTTCAAGAAAGAAAGTAGCTCAAGTTGTAATTCCCAATGTTACTAGAGCACTCTGAAGCAAAGGAAAGTTGCCCAAGAAATCCATTTTTGAATTACCAAAGAAGAGGAGAACCAAGAAGGCCACCCAAGGCAAGGGAAAAAAGAAGGAGGAAAGTAGCCATGAGAAAGAAAGGGATTTTGATATAATTCAGATAAATAGTGATGACAGTGACAATGAGGCTAGAATCCTTGAATCCCTCTTGCAAAATAGAGAAGAACAAATTCATGACCTGAGAGCTGATCTAGAGAGGTCTAAGGACCTCATACATTTTCTGCAGACACAAAACAAGCAAATGAATGTCCACATGGCAGTTTATGAGGCCCGGGCCTTCAAATATCAAAGGGAGGCCTCCAAAGTGAAAAAAAAGCTTGATGAGCTTATGGGTGAATTCAATGACACTGAAGAGGAAGAATAGCCAAGGAGAAAGAGGCCTAAGACTATGGGTCTCAAAAGGGCTTTGGAGAAGCAAAAAGAAGAAGAGGCAGCCCTTTTCCGATATTTTCCTCTTACTTATTTACTCACCCAAGAAATAAAAAATAATAGAGAAGCATGGCTTGAAAGGGCAAATAAACACTTGGAGGATAAGTTGGAAAGAGCTAATAGAGACTTAAGCGTTCAAAAGAAAATGACCGGGCACTATAAGAAGCTAAATCAATTTGCCCGAATGAAATTGAAGGTTACACAAGAAAAACTCAAGGTGGCCCGAAAGAGGCGCTGGGTACAAAAATTGAAGAAAGGCATATCAGGGCTTGAAATTTTGGCCTCCACTTCTCAACATGCTTCTGAAAACCCATGAGGAGATTTCTTACCAAAATTGGGCAAATGTCGACAAGTTTTTTTTTTTTTTGACATTTTTGGGCCTAATTGCAGAAATTTGTGGGCATCGCCATTTTTGTTTGAAGCATCCTCAGAGGTTGAAAATGGTATCATTGGATGCATTAAATTCAGGGGCATCTACTCAGAAAATTTCAGATCAATTGAAGATGTTTTTGTCCCCCAAAGATGCGAAAAACAGTGACTTTTTCAACACTCTGCCTCACATATCAGCAAGGGCTAATTTATGGGTTTTTCCACACAGGTCAGTTTTTCATAGGCTTCCAGTGATAATTTTGGGGAAAAAAAAGTATTTTCAGAAACTATACATCTAGGGATTTTCAACGAGCCATCACGAGCCTCGTTTCGACATCAGGAGGTCCTCCAAAAGTTGCCCACAAGACAGAGAATTTTCTGCTACTATATTTCTGAAGCATTTTTGTGTAAAATGTAGTTTTCTGAAGTGGCTTTTTTAAATGTGCGTTTAGCCTTTTTTGGCCATTGTCAGCTGGGAAAAGTCAATTTAATTTCCTTTTTTAGCATTTTTAAGATATTTTCATAGATTATTTTGTGCCTTGGGCTTTGCAAAGCCTCAAGGACAAAATCATATATTTGTGATGGGTCAATGAGCTTGCTAGTTGCACTAGGAGGTTCTCCTTCACTTTGGCCTATATATTCCAAGAGATTTCATTGTAAACAAGGTTGAAATTGATGATATAGAGCAATACATGATACTACAAGCTTTGAAGAAACACTTTGTCTCATGATGTGGATGATTTCTTGTTTGTCTTGGATGGTGGAAGAGGACTGTTTGTTGGATTCCTTGGCTTGGTAAATGGTATAGTGTTCCTATCTGTATGTTTTCCTTAGTTTATCATACATGTTTCCATGTTTCTTTCTTGCTGTAGGTCAGTAAAGAATAGATTTGAGACATGCCCATGGAGGCACCTCAAGTTTCCTGATTTTATTACAGCTTCTATGTTTTTCTTCTTTCTTAGTCATATCAAAGAATTCTTAACTGCTCTTTAATCACTAAAGAACTTGTTTATTTATTTCATTAATGGTTGGTATGCATGCTAAGTATGATTCACGGTACACCTTGCTTACTCATGGCTAGTAAAAGCTCCATCTCTGAAATCTCTCTTTGAATGGTTGATTGTCTTAGTTGAACCAAGGAGGTCTTGTTTCGATCTTGCCCTTTACCTAAAACTTTGCATTCTACTTTCAAAGTTCCCAATAACTCAAAATATGATGTCTAGGAGTTCCCTCTTCGTAGATTGAGTTGTTTGTCTGTCTTATTTGTTTTCCCCCAAAGTCTGAAGGTGATTTCCCAAAGTTAGAAGGTCATATACTTCTATGCATCACTGGAATGTTTATTTTATGCATTGATTAGTCATAGTTTCATTCATAGAGATCAATGGTTAGACCTAACTTATGAATGCTTGCTAATTAACTATTCATGTTTAAAATCTCTTTGTATTTCACAAACTTAGTGTCCATCCCATTTCATTCCACCTAAAAGAATCCATTTTACCTCGACCAAATCAGCCCTGCAATATGCCTTCTCCACCCTTTGAGGCAGTCTCGACCTTATCAACTCCATAGCCCAATTGACCTGATATCTTGTTATCTATTTATCTTTTGATCAGTTCTTCCCTCAAAAACCTAAAACAAACCAAACACACTTAACAACTAGCCTAAAATTAGAAACATAGAAAGCAAAAAAGTTTACATCCTTTGCACAAATAGAGAGAGCCCTCTCTGAGTCCAGGAAGGCTAGGTCCTTGGGCTCCAAAGTTGGTTTGATGTTACCCTGTCACTTGGCTTGTCAATATGCCAAATCACGGGACCCTAACAATATTAAAATAAAATAAAGGATTGTTTCTCTAAAGTACTACATAAGGAAATGTAATTAAACTCTTCAGTGAGTTGTTTGAGTCAGCGTAAGATGTGAGCACTCTAATATGTTTTAGAGAGATGCAGTGATAATCCATCATACCTCTTGATCTTCAGAGAGAAACTTGGATTGATGTATGTGACCCTCCCGCATAAGGGTCCTAGTTGATCGAGAAACAATGAGCAGAAATCTTCCCCCTTGTTTGAGCTCCTAAGTGGGGGATGGAGCATTGAGGGCTCTTGCGGTTGAGTTATCAATGAACAATAGGATGGTTGTGATCCTTACCTTTGTAAGTGGTATCTCACTTATTGTCACCATAGGGTGTGTGTGATCCTTTTAATTTATGACATGTTGGGTATATCCCCCTATCATGATTTGATATAGTATACTCCATTATGTATTTTACCCACAAGTGGGGCTTGTTGGGATTGCCTCCCCATTTGGAAAATGGGTTGATATGACTTGAGATGGTTGTGATATTTGCCTTTCATGGAAATTGGTATCTCACTCAAGTGTTAGGATGCAAGTGTTCTACCACATGACTCTTAAGGGTCAACATGGGAAGATAAACATACATTGGGATGGATGTGATTACTACCTTATATGGAAAGTTGTATCTCACATGTTAATTAGACAATAAGATATATATGATCCTTTCTTGGTAGATGGATCTTTCCCATTGGCACTAAACGATAGGATGGATGTGATCATTACCTTCTACGACAAGTTGTATTTTTCTTGTTGATTAGACAAAAAGATGGATGTGATCCTTTCATGGTAAATGGATCTCACCTATTATCATTAGATAGGGTGGTAGCTTGAGCTCCCCTATGACAATTCTTCTTCTTTAGATTGAGACATACTTATTCATCTGATGATCAAAGGAGAGATATGTTGAGATGATATGTGTTGAGACAGATATCTTGACCTGGAGACAGGTTGGGTTTGGAGGTTTGATCTCTCCCGCCATTTATTATGGACTATTCTTCTTCTATGTGACAAGATGAGATTTGACAATGATGCAATTTTCCCTTCTTATATTGAGACATGTCATCTAGGATAAGACTTATGATGCAGTTAAAATTCCTCCCTAGTTGAGAGGGAGTGTTAATTTTCATTAGAGGAAATTTTATTCTAAAAGTTCCCGTGAAATTTTCATGTAATTTCCATATCATAATATGTAAATCAATCAAAATAATTTAAATTTAAAAAGAGGTACATGTAAATATTTTGGAGGGAAAAGAAGAAAAACTACTTTTTATTGTATTTTTGGCTTATCTCCTTATAGTTTTACTCAAATTTCAAGTATAGATACTCGTTGGATGTGGAATTAAATTACACATCCAATGAATACCCACCATGCATACTTTTGAGAATATTCACATTGATAAAGATTTAATATACATTAAAAAAACGTGTTGAATACACTTTTTTAATGTATCTTCATTTTTTTATCAATGTGGGTCTTCTCAAAAGAATGCATGATGGGTACTCGTTGGATGTGGAATTTAATTATGCATACAACGAGTTTCTACACATGAAATTTGAGTAAAAGTATAAGGATATAAGTAAAAAATACAATTAAAAAAAAAGTAGTTTTCTTCTTTTCTCTCCACAATTCATAACTCTTATTTTATTATATTTCCTTAGGAGGCCACTTTTAGGCTAAAATTTCCTCTAATGGATAGCTAGGAAGAAATTCCCTAGCCTACATTTGATTGTGAAATATTATTTCAAATGATTAAATAAAAGGAATTTTATTATGGTCATCAAGTCAACATTAATCTATTTGAGGGAAAAAATATTAATTTGAAAATTTTGAAATTGGTCATGGGCCTCAAGTCGGCTCACTCCAACTGATGTGTCCTTCGATCTCATAATTAAATACATATTTCCATAAGGGTTTCTTACTTTTTATGTCATATATAATTCTGAAACTTTCAGATAAACTATCTTCTTGAGGCATTCAAACTTTTCTATGATTTTACCTCTATAAGTTGGACAAGAATTCGATGATCCCTTGAGGTAGATGAACTCGGCTATGTGGTGGATATTTGGCATCTTATGTATTTCGCATATCACATCAATATAGGTTGTGGTCCACCTTGTACATATGACTCATATTATCTTTTATGGCTCGCATATCCTCTCATCAATGGCTCAGATCTATTACTATTCTACTTTAGGAGTACTTACTAGTTACAAGACTTCGCACTGTCTACAAAAATCTCGCATATGCCATAAGACTCTCACTCTCCTCAAGACTATACTCTATCAAAGCTACAAGGCTATAATTATCTTTATCTATTATAATAATATTCTCTCGCACTATTATAGGGATTCTCTTGCTCTATTACAAGACTATACTTCCGCTCTTATACTCTCTCAGGACTATACTCCCACATTGGCTATAGGACTTATCTCGCATTGTCTACAGGACTATAATATGGCTACAAGATACTACTCGTATGACTACTCTCTCATGTCTGCTATTCTACAAGGCTACGACTCTCACTCTACTACATATATATACGCATGCATATGTTTCAATATACCTTCTATGTGATCTAGCTTCAGCTATTATGTTACAAGACTACTCACTCATGTCCCTACAATATGGTGACTCTCGCATGACCTTATATTATGATGAATCTTGCATGTCCTTACAATATGGTGACTCTCACATGTCCTTACAGTATGGTGAATCTCACATGTCCTTACAGTATGGTGACTCTTACATGACCTTACAGTATGGTGGAACACATTGCATTACAATAAGCTCTTGCATCACAAAGAGACCTTGTTACTTGATGTGGAGTTTAATATAATTCAGACAGTGTTGATTCAGATACTGCATATGCTAAGTGTTGATATTCAGACTATGATAGATACATATTCTAGGACTACAGTGGAGTGTCAATATGGTACAAAAATTTATATTATAGTGTTGCTACAGTTTGGACTATCATTCAATGTTTTTCCTTTAGATATGATGTTGCTATATGATATTGTATGTTGATATGTGATATTGTAATTTGCATATACAACATTTCTTATCTAGACCCTTGAAGTTACTTGTACTGACTTGTGATGTTGAAATGACCTTATATGGATATTGATGCAATGTCATTGATAGTGATGCCCTTGATTCATATGACAAATATTTTCATTGCAATGATCTTGGCATGTGATATGAAAATCTTTCTTATGAAGGAATCCAGCTTGGATTTGTCTTGTTTAGTTCACAAACACAGTTGTGAACTAACATGGATATTCCCTAAGAGGCATGATGTGTTTGATGATGTCTCATGATATTTCTACTTTGTATCTTAGTTGAACAACTTCTGAATATCTAATAGAAGAATAAGAATTGAATTATGGGTTTTTCCCCTTATGGGGTTTTTCCTTGGTCTCCAACCAAATCTCAATTTCTCTATTTGTGCATGATTTTCTTCTATTGTTCCTTTTATTGTTCCACCACATCGTTAATGATATTGATCTTTTTACATAATTTCTAATGATGTTAAGATATATGCGGGGTGAATGTGATATATGAAAAGGTTCAAAAACGAAATTATCTAAAGAAAAGAACAATATAGCCCTAGGGAAAATTAGCAAATTTCAGGTCCAAACTACTGGTGTGAAATTTTGTGATTTGACCAAATTTGACAAGGTTTGACCAATGTTGACTTGTGTTGACTTTGACTTTTTTGGAAGAGATTTGGAGGGATGACTTGGGTCTTTATGGAAATCTTGGTCTTGGTATTTGGTGTAATATTCCCAATTATCCATGAGCTAGTTGGAATATTCAATTTTGTTTTGCTACTTTGTTTAAAGAATAAGAGGACAAAGGAGTTCCATAATTCTCTTTAATAATGAAATAAATCAATGCCAATGTGAAAGAGATGAATCTTGGTAGCTTAATTAAGCAACATTTGGTGTGAAAAGGGGCTGGATCACTTTGACTGGGTCAACCTTGACCAAATCAACAATGCTGTCATGGAGGAGTGGTCATCAATGAAAGACAACACAGTCTTAGATGGAGATGCTTTGTGTGGAAGTAGTGCCATTATTAGATGGGGCTTAGGGTTTGCAAGCTCATATATTATTTAAGGAAGAGGATGGCAACCATATTTATTACATTTTTGGTATTGGATAATTCTAAATATATGGTCTATTTAGACATATATTTTTCTCTTGTTGTTTAGCTGAGATAGAGTGTTGTTTAGCACAAGGTGTTCTTGATCAGGAATCCCACCTCTTCCATTGAGAAGCTTTTGGAGGAGTCTTTTATTACATTTTCCACTATCAGGCTTAAGGCCAAGCTTCATATTTCATTTACGGCACAAATCTTGATGAAGGTTTATTTTTTTTGCAGGTTGCAGCAAGTGGAGACTAGATCTCTAGATATAGGCCATTTCATTGCTCATTTTCAGTGGAGGAGGCTTCCTTTCCATTGGGAGGATAGTATTGAAGGGATTTGTGCTTATTTTCAAATCTTGGCATCAATCCAACTGTTTATTCATCCCTACAATGCATTTTACTTCCAGATCTATGTTATTTCTATAGGAGGAGTTGCAGGGTGGATTGGCACACCATTTGGAGAGCTGATTTTCTAGTGAAGGGGATCTGCCTTTCACTTAGAGGATATATTGGAGGAGGCTATTTTATTGATCATATCATATCAGCATCACTTTCCATATATGTATTTTGCAGTATATCTGTAGCCTTAGAGCTTAGATCTACATCTTGTATATGGTGTTTTGTTGAAAACCCTTAAGGGGTTCTTCAAAGGAGGTTGTATAGTGCTCAGATCTGAAATAGATCTACCTTTTGAGGCACATATCAGCCCTAGATCTGATGTATAATAATTTGCTGTAGCAGAGCTAATAAAACAACATTGTAAGGGTCTTATAGCTTTTATATATAGTTGCAGCACCTCATTTTGAGGGATTTTGTCCATTGGAGGCTTGTACTTTCTTGTTGTGTATCTTATGGGTCATTATTTATGTATATTTTTTTTCTGTTATAACATATGTACGGTCTCCATATTGGCCTCTTGCTTTTATATTCTGATTTTCATTATTGTTCCAACATTTTGCACTATATTCCCGCTTTTCCCATTTAGGAATATTACAGTGGTATCATAGCATAATCTTGGCACAACCCGTGCATCCTGAAAATTCAATATTTCATTTGAAGAAGGAGAGCCTCTTATTGATAGAGAGAAGAGATATAAAATAAGAAGACACCAGAAGTTTGATTATACAAATGACACATAAGAAAAGGGTAAAACCCCTTTATCTAGAGGTGAAGATGAAGAGGAGTTCCCTAAGATCCTTCTTAGGGCCATGCAAGATATTGCTAGAGAGATCAAAGAAATGAGGATGGATGGATACAAGGAATCCCCTAAAGGATTTCATCATGGTGAAGGCTCTGGCATATATCATCACTAGAATAATCAACCAGTGCATCAACCACAAGTTTCCCAACACTCTACAATGCCTACATTTTTTGTTATGGGAAATGAAGGGTTTCAAGAGAAAGAATCCCTTGAAGACTATTTTATGGAGTATGAGTATAAAACTTAGATATTCAAGGGCAACTTGAGTTTTCAAGAATTTTGTCAAATAAAGGACAATAGGAGACCAAGGAATCATAATAGAAGTGGTGGATTCATTTAGAATCATGATCTACACCGCACTATGGGCAGATTATTTTTACCCAAATTTTATGGGTCATCCAAGTGCACTGCCAAATCATGGGTAGAGAAACTTGACATCTACTTTCAGTTGAACAAGGTTCCAGAAATGGAGGCCATTAATATTGCAGCGCTACACCATGAGGGTGAAGCACATGAATAGTGGTTCCATGGCTTGTCTACATTGGGTCATGCTAATGTAACTGCATATTCATAGTTCACTAGAAGGCTGGTGGAAAGATTTGATAGAAGAGATCCTGAAGCACCATTCATGGGGATTTCAAAGTTAAAACAATAAGGTAATCCAAAAACTTACATTTCTGAATTTTTAAGACTTTCTATTATGGTTCCTGATTTATTTGCAATAAGAAGGGTGTATATGTTCATTGATGGGTTAGATGAACCTCTTCATGGTCGGTTGGTTAAGTCTACCAAGCCCACTACCCTACAAGATGCCATTAAAAGGGCTAGAGACCTTCAAGATGCCTTGCCAAAATCAAAGGCAAGTTTTCAGCACAAGCCCTCTTTTCCATCAAAGGGAAAAGAGTAAAAGGCTCCTCCTTCAAAGGAGAGTCAATAAAAAAAACCTCTTCATGATGATGTCCAAAAATATTTGAGGAGGAGGAAGCTTTGCTTCACATGCCAAGAATCTTAGGCACCTAGACACAGATGTGCACTAGGAAAGACACACTACATAGAGGTCTTCTCAGATGATGAGGAGGAATAAGAATATGAACCAAGAAGAGGTCACAACGCTGACATTGCAGGAGATGAACCAACACCATCAGGAGATGGGAATGGGGCATTTGCTCCAATTGGAGGGGCTCTTGAATCATTGAGAGGAGTACCTAAGTACTTGACCTTAAGAGTTCAAGGTTCCATCTTGAAACAGAGGGTTTATGTTTTGGTTGATAGTGGGGCTACCCACATTTTTATTGATGTTGAACTAGTGCAAAGGAGGGAAATACCCTCTGATGCTTTTGAGGGATTCTCTGTTTTGGTCCCAGAAGATAGAACTATGCAATGCATGCATTATGTTCCATCCTTATTAGTCACCATGGGAACATATACATTGACTGATCACTTCTTTGTGGTTGACATACCTGACACCAATGTGATATTGGGTGTTCAATGGTTGATTACTTTGGGGAAAGTCACCACTGATTGGGAGACTTTGCAGATGGAATGGGTGGATAGAAAGAGTGGAAAAACTCAAATGATTAAAGGCATGCACACATATCCCTCACATACAACTTCCACACAAAAATAAAATATGAGAAGAAAGGACCTAACAGTCCCATCTATTATGATTATGAGATTGCTACATGGTACACTTTTATTTAGAGGCAAACCACTTGGGAGGCCACCTGATTCAGATTTGGTGAGAGATGTCTCACAACATGATGCTCCAAGCATAGATCTAGGAGGGATGGGAGCATTAGAAGGCTATGATACAACACTGCAAGTCTTGGGTAGACTCAAGGAGGAGGGAGACATTCTCCCAACATCATCATTACCCACTCTCATTTCAGATTATGCGCTGTGGGAGGAGAAGCATGGAAGGAATGACCTTACAAAATGTACCTTTGACATGAGACATTTCAAGGAGGAGAGCATCCATATGACATATATTCTTTGTGATAGATCATCATCGTTGTCACTATGGAAGATTGATCCATATTGGAAATCCCAACTGTTGGTGGATTATTCCAAGGATCTTTTCACATGCATGATACTTGATGACCAGCTACATGAAGAGGGTTATTCAGTCCAAGAAGGATTCATCTAATATCATGGTAGGATCTTCTTATCTAGAGCCTCCAAGCTCAAGGAGAAGTTTCTACAAGGAGCTTATGAAGAGTTCTTTTACAACCATACTTATTCCATGAAGGCCTACAACACTATCATGGACAGCTACACTTGGAAGGGCTTTGAAGAGGAACTATATCAGCATTTTCAAAGATGCATGAACCATGTGGAGTTGGGAGAGAGACATGACTCTATGAAGGAGATAATTTAGCCACCTCTTTCCTCTTTTGGAATGAGAGGAGATACATCTATGCACCACTCCATTTGTATGAGGAAAAATTTTGGTGAAGAATATGCTTGTGTACCTAATGTTTTATTTGATAAACATATGCATTCTTTTACCATTTGTATGCAAGCCATAGCTATAAGGAGGAGCATTATTCCATATAAACTTCATGGCCAACTTTGGGTCACAAAAATTTCTGAACATGGCCACTCCCTTGGAGATCAAAGGGAGATTTTGTATCATTGTGGGTGCTTTCCAAAGGCACCAAATATATCTCACACTTTCAGCCATGGTGAGATGACTTGGGAAGCAAGTAAGTGGTGGAGAAACCACTTACCACATCATTATCTGATGTATTTAGGAGATAAACTGCAATGGTTCCACATGTGGGACTATGACCCACCTCCATTTGCACAAATTTTTGTTTGCATGTACTTAATTTTGATTTCATACATTGATGATGTACTTATACTTTTTATGGGAATGTTTTGAGGGGGGATGGAAGGAATGTATGTGCCCAATGGGAGAGAGATTCTCCATGTTCATTATGCTACATATTTCAGGGAGAACATTAGGCAAACCATGTTTGTCTCATTTGAACTATTATCTCCTTATGGGATGGATTATTTGCATCTCATAAGAAATTTGGAGGAGAAATTCAGGGAGGGATGGATTGGTGAACACTTGGCTTATGAGGGAAGCTTATCACATGTTGGTGTCACCAATGAAGGAGGAGATTTGTAGCACTCACCTTGTCAGTTGCTTGAGGACAACTAGCCATGAGCTAGTTGGAATATTCAATTTTTTTTTGTTGCTTTGTTTAAAGAATAAAAGGACAAAGGAGGTCCATAATTCTCCTTAATAATGAAATAAATCAATGCCAATGTGAAAGAGATAAATCTTGGCAGCTTAATTAAGCACCCTTTGGTGTGAAAAGGGGTTGGATCACTTTGATTGGGTCAACCTTGACTAAATCAACAACGATGTAATGGAGGAGTGGTCATCAATGAAAGACATCGCAGTCTTAGATGGAGAGGCTTTGTGTGGAAGTAGTGCCATTATTGGATGGGGCTTATGGTTTGCAAGGTCATATATTATTTAAGGAAGAGGATGAAAACCATATTGATTATGTTTTGGGTATTGGATATTTCTGAATATATGGTTTTTTTAGACATATATCTTTCTCTTGTTGTTTAGCTGAGATAGAGTGTTGTTTAGCACAGGGTGTTCCTAATTAGGAATCCCACCTCTTCCATTGAGAAGCTCTTGGAGGAGTCTTGTACTACATTTTCCACTATTAGGCTTAAGGCCAAGCTTCATCTTTCATTTACAGTGCAGATCCTATTGAGGGTTTGGTTTTTTTGCAGGTTGGAACAAGTGGAGACTAGATCTCTAGATCTAGGCCATTTCATTACTCATTTTCAGTGAAGGAGGCTTCATTTCCATTGGGAGGACAATATTGAAGGGATTTGTGCTTATTTTCAGATCTTGGCATCAAGCCAACTAGTTATTCATACCTATAGCGCAGTTTACTTCCAAATCTGCGTTATTTCTATAGGAGAAGTTGCAGGGTGGATTGGCACACCATTTGGAGAGTTGATTTTCCAGTGAAGGGGATTTTCCTTTCACTTAGAGGATCTATTGGAGGAGGCTATTGTATTGATCATATCAGATCATCCACACTTTCCAGATCTATATTTTGCAGTAGATCTGCAGCCTTAGAGCTTACATCTACATCTTGTATATGGTGTTTTTCTAAAAACCCTTAAGGGGTTCTTCAAAGGAGGTTGTATAGTGCTCAGATCTAAAATAGATCTATATTTTGAGGCACATAGCAACCCTAGATCTGATGTATAATAATTTTCTATAGCAGAGCTAATAAACAACGTTGTAAGGGTCTTCCAGCTTTTATATATAGTTTCAACACCTCATTTTGAGGGATTTTGTCCATTGAAGGCTTGTACTTTCTTGTTGTGTATCTTATGGGCCATTATTTATGTATATTTTGCTGCTATTATAACATATGAAAGGTCTCCATATTGGCCTCTTGATTGTATATGATGCTTTGCATTATTGTTCCAGTATTTTGCACTATATTCCTGCTTTTCCCATTTGGGAATATTGTATTTGGTCTTAGATATATCACTTTTATATGATTCTATAAGAAGAGAATTTTTGGGTTTTCCCCCTTTGTGAGGTTTTTCCCCGGCTTCCAGTGCAATTTTTGTTGATTTTTGGGTAGCATCGGATGTGATCTAGCTTCGATATTTTTTGGAGGTGCTAGAATGCATGAGATATCCAAGACCCAGAAATCATTTGGAGAAATTCCACCCAGAATGCAAGTTATTCAAATAATTAATTTTCTTTCAATCAAGCCTAAGTTAAAACTCGGGAAATTAAAATAATTAAAGTGAATTAACTTAAATATGGGTGAGAAGCTTCTAAGTGATGAGGATCAAGTCTGTTTTAATCTTAGACATTGATTAAGATTAGATCATGTTCGTTGATTTATCAATAGGAAAAGTATAAATGAAGACTTGTGGGTCAGTCGAAGATGAGTCGGGAAAATACACAGTAACCCAAGGGAAGTCAATTCTTTAGAATTTAGAATTCGATTTCAGAGGGAGAGTTGTAGGGCAGAGGAAGAGGAGGAGTCAACATCAGTCAAAGCTCAATGAATAAGGACACAAAGTAGCAGAGGGGCAGAGCATAGGGACAACATAGAGGGATAACACAGAGAGGAAACACAGTTGGGATGCATTCCTCACATAGTAATTGCGCAAAGGATCACATACAGGTGACGCAGTGGAGGCCAGAGAGTCTCGTGGGTGTAAGAATTTCTCCAGAGGTTAGGAGAAAATTATCTCAGGTGTTTTCTAGTAAGTTTATCAGTTATTCTGCCAGTCATTCCTTGTAAAGAGATTGTTGCTGAAGATTAATAAATAAACCCTCATCTGCTGCACCAATTTCCCCGCATTGGGTTTTTCCAAGGAAAATTGTCCAAAAATAAATGTGTTGATGTGATTGTTTCTTGTGCATATATTTCACAGTTATTTTCTCTATGAAATTATGTCATAAATGCAATAGAATTTATTTTAATGTTTACTGAATATTTTTGTAAATAACTTATTGTGAATAGTAATTAGGAGAAATAAATCAGTTACTGCAGTATAATTTCAGATTTGAAAATTTCACATGATATCAGAGTAGTGATCGGGTAACAGGTTTGGAGATTTTGCAATGGAACGTAGTCTTGATGCTGTTGGAGAAACAACTCGAAAGGGTTCACACAGTTCTCCTGATAAAGAGGAAAGCATGAAAGAAATTATGGATCATGACATCTTTGTATTGGCTTCCAGATTGGAAGAAGAGTTTGCTTGCTTGTCAAGCTCTACTTCATCAGAGGTTTGGTATATTGATAGTAGAGCTTCTGCACATATGACGGGAATACAAGAATGTTTTCCAAGCTACCAAGAATAACAAATGAACTTCAATATCACCATGGGAAATAAGGTGAAATGTGCCCTTGTTGAAAGAGGCACCATATTTTCTCAAACTGAAGTAGGGGATCGGCTTCAGGCCACCAATGTGTTGCATGTGCCAGGGTTGGGGATGAAATTTATCTCTGTATCTCAGCTACAAAAAAAAGGCTATGACATATAATTAATTGGAAAGAAGGTATATGTCAAACACCTGAGTTGGAAGAAGAAGGCCCTAATTGGAGTCAAGAGCAATAAATTGTATAAGCTATAGCTTGAATTTTGAATGACACTGATAGGTAGTAGTGGTGAGAAGGACTTGAATGCGCTATGACATAGAAGGATGGGGTGCTTACACCATGGGGCTCTAAGAATTCTTAGAAATACTGCCAGAAGAGTTCTAGAATTGATCACCAAACGGGATGACGTTTATAGAGGGTGCATAATAGGCAAGTATGCCAAAGAAGCTTACTCCAGAAGAAGCATTAGGGCTAAGAATTTTATAGGACTAATAAACTCATACATCTGCACACCAATATCCACTAGAGCTCTTAGTGGTTTGGAATACTTCATCACTTTCGTTGATGACCATTCCAGGAAAACTTGGATCTACTTTCTAAAGACCAAGGATGAGGTCTTTGATCGATTCAAAGAGTTTAAGGCTTTGGTTGAGAATATGATAGGAAAGAGGATAAATATATTGCATTCAGATAATGGTGAAGAATATATTGATAAAAACTTTACCGAGTTCTGCGCAAGGGAAGGCATCAAAAGAGAAAGGGCCCCTCCATATAATCCGGAACAGAATGAGGTTGCAGAGAGGAAAAATAGAACTATTGTTGAAGCAGTGAGGGAAATGTTGTATGATCAAGATATGCCAAAATTTATATGGGAGGAAGCATGTAGTACAACCATGTATGTTCAAAACAGGATTCCTTACAAGGCACTAGGTAAGATTACAGCAGTGAGTGTCTTCACTGGTGGAAATCTAGAAGTGAGTCATTTCAGGATCTTTGGTAGTTGGCATACTGCCATATACCTGAAGAAAAGAGGAAAAAATTGGATCAAACCGCAGAAAAAGGGATATCTTGTAGGATATAGTGAGAATTCTAAGGCATATAGAATCTACATTCCTAGTAGTAGGAATATTGGAATACGAAGGGATGTAAAGTTCATGGAGGACAGAGCTTTTAGGAAATATCAGGAGATTCCTTCTGAAACGTAGTCAGAGGATGATCCATTGGTCTAGCCTCTTCATCTAGCTGAAACTAGTATGAGTGCTTCTCCAAGGCATTAGAATCCAGAGGTATTTCTTTAGGAATATTCGTAGGAGGAGGAGCAGGTAGATCCACCCACTACCAGAGGAAAAAAAAGTCGAGAATCATGACAGATTCCGAGAGACGCAGAGGAATTCTTCGGAGCTCTCGGAAATGAGAAGAGGCAGCATAGAAAACCTGACAGGTACCAATAATTGGTGGCTCAGGTTGGATAAACCTCTATTTTCTAGGAGGAAGCTTAGCATCAGGTATGGATAAATGCAATGGTGGAAGAATATAGTTCCATTATGGCGAATGCTGTCTGGGAATTAGTTCCTAGGCCTCAGGATAGATTGGTTGTAGGTTTGATATGGATCTACAAGATAAAATATGTTGCAGATGTCAGTGTGGAAAAACAAAAAGCTAGGTTTGTGGCTAAGGGGTATGCTCAGAAGGAAGGGATAGACTACGAAGAAACCTTCGCCCTAGTAGCCAGTTATACTTCTATCAAATCTGTAATATCCCTTGCAGCATAGATGGGGTGGGAGTTTCACCAGATGCACGTCAAGACTACTTTATTGAATGGGGTGATAGAGGAATAAGTATACATTGAACAACCAGAGGGCTTTGAGACACATGAGTAGAATACTCATGTATGTAGGCTTAAGAAAGCATTCTATGGACTTAAACAAGAACCTAGAGCTTGGTACAGTTGGATTTATGGTTACCTATAGAAGATGGGATTCGTCAAGGGTGACACAGATCCTAATCTCTAATATTTGACAATAGGGAATGAGCCTCTAATTCTAGTGTTATATGTAGATGACCTATTCATGACAGGTTCATTTAGGCTTATCAAGGATTGCAAGGAGAACCTAGCTACAGAATTCGAAATGAAGGATTTGGAATTGATGCATTATTTCCCGGGGTTGGAAGTTTGGCAGTATAAGGGTGAAATATTCCTTGGACAAGGGAGGTATGCTACATAAATTATGAAGAGGTTCAGGATGTAGGATTGCAGACCCATGACTACTCCAATGATCACTAACTAGAAGAAGATTGATGCATCAGAGGATAAAGAAGTTGATCCATCTTGTACATACATCTCATAGGAGCCCTAATGTATCTGGTTAACACGAGACCAGCTATTTGTTATGTAGTCAACACCCTTAGTTAGTTCACGGTGGAACCAAAGAGGGTGCACTGGGTAACTACCAAGAATGTTCTCAGATAAATACGAGGAAAAATCGAGCATGTATTAAAGTACACCCAAGGAAATGACATCATATTGAGTGCGTTCATTGACGTAGATTGGGATGGAAGTTTGGTAGATCGGAAAAGCACCACTAGGTACTGTTTCAACATTAGATCAGGAATGACTTCTTGGTGCAGTAGGAAAAAAAAGTCTGTGGCTCTGAGCTCAGTGGAGGTAGAATATATGGAAACCAACATAGCTTCGTGTGAATTCATATGGCTTAGGAAGTTTCTTATAAATCTATTCAGGAGAAGGATGGAAGCAACCAACATTTTATGCGATAATCAAAGTTGCATCAAGCTCTCTGAGAATTTGGTGTTTCATGATCGGTCGAAGCACATTGACATCGGGTGTCACTTTATCAGATACTATGTCTAATGAGGAGCAGTAAAGTTATAGTACACTCTGACAGAGAACAAGTGGCAAACATCCTCACTAAGTCTCTCGGAAGAACACATTTTGTTTATTTTAGAGAGAAGTTGGGGATGATTAAGAATTTGTTTCAGTAGCAGAAATAGATAGGTGCATTACTTAAGAGGGAGATGTAGTACAAATGATGCAGTGATGGTGACAATATCATGGGAAACAGTATAGATAGAAACAAGGCATAAAATGAGGGGCAGTAGACCAAGCATCATCAACGCAGAGGATCAATGCCTTG
Source organism: Pinus albicaulis (assembly GCA_034641835.2). Lineage (NCBI taxonomy): Eukaryota > Viridiplantae > Streptophyta > Pinopsida > Pinales > Pinaceae > Pinus > Pinus albicaulis. The sequence goes on along the minus strand of CM076580.1, from coordinate 1,582,236,032 downwards.
GATCAGGGTGATGCTTCTAGTGGGAATTATTGCCAGAGCACTTTCCTCGAAGAGGGAGTGTTTATTTTTGGGTAGAATCAGATGTGCTCTAGTTCTAATATTTTGTGGAGGGGCTAGAACACATGAGATATCCAAGACCCAGAAATAGTTTGGAGAAATTCCACCCGGAATGCAAGTTATTCAAATAATTAATTATTTTTAATGAAGCCTAAGTTAAAACTTAGGGAATTAAAATAATTAAAGTGAATTAACTTAAATATGGGTGAGAAGCTTCTAAGTGACAAGGATCAAGTCCGTTTTAATCTTAGTCGTTGATTAAATATTAGATCATGACCGTTGATTTATCAACAGGAAAAATATAAATGAAGACTTGTGGGTTGGTTGAAGATGATTCAAGAAAATACTTAGTAACTTGAGGGAAGTTGATTCTTCAAATTTTCGAATTCGATTCTAGACGGAGAATTACATGGCAGAGAAAGAGGAGGTTTCAACATCAGTTAGAGCTCAAGGAAGAAGGATGCAAAGAAATAGAGAGGAAGCACAAAGGGACAATGCAGAGAGGTAACACAGCTGGGACACATTCCTCACATAGTCCCTGCGTAGAGGATCACACAGAGGTGACACAGTGGAGGCCAGAGAGCCTCGCAGTGTCAAAATTTCTCTAGAGGTTAGGAGAAAATTATCTCAAGTGTTTTATTGGAATTTTCTCAGTTATTATACTATTCATTCCTTGTAAAGTGATTGTTGCTAAATATTAATAAATAAATCCTCATCTACTACACCGTTTTTCATGCATTGGTTTTTTCTGGGGACAATTGTCCAAAAATAAATGTGTTGATGTGATTGTTTCTTGTGCGTATATTTCACTAATATTTTCTCTATGAAATTATGTGATAACTGTAGTAGAATTTATTTTAATTTTACTAAAAACTTTTGTAAATAACTTATTTTGAAGAATAAGTAGGAGAAATAAATTAGTTACTATAGTAGAATTTCAGATTTGAAATTTTCACAATTTTTGGTGTTCTTTGTCTCTTTGTGGTCTTTATGTTTTTGGTAATTACTTGATGAGAGAATATAATATTAATAAAAATAAACAAACATTCACATGTAATTATCAAGTTAAGCTAAATCATCATTCATTAGAGGACTTCTAAGGAAATTATAAAATAATAGTGGAATAATAAAATAAGATTAGAATACATGTAGTGTCCCTTCTTAGTGAGATAGCTTTGATGACACTTAGAGATGGTTATTTTGATATAATGATATAATATTATGTATGAAATACTTATGTACATGCTTATATGCTATGACCTGGTTTAGGTCACTTGGTTGTTGTGTGCTTATTATAATATCTATGGTTGCGTACACAAGAATTGATTTTGGTTAAGAGCATATTAGCAATGTTTTCTCTTTTGGTATCCTATTTTGGACATAGGTGTATGACATGAATGGTGATTCAGAATTGAGACACAGATCCATGGATGATCATGGTTAGATGGAACATATGGTTAATTATGATTTATGGATGATACATAATTTGTATGATTATATGTGCATAATATTGTACTAAGCATGATGTGGCAGGGGACTTGGTCATTGCCAACAAGGATGCTCAAGTTATAAATGACTGTGGAAGTCATTTCTCCAAAACGAAAATGACTGTGGAAGTCATGCACAATATTTGGTAAAATTTGAATAAGTTAATTATGAAATTCATTTGATTTATTTGATCAATGATTTTGTGATGTGTGCAGGTCTTGGAAGAAGACCTTACCAACGAACCATCAGATGGGTATGAGCTCACAATCAGTACCTTAAGGTGAAGCGCGGAGTTTCAAAGCAAAGTAGATGAGAAGCCATGGAAATTAGGGCGCGGAGTCCTAAATCCATGAAACATAAAGACGTGGAGTCTTGGATATATAATAAAAGGATTAGGGCGCGGAGTCCTAAATCCATGAAATATAAAGACGTGGAGTCTTGAATCTATAATGAAATGTTTGGGGCGCGGAGTCCTGAATATTTAAAAAGATCAAGGTCTGGAATCTTGGATCTTTAGAGTAGATTAGGGCGTGGAGTCCTTAATCTACTAAGGCACAAAGATGCATACAATAGGGGTGCGGAATCCCTATTATCCAAAATACCACTCATGGGCAGCTCACATATGAATTTCCTTAATAAGATCTCATTCCTAACAATTTTGGAGTGAATTTCTAAAAATAGAAAGTCATGTCTACTATCTCAAGTATGACTTTCCAAAAATAGTAAATCACCTCCAATCAATGGGTAAACAAGTATCCTTGAAGGAAAATCACTTAACTTATGATTAATCAATTGTAATAGTTCAATCTCGACTTAATCCTCAATATTATTAATATAATTATTAATATTATTATTATCTTTTATGAGACTATGATATTATTATTAAAAGGGAATTATATCTCCTCAATCACTTCACACCTCTCTCCTTCATGACTCTCATGGCTCTATGTAACTCTCTCTATTTTAAATATTACATTACACTCTCTTTTATGCACTCATCAATGAATGGCATATTCCTCTTACACTCATTAAATATATGTCATAAAATATTCCTCTTACGCTCATTAAATATATGTCATAAAATATTCCTCTTACACTCACTTTAATGCATATGCTACACTCTCCTTAAATAAGGCATGCATACCTCTCCTTAATGGCATAAGTTACACTCCTCTAAATGGAATACAATGCATGCATATTAATCCTCCTTTATGACAAGAATTGTTGCTCCTCCTATATATGAGTCTCATGTATTCTCATTTGGGGGGAGGAGGGGGTAATGCCAAGAGTGGAAGAGACTTGAGGAATATTGTGAGAGGGAGAGATATGGAGACTATCCAATTACTTCCAAAACAAATCTGAATTTCTTACAAATATACTAAGTATCTATTGAGGTTGAACATGAGTGGTATTTAGAGGAAGTGAAAACTATATTCCTTAGTTTTCCTTGCATCTATCTCTCTACTATTGTATTTTGGTATTGTTTGTGAGCTTTTACAGCTCGGGGGTTCCAGGGGGAGGAGTTCTCCCTGGATATGGTTGGGTGGAAAACCGGATGGTTCAAATGAGTTGGTTAAGGGATCGAAGGTGGATCATATTCTCAATGATTGGAGCTGAATATCTCTTCAGGTATAATTTCCATTGTCCTAAAATTATAGTATATCTTTAGCATAAAATAAAAAGTAGACATTTAAATTGTTGTAAGCATCTAATTTTGGTTTAGGCTTATGTTATCTAGAATATTATTGATTAGTTAAAAATGAAGACTAGATTAATCTATATGTATGGATGTTTAGATCTCAATATTGGAGTTATTATTGGTGTAGTTTATGGTACTAATCTTGGTATTGTAGCATTTGAAAAAGGAAAGCCAAATATTGTTGAAGATAATTGCAATAAATTTATTCCAAAGGACTTGGGTAAGTATTTCATGATTTATGGTTTTGTTTCAAATAATTAATAGACGCATGTTTTATAAATGGTGTTAGGATAGTTTGCAAAGTGTTTGACAAAATCTGTGAATGAGTAATGTTATCAATTTATTTATGCATGAATAAGTGCTAACTTGCAGCTTACATCAAAAGTAAGAAAATGGACATGTATCCAAAATATACTTGGAGGAATTACAGAATCAACCCTTAAAAGAAAATGCAAAAATAATGGCAACTAAAATATAGTTTGGAAGATCAAATGCTTGAGGTAAGTTGGAGATAAATTTTAGTTATGGCTTATGTTTCATATTCTTATTAATAATTCAATGTTTTGTTATTCAAGTTGTTGTAATAGTACTATCAGAATTTTGATAGAAAGCCTTAATGGCTGTAGCATTCAGGACTGCCATGTGTTTGTCAAATTGTAACAATTGGTTCAAAAAGCTTGTCAAATCATATGAATTAGCTTGTGGATGGTAAAATGTTTTAAGGACTCATATGGTGGATTTAGAATTGTGTGATTTCAATGAGCATATCTTAGTAGCATAACTTTGGGTTGTTTTTCCTCATGTAGAGGTGTAGTTGTAAGTTTTCATTCCATATGTTTGACAAAAGTCATAAATGAAACATTTAGGCTATAAATTTTGTTGTTTTCAAGAATCGCATTTATGGGCGTTTTGAATTTGATTCAGCCCAACATCAGGGGGTATCCGTGCCTAGTGGTCATGTAACCCCTGATTTCATTCCAAAAACATACTTTCAGAACCCAGATCGGAAATCTGGGCGATTTGGCAGATTGCTGCTCTGAGTTATGTGCGCCTGTTGTTGAGTCTTTGATGAAAAACTAAGATCATTTAGTCCTTGTTTTAATATGGAAACATTTACAGTTTAAATTCTGAATTTGATGAGATAAATATGTTGAAGAATAATCTTAAACTCATTGTTGCTAAGTGTTTGACAAAATGCCTCAATGAATTTTAATTGCGTGCTTGCAAAGTGTCTGTCATAAGGGCTGAATGAGTGTAGAGTGCATGCCTGCAAAGTGTTTGTCAAAAATCTTGAATGGCTGTAACTTTTGTGCATATAATTTGTTAGTGTAAAATTCTTAGTTACTCTTGTTTTTTTTTATGTTACTATAAATTTTAAATAAACTATTTAATGGGTGTAGATTCCTATGTCTGCAAGTTTTTGGTATGAATGTGAAAATGAATTTAATAATTTGTTGAAGTGTGACTAAGACAGTTGTTTCTTGTATTATCTAAAGCTTTCAAAATAAAGAAGGCCTTTTGTTGGAAACAATTTTTCAGTGACTAATTCTTTAGGATTTTGTGAAAATGAGTATTAGTGATTATGTGACATCTACTTCTCTATCTTACTGATGGTGGGTAAGGTGGGACCTTACAATACATCATCATATTTTAGAGGGAAAAAAGAAAAAATTATTTTTTCAACTCGTATTTTCAACTTATCTCCCTAGGGGTTTACTCAAATTTCGAGTGGCAATATTTGTTGGATGAAAAATTTGAATCCTCATCCAAGGAGTACCAATGTTTCATACTTACGATGGACCCTACAACACAAAAAATGAGAAATACATGAAAAACATGATTGCAGTAACATGTTTTCATGTATTTCTCATTTTTAATGTAGTAGGGTCCATCAAAAGTATTCAACATGGGTACTCCTTGAATTAGGAATTAAATTTTGCATCCAATAAGTACTCCACCTCGAAATTTGTGTAAAACTTTAGGGGGATAATTTGAAAATACGAGTTGAAAAATTAATTTTATTATTTTATTATTTATTAATCTTTTTCCTTTTTTACTCCAAAAATGGTGAATCATCCCCCATGGTTGATCCTATTGGTTCTTATAAAGTTTATTTTGGTTGTAATTTTTTCTTAGGAGGCCCATTTTAGGCCTCAAAATTTCTTTATTGATATATAAGAATATTGATTTTTTAAGAATCTTAAGTTGGATTCAACAACAAATAATAGAGGGGGACAATAAAAATTAGAAAATGGGAATGATGAAAGACAAGACGGCTCACATGTAATAACCCAATGTAGCCAAAGGAGACCTTAAGGTAAATAGCCTAGGAAGGAATATATTGTAACCCTAGAGACAACCTCTGGATGAGAGGAGGTCAGTGTCTGCTCAACTTAGTGTTCCTAAATTGATGTCATAAATTGTCAACCAGGGCGAGTAAACTGTTGAAGTGAAGTGCATTATATGTGCCTAGGTATCTTCTTCCTACTTCGTTGTGTTTAATTTTTTTCTAGTGTTTTTTATTTTGTGTTTTTATGCTAAGAGGAAAAGAACTAAATTGTTAGCAAAGAGAAGTTACTGATCACACTAAAACAGAACAAAATCTACTCTAAACTATGAATGGCACCTAAGAACAGAAAATGCTAATCCACAGATTGTAAAGCTAATAAGAAAAGTAACTCATAACATTAAAATCAGTCCAATTCATTTCATTATAGGTATGTTGGAACAACTTGAGAAAAGGATAAGTTTGATGTAATGAGGTTCTCCCTTAATAAACAACAACTTAAAATATCACAGAGAAAATCTCATCCATTGTTAGAAATTTGTTGGAAAATTTTGAGAAAAGATTATCTGCAACATATCTAGTAAGGAACCCTATGCTAAAATAACTTATGACACTAGAATTAACTCATTCTGCAGCTCAAAATGTTATTATTAAGCCTCATTCAAGGTTTAGAGATCTCTTGGAATAGCTTTGGAAAAAATGTTGTTTGTAAAATTATGAGGAATTGCAGAACAGTCAAGAACTTCAAAATGATATAACTAATTCTTGTCCATATGATAATGATGTGTTAGAAGAGGTTAAGAACAAGAGCAGCATGTAAAATAATGAGGGTATTTTAAGTCTAATTAACAGGACTAGAATGCAATTAACTAATAAAACTTGAAATACAATGAACAGAATTGAAAAAAAATGCAATTAACCTCTGAAGTGCTACAGCTCTATCTCATTCACGTGTTAGTGATATATTGGAACAGTTCATGAGAACATGATTGAATGTAATATTCAATGTAAGTAAACATAAAACATGATGCTTAGAAAACTGCCTAGATTAAGAATAAATAAAGTTAAAAATCACTTATCTAGAAAATATGCACAAAGCCTTTCGGACAGTAGGGGCCCTCTACCATCAGATTGGCACACGAATCCTTAACTCCTTAAAATTTCTTCAGATCATGCATCAAAGTTGTACTTATTTCATTAAAGGAAAAACGCTCAGAAACAGAGTATCACAGTCTTTGAGAACTAACAACAGAACATCAACTAACTAACTGTTTCTCGGTTCCCCGAGTTATTCTTATAAGAAAATACATAACTGTCATTGAGTAGAAATAGGCATAGGTGTCTTTCATAACTAAAATCGAACTAGAACTCCTGTTGAGGACTCGTATCTTGCTGAAGACACCTACAGAGTTCTTATCCTTGTAGAAGTCTACTTCTTAGTTTTGGTTTTCTCCACATGCATAACCACTTGCAGATTTTTGCTCAATCTTCGTAGAGGACAAGGAATGATGTAGGAGAGTTCTGGAATTTAACCATATGCGTTTTTCCCTCAAATGACACTTGTAACCTGTGTGAACATAAAGATGGCTGCGGAACATGCGACTAGCTACAGAATGGCTGCATTCTGTAGCTAAGTCTGATAAAAATCACTATGACAACCAAACCACAAAAGTATAATAAGTCAGTCATTTCATGCATTCTTAAAGTAATTTTAATCATTCCTATTGATATTTTAAGCCTATAGCTGATAAAGGAAAAATGGAATGAAGTGAAATTTGGTGAAAGGAAAGGACATCTTTAGGGCTCAACAGTCAGTTCTTAGGACATCACTACAAAATTACAAACTTTGTTTGATATCCAGTACATGATTTCCTAGAGATGTTTTATAAAGATGTAATGTAGGGATAGATCTTGGAGAAAAAGACACCCTCCTAGGTGGCCACATTGTTGATGAAAATGATTTTGAAGTTGTAGTAGGGTGACATAATGAAAGAGTTAAAGATTCAAAATAGAAGGTTGCGGTAATAGAATCCTTTATACCAAATCTTAGAAGAAAGCATGAAAGATTGAAGAAATGAAAGTATGAAAATATGGAGCGTAGTTTAAGGTTATTTTAATTAAAGATGCACAGGTACTGTAAATTATTCCAAGAAGAGTAAATTTGTTTAATGAAAATAACCAGCAGCTTTTTTACACATTTTCAAAGGAATAAAAACAGATAATGACTTACAATAAAGAAACGAAGTTACATGTATCATGCCCAAAAGATAGTTGGAATCACCCAGAAATTCTATTAATTCTCCAAGATAGTTTTGATACATTACAAAATATTTGCTCTCTCAAGCCAAAATTTGGAACACCAAACTGGTACCTTCATGTCTTTATTAAGAAAATTTTTACATTGAGGGAAGTTACAAAACTATTAATTGTCAAAAATTGAATCAAAACTACTTCTAACTTTATTCAGTCACTATGAGGACTCAAAGGCTAAACTTAGAAACTAAACTATTTTAGCTTTAAAATTCCAAAATATAGTATTTCTTCAAATTAAAAATAGATAAATTATTGTCATTTGCTCACTTGATATTCTTATGCAGGTTCGCTTAATGAGGCTCCAGGTTCCACCACTCAGATCTTTGTTGGTGATATTAAATCCCGACATTTCTTCCATAATGCTAATTCAGAAGTTGGGCATTTTTCATTTTGGCACAGGCCATATTTAAATTAGTTATCATTTTGTATGGTGGCTTTTCACTAAATAAAGTCTTAAGTAACCATAGTAGCTGAAAATCCCTCTGCAAATAATTTACAATTGTTGATCCCTTCAAAATTAATGCTCTTTAATGAGAAACATTAAATATCTTACTCTTAGTTTCAACTAACAAGGTTTCATATTTTTTTTCAAGGGAGGATATTTCCATGTTGATCCCAACATGAGGGTAGTCCTGCTCAGACTCTCTTGTCAAAATTGGAATTGAAAGCCGACACTGACTCCTTGATTTCTCCTAGTATGTCTTTTGCATTCTTTCTGTAGATGTTTTTCTGCACCGTCTTATTTATTTATGAAAAAATGGATGTTTTTTCTACAATATCCATTGCTCTCAACTCCAAATAAGACTTATGATTTATAAAATCAATTATCCTCTTTTCCATTTGTGCACTCTACTGTGTCTTTTCTTTGTTAGTGACGATAATAGATTCAAGATCTCTGACCATTGTTTTATCTTGAGTCGTGACCATCATATGATCCCAAACCCTGTTCACCTGTTGAATAATATCATTCCAAATGATTTCTCTTGCTTGAATAAGAGACGTGTTTCCCTTCAATTTTTCTTTTAATTCCTCCACTTCATGATAAGATGTTGTGATGGATTTTCTCTGGCCATATTCAATTACCTCTCTTTATGTTTCAACTACTCCTTAACATCATCTATATTGTTTTTTTCTTCTTCAACACGTCTTCTAAAATATTTAACTCAGTCATAACTCTGGTGAGTTTGTCAATGGGATCTTCAGAATCTAGTTGCACCAAAATTGTGCAGACATGTCTATCTATCTTTTGTTGTAGTTCTGCATTGATTTCATTAAGACTTTCCACTTCCTTATTCCTCTCCACCAATTCATGAGTAATAATTTCCTTCTCTTTTCTATTTGGGTTTGTTATCACTCATTAGTTTTAACAATTTCATTAACAGGGTCTTACATATCATTCACCTAGGTTCCAAATTGTTTTCATAGTCAAAATCATGAAATTTATAAAAAAACACACATGGTAAGGTTTACCCTAAGTCTAAACCCACCTTGAGCCTTGTCATATCAGTCAAATCCATCCCATATCATTTAGTTTTTTCTCCCATGATTTCAAATTAAAAAATAATCCACTTGTCAGTTTTTCACCATTTCTTAGTGAATACAATGGGAAAACAAGATTTTTTTCTACGAAATTACCAGAAAATTACGTAGCGGATCTGTCAGAAATTTAATTATTTTCGCTACGAAACTGGGTTTTTCTGCAGAAAAGATAGAGTAGTGTGATATGTCAAGTTTTCGATGACCAAATATAGAGGTGAGGTCAAAACATTAGTTATCATGATCACTAAGAATGCAATATCGTATTTTCTCTAATCATTGCCTTTGGTGGTCACATGTGTTATCATTCTCCCTCAAGTTGTCGAATTACTTTTTAAATCTTGACCCTAAGCTTCTATTTATGATTCATCGTCCTAAATATTGCATGTAAAGCATATCAGTGTCATCTTTGGAGAGCTGGTTCACCATGCAAAACAGGTTGTTGTCTAGTTTTGATTCTGCAGGTGTCACAAGTAAGGAGGCAGCAAGAGTATAAAGGAGCAATGGTAGCGAAGAAGAAAGTAAACAAAGGAGGTTACTGTGTGAGGTACAAGCCTATGGATTTGAAACTGTTGAATGAGGAGAAATGCCTTCAGGAAGATTGGTTGCCTACATTTTTTTCAAAAGTTGTAGGGTTTTGATGCCTAGATATCCACAGAATTCGCAGCAAATTTCACAAGGACAACCTCAAAGGTTGGTGTATTTAATCTCATAGTGTCACCAGATGCTATCTCTCATGCTACAAAAATACCCAGAGGTGGTAAGGAATTTTTCAAAGGTATAAAATTCAGAATTCAAAGCTATGAAGAATTTCTCAAATAGGAGCACAAAGGAGCTAACATGATAAATGGCATCCCCAGGGGTTATATGAAAGAAAATTATGCAAAAATTTTGTCGGTGGTCCAGAAGTATTTTACCTACGAAGGAAGGTTTCACATGGTATACTCTTATCATTTCAGAATCCTTATGCATTTCGTTGGTAAGAATCCACTTGATCTACCTTTCTTTTTATTTAGAAGTTTGAGGAAGATGTCTAATAATGTCCAAGCCAAGGCTGAGTGTAGTGAAACATTAGTTTTTCACCATGGCTTGATCAAATTGTTAATGCTGGAGGAATTAAAAAGGTTAAAGAGAGATTGGGCCTCGTTTCTCTTCTTGAGTGGATATGAAGTAGACTCAGTGACACTAAAAAGGATTTCAAAACCAAAGAGAACTTCATCTCCAACTATAATATAAGAAATTTATGAAGAAGGAGAACAACCTCCAGTGGAACCAATGGACATTGAAGTTGAACCTCTGCAAGACACTGATATCCCTCAGCCATCACCTGCAAGAAAAAAACAGAGAATTAGTAAACATAGCAGCAGGAGGGTAACTAGGAGCCAAACCCTTGCCAATGGAAAACTTGAAGACATCATCCAGGAAATAGACATTGAAAAATCCCCAATTGTACAGGTAGAAGACATTGAAGGAGATGAAAAAAAATGAAGAAAGGTAAGTATGTCAAAAAGTTGGATTTTGCAGGAGAAGATGTTGGTTTCATTTTCCAGCCAAGAAAGCCAATGACCAAGTCACAACTTGCAAAGGATGTCGTGGAAAGCAAAAGAGCATTAAATATTAGTGAAGGTAAGAATCCAGAGAACATCATAGACCTATCTCCGGCAATAGAAGAGGTCTTTGTACAAAGGAAAGGAAAATACTAAAGCGAAAATTTTACAAGATCAATTAAGAGAGGCCAGGGAAGAATTAGTTGAAGTCAAGTTGGAATTAAAATATGCCAAGGTGGACAAACAGCTAATGGAATTTGAGAAATAAATAAAGGAGCAGCTGGACAAGTATGATAAAACTTTGTCAAATTCCAAGAAGATGTTGAACAGAAGTATTCCTCTAAGGAAGGTGGTGAAAAACACAAGGAAAATAAATCTGTGGTTATAGTTTGAGAGAAAAAATCTCAAAGGGTAGGTCCAAGAGTTGGAAGACCAAATGGACATGATCCAAGAAGAACTGAATAAAAGAGGGTTGAAGATTAGATTGGTAGTGAACCTGAGGTACAACCTGTTGTTGTTGAAGATGAAATACCCAAGGACTGAGGGGTTGATCTAAAGTATTTTGATTAAGTTTACAATTTGTAGGTAACACAAATTTTGGTTTAGAAGCTAGCTTCTTGAAGAAAATTGCCAAATCTGCACATTCATCCAAATCAGCCAGTTTCGTAGCGAGGTCTAGGCTTGAGGGCCAAAATTCGCTACAAAATTTTTGTAGAGTGTTTTTTATTTAAAAAATCAGTTTGATGGATATCCAAGGAGGGAAATTGATGGTATTTAGCTATTATGACTTGAAAAACACATCTTGATTATCAGAGGAGGCAGAAAAGGAGGTTAAATGGTAGAAGTAGACATGCTACAAAATTTCGCTACGAAACTACTGTTATAGCATCATTTATCACCATCTTATACTTGATGACTTATACATTGGTCTTGGGCAACCCTTCCCTACAGACTTGGACATATTTCTCAAAAAAGAGTTTCTTAAAACCCATACACGACTCTTCCCATACTTTTCTGCATATACACGCGAGTCCATACATAGAGAACCAAGTATGCCTTTTTTAACATTAAAAAATATATAATTTTCCTATTTTAGAGGTGGGGTTTACAGTTTTTCCTGTAACTTAACTACCCCAGCCTGTGGCCTAACTGTTCCCAACTGTAAAAAACTAATTTGAGGGATTATAAAATCCCCTCAAGGGAATGGCCTAAGTGGAGGAAGAGAGACATAAATATAGATATTATACGTTGTTAGAGCCCTATCCAAGTCTGATATATTCCCTGTGCCTCCTAGACTTCCCAGATATTTTCAGGAAACCCTTGTTTCCTTGAGATGTTCACTCACCCTATGTGACATCCATTATGCACTACTCTTGGAAGAAGTTTTCTGAGGCTAGGGCTGGACAGATCCAGAGGATCGTATGCTCAAAGGCCATGGTAGATTTCAGGTGATCTCTCCACATTTGTTTACTGTACGTGTCATTAATAACAAAAGTGTGATCTTGTTCCTGATGTTTATGTGTCAATTATCTTTTATACATGTGTAATGATCTTAAATTGTTCATTTAATATTGTTTCTATGAGATTATGCATGCTTTTCACTAACAAATAGAACATATATATGTTGTACAACTAACTTTTTGTGCTTGTTCTTTGCTGGTTTATAGATTTCAGAGCACAAAGAGTTGTAGGGGGTTTGCACTCCACGAGATCTACTACAACCAAAGGATATACGGGTAAGGTCTGCAACCTGTAGTTTCTAGTTTAAATCATGGAAGTTGGTTAAGTGAGTCCTTCTTGTAATGACATGCCCCTGATCTGTGAAGGTTTATCAACCCAAGACCTTAAGGTAACATTACCCACAACAGAAATGGCGACTCTGTTGGGAATTAAATTCATGTAATTCCTAGTTTGGGTTGTTTTATCTATCTTGTAGGTTCCCTGACAGGTTTTATCACTTTTTACAGTCTAGTAAGTCTTTTTTCAATCAGATAGAAGACCTGGTCCCTTGATCAAGCTTGAATTTTTCTTTTTCCTTATTTTTGCTTCCATAAGAAACTTAGTCTCTGCACAGTCACGTATACCTCCTATATTTTCCAAAGGGACTCATGTATACGCGAGTTTCCTTGGTTACAGTCGTGTATACACGCTTGTTGCATACTGCAAAACTGCGTAGGCCTGGAAAAATTTGAAAATTTGATTTTTCAGCCTCTGTAGTCTTTTCTGTTTGTGGTGATCCACTCTTGTGGTGTCTAGACTGTGTTTATGGTGATTTCATATCCATTTCTCTCTTGTTCTTGTGAAAACCTAGCCATTTGGTGAATTTCTTGTTTTGTGTGATTGCAATTGCGGTTGAAGCACCAAGATATTTTCGTGAAGTTCTTGGTTGTTTTGACCATTTAGAATAGTGAGCCTTTGCTTGTTTTCTCTTCTTGGCCGTATGCATTGCTTCGCTTGTGGATTTTTCCCTTTTTTACTATCTTGGTTTTCTTGATTTCTTGGACTAGCCTTGTTGCGAATCTTGAAGAATCTCTTTCTGGTTTTTTGAGTTGTTTTTCACTAAAAGATTGTGCTACTATACCGAATCAATTATTTGAGTTTTGTGTTTCTTCTTGCTCATTTGAGTCCCGATACGAAAGTAGCATAGTTGGCTTGAGCACTGTGAAGCCTTGTTGAGACTCATTTTTCTTGATTCTGGTTCTTGGGTAGTTTATGCTTGGCTTCTTGAAATATTTTTCTTCCATTATAAGTGAAAAGCCCAAAAAACATTTGTGTTTTCCGTAGCTTTTTCTTTAAGTAGCTTTTACGGTTTCATCATATCTTTTGAAGCTTTTATATTGATTTCTAGTCTTTGGTTCTTGTATTTATTTTGAAGGAAGTCTTTTCTTGATTTCTCTCTTTTGTATCAAGTGCATTTTGGCATTTTTATGCATAGGACTTATGTTTGGAACTAGCCTTGTTTCGCTGTCAAAAAGTGATCGAACCATTGTCTTTCTAGAGACTCTTTTTCGCTTCTTTAGAATTAGCATCTTAGAATTTGCATATCATTGGTAGTTTGCATTAACTGCATTTGAGCATTTTAGTCTTTTTCATAGTTTTGTGGGTCGTGTGAAGTGTGAGTAAATGAAAAGAAAAAACAAAGTTTTTCTTATGTAGTTTTGTAGAACCCATGTAGAGATCTCTTTTCATCGAAAGGAAATTGTGCATTTGCATGTAGCTAAGTTTTCATTGATTTCTTTTGCGTCAACAAACACCATCAGTTTCACTTCTGTATACCCTTAACTTAAGTAAAAACCAATTTAAAACTAGTGATATAATTAAAAGAAACTAGAAGTTTTTGTATCATTAATCATACACCAACTAGCTAGGTTGTAGGGCTTTGGAGTAGGTGAGTGGAGATTAAACTCTCCAAGGCCGCTCAAACTGTTAAACATAGAAAGTTTATTAAAGAGCGAAATCCAACACCGTTAAGTAGACTGGGAAAGCTCTCCTCCAGAGAGTCAAGTGCGAGGGATAGTGCAAGTAGGGAAGAGAGATACCCCCCTCCTATTTGATGAATCTTGACCTAAGACAGTTACGCTCGGCTGCCAATATGGATTGGTGCCCTTAGTTTCCTATCCTAGGGACCACACAGGTGACTACGGGAGGGAATACCCATGGTACCTAAGACAGAAGTTGCACCACTTCCATCAGTACTTCTGGAGGGTGCCCTTGCGAAGCTTGTGGACTTGCACCAGCAAAGGCTGTTGTTAGGAGGTTAGCGTAACTGTTTATGTTACCTTCGCTAGTAGGCCTGGGGCGTAATTACCCCAGACTATTTTCAAAAGGTCCTATTATTTCGCTTTCTTGTATTTTGGTGTCTGGTCCTCATCACCTGGAGCAGAAATACTTGAGATCTGCTGGTCTGGCAGTATCTTAGGAACTTTTTAGAGTGTTCTCTTTGCTCCTCGATTTCTTAGCTTCTTATATTTTTGAGTCTAAAATTAATCTCTTAAAGTGGTTGACCGATCGCCTCGTTGATCGAGGAGGCTTCGTGGGCTTTCTATCGAGAGTGCCGAGCCTTATTCAAGAAGGCATATGAGTAATTCGGTGGGTGATTTTCACTCAGTGGTTTCGAATGAAGTGGAGAGTGATGCTCTGTTAGGGCTTCTTGTTTATGTGGGGGGTTCTAGTGTCAGTAGAGAGGAGTGCTCCACTCATCTTTAGATTTAAATTTCTAGCAGAAGAAGTTGAAGTAGAGGAAGTCCCTCAGCTTGTTGAGCCTCTTCCATCTCCTCTTCCTGCTAGTTGTCCTGACGTTCTTCGTTACATCGGGCCTGAGTCTCAGAGACCGACTAGTCCTTTTCCATCATATCCATTTCTTTCGATGATCACGATTGGGAACATAGTTTCGGCTATGAGTGCTGCAAGTGTTCAGACTCCTCTTTTAGTTGAGGGAGGAGGAAATATTTCCATATCGAAAATCACTTCTAGTGTTGTTGTGCTTGGCTCTGGAAACACCCATGCACATGATTCTCAATCTGGTCCCTTTTCTTATGGAATGCCCACTAGTGGAATTCCTTCTTTCTCCTTTTCTGTTGCTTCAGCTGTCTCTGCACCCATACCTTCTATGGCTAGTGGATCAGCTTCATTTCAAGGGTTCCCCTTTGGAAGTGGAAATATCCCTCATTAAAATCCTTCCTTAGGATCCATGCCTTTCACCTCTCAGAATCAAGGTTTTAACCCTTTTTCTGGAGGTCAAATCTCCAATGTCTTTTTGGGATGGAAACCTATTTTTATAAGATTAGGAGCAGGGAGTTAGTACATCATTGGTCAGCAAGGGAATGTTCCTTTCCCTTCATCGAGTACTTCTCAGGATTCTTCTCTATTTTCAAATTCTTGGAACCCTTACCAAGGGGTTTCCTCTTCATTCAATACCTCGGTTGGAGGAAATTCTCCTTTGTATAGTAAATATATGTTGGGAGGGGGTCCTTCTTCAAATGTTGGGTCACAAGGATTTTCTTATGGCCCAAAATTTTCTACGAACAACATCTGGCAACCTGGTGCCTCAACAAATCCAGGTTATTCTTTTCATAATGTGGGGAATCCTTCCTATGGGGGAGGGAATTCCCAGGCTCCTCCACGCTTACCATTTCTGGAAACGTTAAAGTTGCCATATCTATCGAAATTGAGTAACGGTCCTATTCGGTATAGTCCGGGTTGGCCTGTGATCCCCACAAAGCTCCCCTAAGACATTCCAAAGTTTGAAGGGAAGACTGGTGAAGATCTGGCAGATCATATCACCACTTTCCATTTATGGTGTTCATCGAACTCCCTGATCGATGACTCGAGTAGGTTGAGATTATTTCAATGAACCTTAACTGGAAATGCGGAAAAATGGTACATAGATTTAACTGGGGGAAGTTTTGCTACTTTTGGAGAGTTGGCTACCATTTTATTGAATCATTTTTAGTTACTTGTCCATTATGACGTCGGGACTTACCTTCTGGCCAATTTTCAGCAGGACAAGGCAACTCACATTTTTTATCATATTCAGGAATGGTGAAGAAGGAAGAGGCTCATCAAAGCCAAAATCCTGAATGAATTCCTTCTTGAATGGTTTTTGAAATATTTACAGCTAGAAATTTCCAAAGATGTATCCCTTTCAGGGGTATTTTCTGAAGAGCAGGCTATTTTTAGAGCTCAGTAGCTAGAACTAATTTATTCTCAGTTTGGATTCCTTAATAAAAAATTTCCAGATGCTCCTCACTCCAAATTGGACTTAGCCAAAACTAAACCTGGTCCTCATGGTAATGGGCTTATCAGTTCGATTGATAGCGATAGGGCTAATTTGCTAAGTCAATTGCAAAAATTTTCTATACAATCTACTCCTTCTGGTCAGGTTGTGCCTTCAGTGTCAACTCCTTCTTAGTCCTTGGCAATTAATGTTATCCAAACTTCTAACCCCAAACGAAATCAACAATTTGATGGGAAGAAGAAGGGATGGAATAACAAGAAAAAGGACAAGGATCGGAAGGGCAATGCAAACAAATCCAACGATCATGTTGGAGAGGGTAAGAAGGATAATAAAAAGAAAGTGAAATTTCCATGCAATTTATGCAATGGAGACCATCTTACACACCTTTGCCCTAAAATTCAAGATGCGCAGTGCTTGTTAACTCAACAGGGTTATTCTAGTTCCCAGGTTGTGCTGACAAACCCTTTTCCCCAAGGGCATCAATTACTTGCTGGTGCGAATCCAAATACTGGGGCTCCCTCTGGGGGCAGCTAGGAAGAGGAGAATACATCAAACATATACATGATGAGCGCTCACGCAGATATCGCTATGCGATCTCTTGATTATGGCGAAGCTGAGTCTTCGAAAGCTAAGGGTGCTCCCAATAGTGTTGAGTCGCTCCATATTGAGAGGCCTGCAGTTGAGTCTATACCTCGAATACCTAAAGGGTCTTCAAATTGTATGACGATCAATCCTAATGCCAAGGTTGCCCAGAACTACTCGATTGTAGAAGATCTGGCTCAAATTCCTTATGCCATATCTGTGTTAGAGGTGCTCCAGTCTTTTATTGCACAATGGAGTGAATTTTTCGCCACCATTGGCGCTGTTGATCCAAATAATTCTCTCATGATCACATTTTATATGTCAAATTTTAAAAAGAGAGTTCCTCATCATATGGCTTTCCATATCAGGTCAACTTATTAGAAATTCAATATTTTTCGATGTAGTATCCCAAAATGCGAATGTAGCAATACATGAACACAAAATTGGAGTAGAAGTGACAAATCAACTCATAAAATTTAATAAGAGCACATAGCCATCATATTAATGTTAAAGCAGCAAAATGTATACAAGATCTTGAGGAAATAATCACTCAAGTTAGGCAATGCAAGCTTCAAGAAAGCATGTACATGAAATATGAAGTATACTGCTACACAGAAAATGCCCAAGGCTATGAAAACGCAGTTTTATTAGATATAACTACTACTAGATTATGTCAATACATGGATATGGAAATATGAAACTCATACAATGTTGGGAGCAAAGATCTAAACCCCCAAAGACAATTCCAAGACAACCCGGAAAGGATTTCCTAAAATATGCAAAAGTACAAAATGTTGGAGTGCAACCCTAGCTCTGAGTAGCAGCTGCAACTCAATAACTGTGTGGAGATGGCTGAAGATGCTGCACAAGATGAATAAAAATCCTCCAATGGATCTTCCAAGTGAAAGGATGATCCTAACACTAAAGATCTCACGCTCCAAATAAACACTGCAACCCCTCACTACAAATGGTCACAGAAATAACGTAGTCACTGAGGGATACTATGTTGTAGGTGAAATAAAATATGTTGGCCAAGTGACAAGACATGAAATAAGCTCCTGAATCTTCCTCACTGATCTCCCAAAGGAAATAAAGCTTCCTCATTTGAAAAACAAGCTCCGGAAGTGGTGTTCTCAACCCTCCCCTGCAACACCTTGCAACACAACCCAGCTCTAAACCGAAACTGTGTTGTAGCTGAAGCAGGTAGCTTGGCCTCAAGCCTAGATGTGGATAAATACAGTACAAGCTCCCTCAATAGGCCTCTCAAGAAAGGATAAGGAATTCCTAAACAGGAAATCCTTGTGCTAAGTAGCACAACAATCTCAACTAAACAGCTGAAGAATGCATAATAGTCATGCAAACCACAAAATCAATAATCCATAATCTGTCTTGCTATGGTTGCCTTTCCCTCCTTATATACACGTGAAAGCCTTCTCATCTTGGGTCCCATTCATTAGGGTTTCCTCCACCAAGGAATCTTCCTCCCACTATCACTGTATTGTCTCCATAGATGATCTCCACCTCTTATTCCAACCTTGTTGACTTGGTCAAACTTGACCTTGTCCACATGCAAATGTCCCTTTTCACACATGAGGGTGTGAAATCCAACTCCTATGATGATCCCTTTTCACATTATGAGTTATTTTATTCTTATTTCTGAAATTTATGGGCCTCCTTACCCATTTCTTCATCTCCTAGGTGTCAAAAGCAAAAATCAATATTCCAATTAGCTGCATGCTAATTTTGGAATATTACAGTCCTCCCCTCCCAAATGTTGCTTGTCCTCAAGAAACTGCAAGGATAGAACTGAGAATTATCCCATCCTCTTGCTGTAGCATCCACATATGATAAACTCCTCCAAGGAATGAGATGTTGTCTCATCAATAAATCTCCATATTGCCCCTCCCAAGCATGCAAGCTAGCTAGATAGCTATCATCATGAAGACGTAAAATACTCAAGGAGGCAATAAGGTGATGTCTAGAGTTCCCCTTGAGGCATCAGATATGAAATTTATTGGGAATCATCATTCCCATGTGGATCCTCCATCCCCAAGCTATCATCCATATAAAATGAGCTACCCTCCAAAATGGTAACTCATGCAAATCCTCCTCCACCTTTGGCTCCTGTAATGTAGGTGGGCTGAATATCTGAACATGGTAGAAAAAATAGCCTACCCCACACTGTCCTCCTCTCAACTTATGATAAGTGTAGAGTATCTACTGATCTTGGGCTGCAATAAAGTTTCCCTCAAGTGGAAAGAAGAAGACTAGATCTCCAAAGATCTCCTCTCCAACGTTATGAATCATGATGGCCCAAACCATCCCATATATGATGAATAGGAAATCATCACCATATGGAATCCAAATGAGAATATTGTTGAAGGTTTCATGTAGTGTTGGAAGGTACCAATAGTCTTCCAAGTGGTCACAGTGCAATTTTCCTAACTGTTGTTACAGAAGATAACATGGCAATTTGTTTCTTGACAAATGGCTAGTTATGTATGTCATCACATCTACTAGTGAATAGTAAATGGCTGGGTACATTAACTGAACATACATGAAATAATAAAACACTTTCCCAAGGCCATACAAAATATGGTTGTCTCCATCATATAATTTGGCCCAAAATTGACCATGGAGCCCAATGAAAATATTTCCCTCTTGTGGAGCAATGCGCTGAATAGAAATGGTAAGAGTATGAAAATATTGTGTTAGACAATCAATAAATGAAAAAACATGATTATTACCATGTACTGGAAGTAAGAAGATGTATGGATCCATGAATAAGTCCTCCATAGTGGTATGATATACTCCCATGAAGAGGAATGAATCATATGTTGCATGAAGATCACCCTTCTTATGCATGGAAATCCAAGTTAAGAAGATCATATCTCTGTAATAGATGTTTCCATCCACTACTCTATCACTCTCACCTCCTCCTTGTCCACCAAGTGCATCAAATGTGAAGTGATCCTGGGGACACTCCATCAATAAGTCCAAGCTCCAAAGTGAAAATGATGTTGGCCTATGTAAATAGGCTCATGCCAACTCATAGCTCCATTATTTGACATGCCCATTGTCAAATACATCTCCCATAATGCTGCTACACATAGGAGATTCCTTCCAAAGTGGAATTACCTCCTGATCATCCAAGGCTAAGGAGTAGCCCCTTTGCATTATGATAGTTCCATCTCTTACTTCTGCAACATCATGCAAAGTATGAGAGCAAATCTGCCCATGCTCTCCCAAGAACAACCAAAGCAACAATAGTTTTTGTTGCTTTCTCATACCTCCATAATACAAATCATGTGGTGAAAAAATAATGATTGATATGAATAATTTCATATCAACACAATGCATCCATACTCCTTGCTACCCTATGATGCAAGTATGCTGCCAAAATTCCTCCATCTGCATACCCTTTGAAAGAGGATATGTCACATGATGGCCAAACTCTTTCAAGAGTAGCCAACATAGCCAAGCCTCCTGCTGCCCAGTGTCATATATTTGCAAGTAGCTTTCCAGCCTCTTTCTCACCATCCACACCCATTCATCCAAATGTGGGTGCCTCCCATCATGCTCTTCCTTCTTACTCCTCCAATGAAGACTACCATCCTCCCAAATCATATTTCTCCTTTTGCATTTCATGGGATGTTGAAATGCAACTCTTTGGAGATCTCCTAGAGAAGATCTCTCTTCAATTTCCTTCTTCAATCCATAGGGATCCAAGTGTGATGGAGGTAAAAACTCCTCACTGTTACTAAATGATAGCGCTGTAAAACTCCTCAATGGTGTACTTGCTATCTCATGCTCCAACTCAAGGATGAACATATGGTTTTGTATAAGATTGTTTTGGACAAGGTTCATCCTATCCTCCAAAAGTTCACACCCCACCCTCAAGTGTTGTGTGCAACTCAACAAAGGCACATGAGGATAATGGTTCATCCCTTCCTTGAAAAATTCAAGGTGGCACAACATAGTGCAATTATGTTGTTCCAAATAAGCAGTATGCAATGGTATACAACCCTCCATAAGGTTTGTTGAAACAATATGAGATGGAAACTTAGGCATACCTTGATGAAATTTGGGAGTATCTTGTATGGCTGTAAGAGTTTCCTCCTCTAATGTGTTGGCTCCCCCAACTGCTGATGATGATGTCTGCTCCTCAATAGTTGCATCAACGCTGGTACAAGTCTCTTCAAGTGGTGGCGAAGGCTTCTCCTCCTCCGATTTCTCCTTATCAAATTTCTTAATCAACCTTTGAGTAAATTCTGCAAAAGTAGACACTCTTGCACGACTCAAATGGTTGAACCACCAAATGTGTGCTTCACCCTCAAGGTGTAGCACTGCAATCTCTATAGCTTCTCTTTCTACCACTAGATGTAGTAGGAATAATGCATCTAGTTTCCTTGCCCAAGCCCTTGTTGTAGATGATCCATCAAAAGTAGACAATAGAAACATATTGCCTTTGATTCTCCATTTGCTGCAAGGTCTCCTTTCTTCCTCCAGCTGAATAAAATATCGGAAAGCTAGAGTCTCCTTGAAGGCTCTAGGTTGAGATTTGTACTCAACAAGGTAATCACTTATAATCTTTTGATCCAAGTGTCCTCCATCTTTCTGCAATTTGTCCTCTTTTTCAAAATAAAAGGGCACAGTCCCACTGCTTCTTTCTTCTCTTATTTTCTTGAACTCCTTGTTGAGGTCCTTTCTAGATTTGAAAAGAGATGAGAAAAAACTCATTCTCTTCATCATTTTGATCTTCCTCTTTTTCTTCTTATTCTTCTGATAGCATAATGGCTGAGATCCACAAGCTGAGCCAAGATTATGCTCTGATACCACTATATTATCCCAAAATGGTGATGGAGCAATACATGAACACAAAACTGGAGTAGCAGTGATAAATCAACTCATAAATGTAAGAATATAACATAGCCATCATATTAATGTTACAACAACAAAATGTATACAAGATATTGAGGAAATAATCACTCAAGTTAGGCAATGCAAGCCTCAAGAAAGCATGTACATGAAATATGAAGTATACTGCTACACAAAAAATTCCCAAGGCTATGACACCGCAGTTTTATTAGATATAATTGCTGCTAGAGTATGTCAATACATGGATATGGAAAAAAATATACAACTCATAAAATGTTGGGAGAAAAGATCTAAACCCCCAAAGACAATTCCAAGACAATCTGGAAAGGATTTCCTGAAATATGCAAAAGTACAAAATGTTGGAGTGTAGCCCTAGGGATGAGTAGTAGTTGCAACTCAATAACTGGGTGGAGATGGCTGAAGATGTTGTACAAGATGAATAAACCTCCTCCAATGGATCTTCCAAGTGAAAGGATGATCCTAACACTAAATACCTCACCCTCCAAATAAACACTGCAACCCCTCACTACAAATGGTCATAGAAATAACGTAGTCACTGAGGGATACTGCGCTATAGGTGGAAGAAAATATGTGGCCAAGTGCCAAGATGTGAAATAAGCTCCTGAATCTTCCTCACTAGTCTCCCAAAGGAAAGAAATATTCATCCTCTGAAAACAAGCTCCATAAGTGGTGTTCTCAACCCTCCACTGCAACACCCTGCAACACAACCCAGCTCTAAATAGAAACTGCATTGTAGCTGAAGGAGGTAGCTTGGCCTCAAGCCTGGATGTGGAGAAATATAGTAAAATATCCCTCAAGAGGCCTCTCAAGAAAGGAGAAAGAATTCATAAACATGAAATCCTTGTGCTAAGCAGCACAACAATCTCAACTAAACAACTGAAGGATGCACAATAGTCATGCAGACCACAAAATCAATCATCCATAACCTGTCTTGCTATGGCTACCTTACCCTCCTTATATACAAGTGGAAGTCTTCTCATCTTGGGTCCCACTCATTAGGGTTTCCTCCACCAAGGAATCTTCCTCCCACTATCACTGCGTTGTCTCCATAGATGATATCCACCTCTTATCCCAGCCTTGTTGACTTGGTCAAACTTGACCTTGTCCACATGCAAATGTCCCTTTTCACACATGAGGGTGTGAAATCCAGCTCCTATGATGATCCATTTTCACATTATGAGGGATTTTATTCTTATTTCTGAAATGTATGGGCCTCCTTACCCATTTATTCATCTCCTAGGTGTCAAAAGCAAAAATCAATATTCCAATTAGCCGCATGATAATTTTGGAATATTACATTCGAACAGTTACTGATGAGGGCACTTCCACATGTGTAATGTCTCTTACATGCTAGAAGGGTATTGTATCTCCTGCGGTTGTTCCTTCAGCCACCCTCCTAATTGCATTTTATGGTCATTATCACAGGCCACATGGTATTGTTTCAGCTTTTCCCATCTATGTTGGGGGGAAAACTGTTAATATCGAAGTTGAGATAGTTGATGCAAGCTTAGACTATAACCTTTTGTTGGGGCAAAATTGGATCTATGAGATGGATGCTATTGCATCCTCACTATTTCAAATTGTTTGTTTCCCTCACGAAGGGAGAATCATCATAGTTGACCAACTGGACTGTTCTCCTATAGATCCGAATGCATCTTCTGACTCAACCATTCCTTTGGTGAAGGATACCAAGCAACCTGTTGAGAATCTGGGGGTCAGAATGTATACATCCTTGATGGGTACTTTTGATCTTCCGCCTCCTTCGGTTCATATAAATGCTATTTCATCCTCTAGGGTTCCTATTCAAAGAGAGTTCTTCAGAACTCATTATTTTTCGGATCCTTGGACCTTACCTTCTCCTACCTCCAAATTAGAAGAAGGTCAAGTGGGTGGAATGGAATTTCCCATGTCTGCAATTGAGATTGCTTATATTTCTATTGTCGACTCTGCAGATTCCATTCCAGTTTCTCTTTCACCGGAGGAATTGGATGGAGATGTGGCTCCGGCTTGGACTCTCAATTCATCTTCTTCTCATGATTGCCTTGATACCACTCTTCCATCTGAAGAGGCTATCCTTGAAGCAATGACTGGTGTAGAGAGACCATGGGATGGTTTGCCTCATCGGTTTTACTTTCTACTGGACTTGTGAGAAGTTGAATCAAGTTTCCCTAGCCCTCAGTCTTCTGGACCTGTTCACCTAGTCCTGAATCATTTAGCACCAACACAGGTTTTTGCTGAAGGGAACATGGATTTTATTTTTGCTACTACCTTGGTGAACATCTCCAGATATCCCAACATCATAGAGAATGTCTTCATTGGAGCCGAGTGTTCCCCTGAATAAATTCAAACTTACACCGATCTCTTTTGATAATTTTGGAATGTGTTTGCTTGGTCTTATGAGGAAATGCCTGGTATAGATCCATCTATTGTCCAGCATGAGATCAAGATCTATGAAAATGCTAAGCCTATTTGGAAAAAGCTTCGTCCGGTCAACCCTAGGAAGACAACATCTATCAAAGCTGAGGTGGAGAAGCTGCTTAAGGCAGGTCTTATTTACCTCGTTCCTTTGACTGAGTAGGTTTCAAATCCAGTTCCTGTGGACAAGAAACAAGGAACGATTCGAGTTTGCATCGATTTCTGGGATCTAAATAAAGCATGTCCTAAAGATAATAACCCCATACCATTTATAGATCAGATCATTGATGAGTGTGCGGGGAATGAGATTTTCTCCTTCATGGACGGTTTCTCTGGATATAATCAAATTACTATCTGTCCTGAAGATCAGCAAAAGGCTGCATTTATTTGTCCCTGGGGTACTTTTGCTTACAATAAAATGCCTTTTGGCCTAAAAAATGTTGGGGATTCCTTTCAGTGGGCCATGTATTACGCCTTCCACTACATCAAGCATATTATCAAGGCATATTTGGATGATTTAGCTGCTCATTCTCACAGGATAATTGATCATCCTTCTCACCTCCATCAAGTTTTTGAACGATGTCAACATTACAAAATCCAGTTGAACCCGAACAAGTGTGTTTTCACTGTCACATCCGGTCGGTTGTTGGGATTCATCGTGCCAACATAAGGGATTAGGTTAGATCCCTTCAAGGTTGAGGCAATACTTCAGTTGCCTCCCCCGTCATCAATTCATCAACTTCAAAGTCTACAAGGAAAAGTTAATTTCCTGCGGAGGTTCATTGTAAATTATGTCGAGATTACAAAGGGACTTATGAGATTAATAAAAAGGAGTTCCATTCTTTTGGGATGACTTTGCTCAACGCTCATTCGATGCTTTGAAAAAAGCATTGACCTTTGCTCCTTTACTGAGTCCACCTGATTATAGCAAGTATTTCCTCTTGTATCTCACTACAGTAGAATCTACCATTGATATGGTTATGGTTCAAGAAGATGATGCTATTTTTGAGCATGTTATATGCTACCTTAGTCGAGGCTTGGTAGGTCCTGAAGTCTGGTATTCTACGATAGAGAAACTCTCTTTAGCAGTTGTTCATGTTTTTCATCGGCTCAGACATTACATTCTCCTTCGTAAAACTTATTTTTTGGCAGTGGTTAATCCATTTCAGTTTATTCTCAGTAGGTGAGTGATTGGGGGCAAATGCAATTGATGGATTTTGATTTTGCAGGAATTGGATCTCGAGTTTATGTCTGCCAAGTCCAAGAAATCATTATTTTTTGCAGAATTTATTTATGAGTTGCCCTGTGGAGAAGAGATTGTTTATGACAAATCATTTCCTCATGAACATGTTTTTCTCATTTCTTCAAAAGATCCTTAGTATGGGGATATTATAGTTTATCTCCAGACTATGAAGTTTCCCTCAAATTTTTCTAAAGTTGAGCATCGAAATTTATGTCACTTAGCCAAAATTTATTTGATTATTGGTGACACTTTATATCATCGCGGGGTCGATTCGATCCTTAGAAGTTACTTCACTCTCGAAGAAGCTAAGGTTGTGCTGAATGATTTCCACAGTGGAGCTTGTGGTGGTCATTTATCTGGGCTTGCTACAGTCCAAAAAATATTGCCTGCAGGATACTTTTGGCCTTCTATTTTCAAGGATTGTATTGAATCGATCAAAAATTATCATCCGTATTAGGTTTATACTCGAAATATGCGCCCTCAACTAGCTCCGCTCTTTCCTGTCATCACTATTGGTCCCTTCACAAAGTTGGGTATTGACTATACTACTTGTAACCTGCCTTCGGCTAAAGGTCACAAGTACATTATTGTAGCCATAGACTACTTCACAAAGTGGGTTGAGGCTATGCCTAATTTTGGGAATGAAGGTGAGACAACAACTACGTTCCTCTTCAATCAAGTCATTTCTCCCCAAAGAGATTGTCACTGACCATGACAGTCACTTTCAGAACAGCATGATGGTTGAATTGGCTCTAAAATTAGGTTTCCGACAGGAGCATTCGTCTCCTTATTATCCTCAGGCCAATTGGCAAGTTGAAGTTGTGAACAAATCCTTGAATACAATTCTTTAATGGATGATCAATACAACTAGATTCAATTGGAACATTATGTTGTATCCTACACTTTGGGCATACCAGATGTCAGTCAAAACTGCAACTAGTTTTACTCTGTTTCAACTAGCTTATGGGTTGGAATCCATATTTCCTATTGAATGCTAAATTCCGTCTCTTAAGTTAGTTGTCGATATTCTTCCTGAAAATTCCAGTCTCAAAGAATGCCTTCTTCATCTAGAACATCTCGATGAGTAGTGTCGAGATGCAGCTACGATGAATGAGGCACATAAGAACCAGGTAAAGTTTCAATATGATAAAGAAGTAAAACCTAGGGTTTTCTCTGAAGGTTTCCTTATGTTGGTTTATGCCCAAGAGAAGGATGCCTTGGGGCCAGGAAAATTAAAATATATGTGGTATGGCCCCTTTATCATCAAAAAGGTCATGAAGAAAGGAGCCTATGCCTTGATTGAATTTGATGGAAACAAGTTGGTGGAGCACAGAAATGGGCTCTATTTGAAAAATTATTATGCCTAGGCTTAGGCCTAGCATCTTGCTTTGTTGTATATATTTTGTTTTTTTACATATCTGGGTTTCGATTTTTAGTGTGGTTTTGATGAATTTGATCTGCTTTGGTAGGTAATATTGGATGAAATGAGTCACTTTGGTTTCACCGATGGTGCTAGTAGACATACCCAGAACTTGGCTTCTGCGGCTTGGGTACTCCATTATCCATCTGATCAATTGCTAGTTTCAAGAGGTGTCTTCATTGGTCCTACTTCGAACAATGTAGAAGAATAGACTGCAGTAGTTAACCTACTCTCGGAGGGAATATCTTTGGGTGTTGATTCGTTAGTATTTTTCTTGGATTCACAGCTGGTGGTTTCGCAGTTGAGAAACACATATCGTGTCTGAGACCCATTTTTACATCGATTGTTTTTTAGGGTACGTTTGTTACAACGATCATTTCAATTTATCACATTCATTCATATTCCTCGATTTGACAATTGGATGGTAGACTTATTAGTTAATCAAGCACTTTATTGGCATATTAATCATTCAATAATTTAAAATATATATATATATATATATATATATATATATATATATATATATATATATATATATATATATATATATATATATATATATATATATATATATATATATATATTTATATAGATCATTCATTATCATACATTTGAGTCATCACATCATATAAATTGTTGTATATATATATATATATATATATATATATATATATAAGTCAGAGTGTTCAAAAATATACAAAATCTGGACCATCATGTCCAACAAAATTTGGGTTTATGCCCGATCATGCCTATCATCAAAAAATATTATAGTCATCCAATAATATCTATAATCTACTCCTGAGGTCCTTGCCCAACATTTGTGTTCCTATAGAACACAATGGCAGTCGCTACGCATCGGAATAACTGCACCCAGTCTCGTGGTACCCCTACCATCCTCCTCTGGATAGCCCCTGGTGAGTCCTCTATAGTGGCCATAGGCACTTGGCAAGTCAAGCTCTCCAAGTTTCTCTGTACTGCATGGAGTGTCCTGCCAGGGTCTTCAACATCCACCTCACCTCTACGGTGCTTGTGCCTTGGGTATCCCTCAGGTCTAACTGGTCCTACATCTGCATCATGATCATCATAATTTTGTAAGTCTTTGTGTCCAATAAAAAACATTTTTTCATTTTCCATATAATTTGAAAAAATAAAAAATAAAAATTAGATAATCAAAAATAAAAAAATGCAATCTCACCGATTGTGCCCCATGCTACACTGGGTGGCAGGACTAGATCTGGATCTGCACGAAAGTCCATCCCAACATAGGGATAATCTTCCACTGCGATGACTTGTTTCTTCCCACCATTGGAAGAACTCATCATCCCAAGTGGTTCAGGGAACCTCTGTTCCCCCTAATCTCTTAACCGAATCTTCCCAACGGGCCATTATCTCTCGGGTTGCTGATAGTTGAGATGACCTTGAGCCGAAGCCTTAGGACCCTCTTGAAGAAGAATGTCAGCAAGATTGTATCATACCCAAAATGTTTAGTTTTTGTCTTCCGGATTGATGTCAATTTTTTTTTCATATTTCTCAACAAGGTTGTGCACCAATCAAATAGATGAATCAAGCATTCCACTGCTGTGCTCATTTGTGTACGTGAGGCTGTATGTAGAGAAGTTGATCTTGCTACTCTGCCAATGCTAAAGAGAAGGATCTTCATGTATAAATATTTAAGATCTCTAATGGGAATTTTGGTTCCCACCTTCTTTGCATCGTCCACGCAGTAGACTTGGGTGTAATCTTCCACGTTAAGCCCTCCCACAGGCTTTCCGTGCAAATCTACTGGGTCTCCCCTTCGAGAGAGTCCAGTAATGAAATATATATCTTCCACTTCTACGCGTAGTGGCATATGATCAATTATGAAAAAATCTTCTTCTGGTTCCCAATGATCAACCAAAATTTGAAGCAAATGAACATTGCTTTTCATATTGGACATTTTGAAGAATTGAGCAATCCGCAATTCCAAAGAATATATAATGAATTTTTATCCTCCATCACCTCATTGTCAATTGCACTATGCTCACACTCTCTCCAGCTGATGGACATCCTGGGAAAAATCATTAAATGGCTAATTAGATACAAGTTTAATTTTTTTCTCTGCGCATACGCGACCTCGCTTGTACACAATCATGTATCATACGCAGGTTTGTCCACATGAACCCACGTATGCACAGAGTGTTTCAATAAAAATATATTTTCTATGGTCAAAATTCCAAAATTTTGCTTCAAACAGGAATGAAATTTATGAATAAGATGAGTTTAGAGCTTACTTGACTGATTTGGCGTGATTTGGTGGTCCATTGCTCCATATTTGAGAAGAGGAATTTTTTCCCCAAAGCTCTCTCTCCACTTCTGCAATGTGAAAATGATCAAAATGTGAGTCAAATTGTGTATTTATGCCCAGAATTTGAAATTTTTTCACAAATTTCATTTGTGCTTATTTTTTGAATTTGACTAAGGCTATATAACTGTTTGGCTTGTAATCGTTGGGAAAGGTAATTTTCAGGTACATTTTGTTGAATTCGAGATTTTCCTAGTTTTCCTTCAGATCCATGACCGATGACCTATCATGGCAGGTATTTGATTTCGAACTGGCATATAGGTCAGGGAATTCAATTTCTATTTCATTCTTGCATACTAGCCTCCATTTTGATCACTTGCCATAGGGTCGATCCCATCATGTCATGAGTACTTAACCCATTTCACTCGGCGCTATTTCAATCAATATTTGGTGGTAAAGCCATCCTTTACATGGGCTTCATAGTTAGTTCCTCGCTAGCATCTATCGCCCATGCTGCAATTTATGTAGGCTCGGGAGTCCTCTTTAGTCCCACCACGACTTATTCGTTGAAGCTTCATTCTTCTTCTTCTTCGCTATCATTATTTTGGCCATTTACCTTAGAGGATCCCTTATGTTGTCGAGTTGTATTACTGCATTACATATTGACTACTATTTATCTTGGCCTTTAGCCGACTTCATTTGGACTCATGTTTAAGAACTCTTCTGACCATGTCTTTTTGTACAAGTTAACAATGCAATCACTTAGCTTCTGCGACTTGACACCTTTACCCATCGATGGAACATTCATTTGAGAATCACTTACTAGTCTTTGCCACCTTGCATTGAGCATAGGATTGTTCCTATCCCAGGAAATAGTGCATCTGTTTCACGACACTCATTCTATCCATTGTACTATAGCATTCTTTTATTCTTTTTCAGGCTTTGAATATGAAAAATACAAAAAAAAAAATATATATTTTGAAAAAGAGAAGGAACGGGATATTACTTCCATACTTGATGGCAGCTACAGTGTCAATTGTGTCACCCTTGAACAAAGCACAAAAAAGCTAAGTATTTTCTCCATTTGGGATGGTTTTAGTTTTTTACTTAGGAGAAGCCATAACCTTGTTTCATGAGTCAGTTCTCCCCCGGCTGGTTATCTCTTCCAATCATATGGAGGGTTTGTTTATGCCTCCTGCATGACAAACTTATAAAAAGTTATCATTTTCTGCCATAGTCAGCATGAGTCATGTTTTTGTTCAAGGGAAGGTAACCTAAGTCGGCCTTTCTGTGGTGTCTCTTGACTCTTTTTTCAGTCGGCCTTCCCAGTCTTGTCGGTATCTTGTTCTATCACATTAGATGTCTGGTCCTTTTCTCATGCCAGTTTAAGAAGGTCTCCACTAAATTCTTGCTGGCGGATTTGTCTCTTATCAACTATGACATATTGCTTTGAGAGTAAACCTAGAGCTGCACCCTAGCCCTATTTACATCATTGATAGGTGACCTTGTGCTCAGCATTTGATCAACATCATGGGTATTTGACTAAGTGGTTTCCCTTGTGTTTAACTTCAGCTTACATTATCACACCTGGGATTCATGCAGTACCTTGATTTCCATTTGACCCTATCGGTGGATATCTCGCCTCTTTGTCAGCTTTCATTATTGGTTGGTTCAGAGGGTTTATGTCGTGCGCTAGCTTCATCTTGTGCATGCAGGAAACGTACTACGGGTTGGTTACTTCACTTTACTTTGTCTAATTCCTTCAAAATATTTTCCTGCGGGTTACAATCGTGCTAGAATGATGTGGGATGCCTTAATGCCTTCCTTCCAGCAGATTTTTTCCCATCGACTCCAACTCATTGCTCTGGGAATAAGGTCTAGAGTCCTTTTGTTAATACCTTAGGGTTTGCAGTCATCAGTGGTATACTCTTCGCTATCGACAATGAGGATATATCATTGCCTCCTGGTTGATAGATTATTTCAAGTGTTTGACTTCAACTCATCTATTCACACTTGCTAGATTGTACTGGGGCACCTTGACACTCATTATCATTATCAGTGGGTTGTCTCGCGTTTGTTAACAGTATACATCAATGACCAGTAATCAAATGATTTCTCACATGGTCGACTTCATCTCATTTATTCCCATTCTGTAGAATTGTGCCATGGTGATCGCTAAAGACCTCAGGTTTCCATCAACATGCTTTGGTTCACTTTGACAGCTGCTCCAGTTTTCTACCAGTGATACCATCCACCCTTATATGTTGCAGTTTCATCATAGCAACATCCTAGATGTTGGCTCTAGAGTTCTGTGTTGTACCATTTGTTCCACCACTTATGATTTGGTACTTGGAGATTTAGTTGTGACTTTTGTGATCAGATATCTATTGCAGCATCACTGATCAGTCTTCTATATGTGATACTTGGACCTGATTTTGACTTATAATTTCGGGCAGTAATCAGATAATTCACTATGTACTTTACATTTTTGTTATACTTGTATACATATTGGATCCGCTCTATACTTCATATGAGGAAATGATTTTATTTCACTGAGCATGGGTATGCCCGCCTTAGATATGAGCTATCTTTTTTATCTCTATCACTGGTTTTTTGGTAGGCTGAAATTTGGTGAAGTCCTCTCTAGTCCTCACAAGGTTCTTTCTATGTACATAATACATTTCGGCCATCATGTACCCCTTCTGACCTCATATATTAGGGGGCATATTTTATGGCATCATTTATCACCATCTTATACTTGATGACTTATACATTGGCCTTGGGAAACCCTTCCCTACAGGCTTGGACATATTTCTCAAAAAACAGTTTCTTGAAACCCATACGCGACTCTGCCTATAATTTTCTGTGTATACATGCGAGTCCATACATAGAGAACCACATATGCCTTTTTTAACCTTAAAAATATATATAATTTCCCTATTTTAGAGGCGGGGTTTACAGTTGTTCCTGTAACTTAACTAACCCATCCCGTGGCCTAACTATTCCCAATTGCAAAAACCTAATTTGAGGGAGTATAAAATCCCCTCAAGGGAATGGCCTAAGGGGAGGAAGAGAGAGAGAAATATAGATATTATACGTTGTTGGAGCCCTATCCAAGTCTGATATATTCCCTGTGCCTCCTGCACTTCCCAGATATTTTCAGGAAACCCTTGTTTCCTTGAGATGTTCACTCACCCTATGTGACATCCATTGTGCACTACTCTTGGAAGAAGTTTTGTGAGGCTAGGGTTGGACGGATCTAGAGGACGGTATGCTCGAAGGCCATGGCAAATTTCAGGTGATCTCTCCACATTTTCTTACTGTACATGTCATTAATAACAGAAGTGCCATATTGTTCCTGATGTTTACGTGTCAATTATCTTTTATACATCTATAATGATCTTAATTTTTTCATTTAATATTGTTTCTATGATATTATGCATGCTTTTCACTAACATCTAGAACATATATACGTTGTACAACTAGGTTTTTGTGCTTTTTCTTTGCTGGTTTACAGATTTTGGAGCACAAAGATTTGGAGGGGGTTTGCACCCCATGGGATCTACTACAACTGAAGGATATACGGGTAAGGTATGCAACCTATAGTTTCTATTTTAAAGCACAGAAGTTGGTTAAGTGAGTCCTTCTTGTATTGACATGACCCTGATCTGTGAAGGTTTATCAACCCAATACCTTAGGGTAACATTACCCGCAACAATTGCCTAAGGTCACTCTTTTTTTGCAGCGAAGTAATTTTTGAGAGTTTTGAAGGTTTGAATAGAATGTGGAAGGATAATGATGCAGTTAAAACTGAAATTAAACCAAAACCTTGTAACTGTGGGTTATAACCCACATAACTCAATACTTTCGCAATGAATTTCAATACTGATAATATTATAAACATACATACGCTACGCGATTACTCTGATCCAAACACACATAACCTCAACCCACTTACATACACGTGAAATAGGGTTCTCGGGTCCCACATCACGATAGCCAATCAGGGCTCATCACATTTCGGAAAACTTAAGTTGAAACTTAAACAGAAAACAACCCAATCGCCGATGCGAAGCTACGACACAATCTCTACCGTAGATCTTCACTAGATCCAACAATCTTTTATACCTCTTCACCTTATCACAATCGCTTTCCCACAAACTTAACTCTTTATCGATAATGCTAAACCATAAATCTTGCGGTGTGCGCTCATGCGCTATGCTGACATGTGGCCGCCCCACGCCGCATCGCACATTTCATTCTTTACTGCATCGCAAAAAAAATAACATAATTGTGATGTCTTAGTGTTAAAATTTAAATCCTCCGGATTGCGATATTGCAATTCATTGTTCGTCGTTGATCTGTACTCATATATTATGGTCATCCTGCTAATCCTTCATCCCATCACATCTTCCGACTGACCTTGCGACATGTTCTCATCCCTTCATCTTTCCCATTTTAGATTTGCAATCTAATCGTGACTGTTCATTCCTCCTTCTCGCCTCTATTTTGAATCCTCTGAGATTTTATGAAAATCAAGAACAATTGTGCTCTCTGCGACCAACCATTCCTCCATGCTACTCTCCTCAATGACTCATCAAAAATCTTATGTGGTTGCAAGGTGTTCCATCACCACTAGTTTTGGACATTGACATTCCCTCGGCTGTGAAATTGCTGGTTTAATACATAGATTCTCAATCCACTCTAAAATTTCAAAATAATTTCTACTTAAACAACACAACATGCCACAGTTTACACAATCACACCGGATTCTTATAAGCCACGGTTAAAAAAAATTAGAATAAATAAAGAATTACTCAATCATCATTGAATCTAATTTCATTACAATACTATGGCCTTTGCGGCCTGGTTACAGACATTAAAATGATCTCTCTAACTCATCATACTCTCACACCCATCACTAGCCAACCTCAGGCCAACTTTGAGCCAACCTCGAGCTAACCTCTCTATCCAACCTTGCTTCTCTCTATTGTTTCAAAATTCTTACAAATATATAAAAAAGGAATTATGAACCAATTATAATTCAGATCCAACAATCTCTCAATATTCTCTAAAGCTTCTCTCAATTCCACTCTTTACTCAACGAAATCCTATATTAGACCTCTAGATCTCTAAAATCCTCACTCTTCCTAGGATTGCTCACTTATCCCTAAGATATCTACAACTTTTAAGATATTAATCAAAATACATTTAAATCTCTTTAGAACTCAACTAAAATTAGGAAAATAACAAAATAATTAAGGGAACCCACTCCCTTTAGTAAATGTGTGATGAGACTCTTAAGTCTTATAGAATTTGAAGAATGCTCCTGCATCAGACTCCCCAGGTTGAAATAATTCATGGAATCCTATTCATGAGTCTTCGAACTTCCTCTGTTGTAAACTTCCTTAGACTTTATCTTCCAACTATCTATCTAACCTTTTCCAATTGCAGGTGTATTTGCTACATTCTCTCCTTCTCCTGGATGCCAAAACCTGTATTGTGGATGTCCTTTTTGTCTGTTGTCATGAGTACCTCCACTGCATAGTGTTTTTTACTGATATTCAACATGAGTATCACTTCAATAAACATAAATTTATGTACCTCTGTGTGATGTTGTCCTGTCATCATCTCAACAGAATTTAACTTCAAGTGCATGTATTCTCCACTAGTTCCATTGTCTTGTACTAGACCATATATTTTGATTTCTAACTCTATCACCAACATCCTCTTTTGTTTCCAAACCATTTTCTTTATACTGTCCTGCATATCTTTCCATCTCTTCTTGAATTGTTGACTTTGAAAAATTCTCATACCTATCACCTTTGTTGTTTTCATCATCCACTTATCCAATATCTTGAGTGGAATCTTATCAATTTCCAAAGAATATTTTTCCTTGTTTGACATAAGAACATATGACCTTTCCACTATATACTTTCTATCAGCTACAAAAATTTCAGTTATTGAACCTTGTTCAATTGTCTGCATATTCAATTTAAATTTAACCGAACTGTTCACCCAACTTCTCATTTGAAAAATCAAGATAAACTCTTGGCATTTAAATCTTCCTTGGATCAAAAACAAAAAAATTTCATGGACTGTAATTTCACATCCTCTGCAATCTTCTTTCTCTTCTGCAATGACTTGTGTAAGAGTTATATCAACTCTTTTTCCTCCATTCCAAACTTATGAATCAACTAGTTTCTTTCTCTCATCTTCTTGTTTCCATATGGAAAACCGATTTTCTACATCTTCGGAACTTGCATGCTCCCTCATATTTGCATAAAAAAATATATCTCCAAAAGAAGTTTTTCTTCTATCTTGAAAAACACATTCAATAGTTAATAATTCAAAATTAGAAAACATATTACATTTTCCACCTTTTTCCTCATTACCTCTGCTCCAAGTTTTGCTTGATTTTTCATCCCCTTGATGTGCATATGACATGTCCAACTTGTCATATCCTCCTTCATACTGTCTTGTCTTAAAAAAATCTTCTTTGTTTCTACTTTGTTTTTAATGTTGTCTAATTTCTGAATTATGTCATTTGTTCTTCTCTTTGGGCTTTCTTCCTTTCACATTTTTTTTTCATTCTTCCCTTTTCTTCCTTACAAATTTGTAAGCCACTAAGTTGATTTTTCCATCCCTCTTTCTTTTCAATCAAAATCTGCCAATATCTAATTCTAGAAGCTAAATTTCTCTTTGTTTTTGTACAAGAAAAAAAATCACCATATACAACAGATTTTTCCTTCCACTGTAAAGTCCCTTTTACAATAGTAAACATTACTATTAACACCATAAATACCACACTCCATTGAACCCATTTTCTCTTTACTACAAATGCATAGTTCATGAAAGCATCCTTGCCTTCATCTTCTTAGATTGTCTATCTCCTTCCAGTTTGATGATTACATTCACCTTTACTCCTTTCGCAATTTGTACAGATAACATTGTCTTCAAGTTTCTGTTGTGCATTAGCTTCTGCTAACCTATCCTTAAGTTTCTGACTGCCCTCTTTTCCTGTCTTCTTCATTTACTTTATTGGATTAACTGTACTTCCTTGGACCCAATTCTTCTTATAAATTTATGTTCTACCATATTCCACAATGCAATATTTATTAAGATTTCTTTCCATTGATGCTCCATTATGTCCTCTCAAAATAATTTCTTGTCCATCAATTATCAATACAGGTTCATAATTTTTGGATAAAATTGAAGAGATAATCCCATTACCTCAAGTTTTTGCACTGTTCATATACTCTCGTTTAACCCTGTCATAAGGATATATTCATACTTATTTTCTACTCCTTCTTATGCAATCTACAATTTCCTTTTTTCTTTAGATTGTATGTTATCATTTTTCCAAGTCTTACTAGATGCATCATTTCCATCTTCCATAATAGTCTTCAACAGTTGTCCATATTCAGTGTCTTTGAAGCCATGCTCAATCAAGAAGTATTCTATTATGACCATCTCCTCTAATAGCTTCATTTCTTCATCAACCTGCATAAATACACCCTCTAAAGGTTGTTCATCACCTGCATACATACAAAAACATTAGGTTCAAAAATACATAACTCCTCTTCCTTAGATGTCTCCTTCATCACATTTCTCAGTTGATCCGAACTTGTCCAACAATTCAGAAAATCATCAATAATTTCTTCCTCGGCAAGGTAAAGTTCTGGCTCAGGTCTACAATAACCATCTTCCACCTTTAACTCAACTGCTCTGAGTTCTTCTCTTAATATGATGTACATTCTGCTCTTTATCTATTTCTACAACACCTTACGTTTTATCTTCTTTATTTTGATAGTCCAACCATATCTTTGGCCCCTTCACAGTATTCAAGTAGCATTATTATTGCATCCATACTTGATTTCAATTTAGAAATGTCTTTGTCAAGTTACTCTTGACTCATCTTCTTTCCCTTGCCATTTTCCTCGACATCTTTCTTTCTTCTGTTTTGGATTCTCTCATGACCCTTAATAGTCATCTCGAATTCTTTATGTGGACTCCCTTTTCCCACGGTGAACTTAGAGTAATCCTCTCTCATTTCATTGTAAAAAGTCTTTATTTGTCACTTACACCAAGTCATCATCTTGATATACTTCCTTAGGTTTCTGCAACAAAACCTCTTTCGAGCACTCCTGCTTCTCAACTTGAAATGTTGTCAGGACTTTGTAACCAATGCTCACTTACCCCTCTCTCTGTTTGAGAACTCTGCTATTCTCTTCTTCTCTACAGCAATCTCCTTTGCTAAACTTGCCACTAACACAAATTCTCCTCCCTTTACACAGTCTGTTGCTATGTCTTGGCTTCTATCATTCTCTTCATTGTGAAACTAATTCAAATTAGACCAAATATTAAAATATAACTCATACTTGAGAGATATTCCAATGACTTTATTAGGGTCCCGTGATTTGGCAGATTGGTATACCAAATGACAGGGTAACATGGAACCAGTCTTTGGAGTCCTAGGACCTAGCCTTTCTGGACTCAGAGGTGGATCTCTCTATTAGATGCAAAGGATGTGTTCTTGTTTGCTTTAGATGGTTGATTTTAGGCTAGTTGTTAAGTGTACGGTTTGTTGATTGTTTTGGTTGGGTAATATGGTCAAGTGGAATAGGTGGAGTGAGAGGTATTTAAATCATTGGGCTATGGAGTCAATGAAAGTCATGAGTGTCTCAATGATGAATCATAGTGTGTTTCAGGGCCAATCTAGCAAGGTTAATGGATCCTTAATGTAATGTGTGGGGTCGGGTGGACATCAAGTTTGGGAAAATCAAGGTAGGGAAAAGGGCAGTGAAGTATCATTTTTCATTTACCCATGAACAAGAAGGTCTTAAATATGATAAGAAAAATATATTAAGCATGAGATAGGGAAAACCATTTACTCACTGATAATACTTAAACAAATAAATATCCAAGATAAACATTCCAGTGAAACATAGAAAGCATAAAAGCTTCTAACTTTAGTAAATTCACCTTCAGAATTAGAAAACATATAATATGACACAATAACTTTCATCAATCAAAGAGGGAACTCCTAAACATTGTTGATTAAGCTATAAAGAACTCTAAGGCAAGCTGATATGCATGGACAAAGGGCAAGATCAAAACAAGACCTCTTTGACTTAACCTAACAAGCAATACCTTTCCAAGACAGAGTTTAGATAGTCTTAAATATGCAGGGCTTGCCGTGGATAATATTTGTTAACCGAAATATTAATATATAAATGAAACAAACAAGCATTAAGAGGCTTGAAGAGCAGCTAAGAATTCTTCAAACACACCCAGCAGAGGAAACATCAAGGCCATAGCAAACAAAAGGACTAAGGTGCTTCAAGGAGCATTTCTCAACCTATACTTTTCTGTTCTATAGCAACAAAGAAGAATGAAACATAATGATAACAAGAAAACATAAAAAAAAATAAGAATACATCACCATTAACCAAGTTTACGAATCCTACAAACAAGCTTCTCCATCATCAACCCAAGCAAGCCATTCATCAACTTCACAAAACCAATTTCTTCTCCAAGCTCATAAAAACCATGTATTTCTCTTTAAGTTCATAAAATGCCAATATTTACAATGAAGCCCTCATGCTCTATTTATCTTAGCAAGAGAGGGAAAAAACCCTAAATAAGGTAGGAAAATGTCAAATTCACCAATAAATGTCATTTATGGCCAAGAGACCGTGCAAGGCCCAAGGCACATAATATCCTAAGAAATAGATGCCAAAATAACTTCTTGCACCTAATTCTAGAGTGTTTTGCCTCAAAAAACTAAAAAATATCATTTTGTAATAAATGAGTGTGTTTTGTTGAATTTTGGTCCAAAACACACTAAAAAGTCTATTTGTGCGGCACCACTTTCCGTAGAAAATAGGGTATTTTGCAACTAAGTTTTGGACCCCTTCCCGATGTTGGATTTGGCTCCGTGATGGCTATTTGAAAAGCCTGATGAGTCTAATTTCCAAAAATACTTGTAGTTTCCAGATCCATCTCTTGTATCCTAGTCAAAAATTCAAAAATATACATACTATCATTTGCGCAGCGCCAGGCTCAAAACAGTAGTAGAAAGGTGAAAAAAGTGAGGTTTTTTTACCTTTTGAGGGCTCAACCCTACTCCAAATCAACTGAAATTTGGTGAGCATGATTTAAAGGTTGAGAGAAATCAAAAAATGTCAAGTTATTATTTTTGGGATGCTCCATGTGTTTGCGTAGTGCTAGTGGCGCTGTGCTAATGAGGCTAAAAAATCTCAAAAAACAAAATTTGCTCCAATTCCTCTCAAATTTGGTGGAGACCTTCCTTAAGTGGTCTTGGAAAACTGATGAGAAGCTTCAGCCAAAAATCCAAGGTCGTCATGCTCTTTTTCCTCCTTTAGTATTTTGGCCTCATGGAGGGCTTCCTTCAAGTTGGCACAAACAAGCTTGTGTTTCTTGGCATAATACTTTGTCATCTTTCTTTGCAACTCTAAGCCTTCATTTACCTTCTCTATCTTGGCCTCTAGGTGTATGTTTGCCCTCTCAAGCCATGAATCCCTATCATGTTCAATTTCCATAGCAAGGAGTTCAGTGAGGGAAAGTTGCTCTATTAGGGCTGATTCCTCCTCCTTCTGTTCTGCCAATGCTTTCCTTAGTCCCATGGTTTTTGGCCTCCTCCTAGGTTATTCCTCTTCACCTTCACTTTCTTCGTATGGGCCCATGTATTCTTCTAGTTTGACTTGTGCTCTTTGGGATTCTTTCTGGGCTTTGAGTGCTCGAGCCTCATAGATGGCTTTTTGGGAACTCATTTTCTTATTTTGCATTTGATAGAAGTGAATGGCATCTTTTTCACTCTCTAACTCAGCTTCTAGGTCTTCTGTTTGTGCTTTCTTGTTTTGGAGGAGGGAGGTTAAAATTCGTGTTTCATTTTCTTCATCACTGTATATATGGATAAGCTCAAACTCCCTTTGTACTTCATGATACTCTTCTTCTTCGTTCACCTGTTGCTTACCTTTGTCAATTTGTAGAGTTGAGGTAGATGGAATGGCCCCTTGCCCTTTAGAGGCAGCAAACACATGCCTTGGACCTATTTTGTAGGTATATGCAAGAGGAGTGATGATGGTTTTGGTAGTGTCCTTATCTTGGCTGTGACCCTTGGTGTTGTCATCAGCTCCTTCATCTTCACCATGGTTTCCATTAGTCATCTCATGCTCTGTTGGATTACTACTTTCTTGACCTTCGGCACCATCATCATCGTACTCTTCTTCACTGCCTTCTATACTATCACTTTGGTCTACAAATTTATCACCAGCCTCTACGCTTGCTTCACTTTCGCCTTGTTCATCATCAGGGTCCTATTCTTCATCACCCTCTGCACTGTTATCATCTAGATTATCATTAGGAGGATGATTAGTGTCATGGCTGTCATGACAGTCACAACTGTCTTCTTGGTTGTCTTGTCTTTCACTTGTTGCACTATCAGAGTTAAAATTTTTTTTATTGTCTTCATCATGACTTTGCTCATTGTTTTCATGCTCAAACACATTTTCCTCTTGGCTAACATGCTTACTGCCTTGTTTTTCATCATTATTCCCTCCATCAGTTTCCATGTCCTCTACCTCTTTCTCACTAGATGCTGGTTCATCCTCATGTTCATCATTTGTGTCCATGTACTCTACCCCATCATGACCCTCATCACTTTCACCTTGGTCATTACTTTGTTCATTATTTTCATTATCACTTTGTTAATTTTGGGCTAATTCATTGGTATCATTACCATCACTGCCTTTCTCCAAATGCTCACTGCTTTTGTCTTCACCACTGTTGTGCTTATTTCCCTCATCTTCTTCTTCATTTCCCTCTTTCTCTTCCTCATTAATTTATGCCTCTGCCTCACTAATTTCATCACCTTCACCCTCATCTTCATGTGATTCTTCATTTCCACTTCTTACTTCACCTAATGCACCTAGAAAAGGAGAGGAAGGGAGGTTTTCCTGTGGTGAGGGTACTTGTGTGCAGATGAGGAAGGCAGATTTGATTGATGAGGAGGCTGTGGGTTTGTAAAGGCTTCATGGTTTATGAAAACATCCCAAGGTATACCCTGCTGCTCCAAATGATGTAAGACCACCATCTTGATCAGGGAATGGTGGAACAAGGTATTCATTTGTTGTGTGGGATTCCTCCTCTAGAAAACAGAAGACATTTTCTCAATGCTCCTATAGAGATAGTGAGGCAAGTTTAGCACCTTGACCCCTGTGAAATTCATGAGGTGTCTAACATGATAGGTATAGAGCCTGGATTACCTCCCCTCACAGGTGAAATATTTCATAATAACCAACATCAAGGAGGCAAATCTGTGCTTGAGGTGTGAGAAAGGGAAATTTTTTTTGCTTCCTCCTCTATATCTTGTTTTGATGAATAGCTCAAAGAAATATTTCTCTAATTTTCCCTTCTTAAACCATTTCTCACCCAATGAAGGGATACCTATGGCTTTAGAGATGGCACATGCTGAGATCTAAAAATCCACTCTTGCAAGGCTTGAGTGCTTGTTGTGCAAGTTGAGAATGAGGAGCCTTGTAAGCTCAAGATGGCTCTTCACCTGTTTGACCTTTTCACAAAATTGGAAACATATTGTATTTTCAAAGCATGACATGATCCTAGGAGAGGAGGTGATGGCTACTATGCTTTGATGTTCCAACCTATTCACTTTTTCTCCCTTATGCTTTGGTATTAAAGGCCTTTGACCACATTCACTACCACTGTTGTTTTCATCTCCTAACATAGTGATAGGAGAGGTGGTTTGAAAAATTAGGGTTTGGTGAAAACAAGGTAAAAAAGGTGATGGAGTCAACTTTCGAGGATGGGTTATGTGGAGGCTAGGGTCCTTAGGGTTTAGTGGCTTTGGAGCTTAAGGAAGCCCTTCTCAACTGTGTTTCCAGACACCTTAACTCACTGATCATTACATGACATATAAACTGGTTTTTAGGAGGTTTTAAATAGAGGCTCCTTTGCACACAAGACCTAGTGTTTTACCCTCTTAGGGTTTTAACCTTTAACAAG
Source organism: Pinus albicaulis (assembly GCA_034641835.2). NCBI lineage: Eukaryota > Viridiplantae > Streptophyta > Pinopsida > Pinales > Pinaceae > Pinus > Pinus albicaulis. The sequence continues at coordinate 1,582,193,481 of CM076580.1, read as the reverse complement.
TCATAAAAGAATAAAAACAATTTGAAATTTGCTTGAGGATTAGGGGAGATATCCACTTAATATTTCTTGAATATTTGCAGATCTTTGGAGACAAATGGAAGACAAAAAATCAATTTAGGGCAAGAGATTTGGCATTTGCAAGGCTCTCTGCGTTTGTGCAGTGCCCTCACCGAGTTGTCGGGTCGGGATGTTTGCGCAGCGCTAGAAAGGTCTGCATGGTGGTTAGCGCAGCACCCAGGTGTGCACCTTCTTCTGGTCTCCTGGGTAATTCAGGTGAAATGTTGAGCCCGTGTAGAGGTGTCAGGCGGCCGGTTTAGTGAAGCACCCGAACAGTTATGCAGTGTGTCAGGCGGTTGTGTCGTTTTTGTCGATCCTCGGTGAGTTGGGCCTGCGTTTGCGTAGCGCCCAGCGATATTTCGCAGCGTAGTGAAATTTTGAACGGGTGGGGGGGCCTATTAGCGTAGCGCCGACCTACATTTGCGTAGCGCTGGTGATTTGCACAGCACCCGAACACTTCGCCTAGAAAAAAGCCCAAAAACCTATTTCTTCTGCTGAGTCTTTCTTTCTTCCACCAAGTGCCAAATGAGTTCAAAATGAGATTAAAACACCTTTATACTCCTTGATAGAAATAATTTAAACTTGAAAAACCCATTTTACCATGTCTTCAACCTTTTTGTCTTTGAGTCACTCTATAATTTTCACTAATGTCTTCTTGACCCTTTTTGCAGGTGCCTATGACTTTTCTCAAGTGCTTTTCTCTGGGTAGGGGTGTGATGTAGGAGGAAGAGGCCCCTTTTTGGTTTTAAAACTTTGGGGACTGTCCAAACTGTCCTTTTAAAAAATCAAAAACATTTCCTCATTCCTCTTAGGCACTTTTGAGTACAACAAACTTATAACAGGTGCTCCTTACCCTTTACTGATATTTTTGACAGTGAGGTCTTTTTTGGAAAATATGTGTGCATCAGTATTACCATGTTTTCCCATTTGGCCACTTTTGATTTTTTCAGGTACCATAACATGGGGTTTTTGGACTTTTTGTCATTGTCTAGACTTTGACACCTCATTTTCCTTTGTCTTGACCCTTTTGAAGACTACTAACTATACTTTGAATGCTGGGGCTCCCCCATACTGATACACTTTACCATCTCTCCTTTTGGTGCAGGTGAAGCAGTGCTGCTTTGAATAGCCCTAGAGAGCCCCTTGGATGTCCTTTGAATGCCATCTGTTATTAAGAAGGAGGCCTTATCATCTGCATCTGGCCTGCTTGGTCCATCTTCCCAAACTCTTAGGTTTTAGGGCTATTTAGAGAAAAATAAGTAGTGTTGTCTTCTAAGTTCTCTATAAAATTTCAAATTTCATTTATTATTTCTGAAAATCTTCAATGTGTACTTGGTGGAGTTGAGGTGACTTTTTTCCTTATGGTCATTGTACTGGTTTCTTGCTTTCGCACCACTATTTTGTCAACCAATCACAAAACCTTGATTCTTTTTAAACACAGGTCTGTTGCCTTTCTCTTGGCTGTGGATGTCTTCTTGTGATGATTTCATCCCATTACCTTAATTCTTTTTATGCTGATGGAAACCTTGATCATTTTTGCAGAAATGTGAACAAGGGCAGATGTCCCTTGTAGAATTTGTGCAGGCCAAGGAAGCCTTTCTTGAATAGCTTTTGATCAGACTTGGACAAAGTTACTTGTCCTTTTTTTTCTTTGAATGTAGTCTCCTTACACAGGAAAAACATAGATTTTAGGATACCAAATCCACTCTATGACCTGTGAAACCCTAGGTGACCTAGTGGAAGGTTCCTTGGACTTGGATTTTGACTGAAAACTTAGACTTTGGGATATTTAGGTGTAAAATAGAGTTTTTTGATAGACTGACGTATTGAAGATCCAAAATCCAATGTACTTGATTTATTGAAAGAGCCTACAGAGAAAATTTTGAGACCATCAATGCTTGAGGCATTTCTGGAGATGTAAGAGAGATGGATGTTTGGTGGCCCTAGGTAGCAGTAGATGGGTTTAGGCTAAAACAAAAACAGAGGATTAAGGCCAAAGGTGACACAACAAAGACAAAATGAGTGACATGAGCCCATGAGGGATCTTCTGGGATGGGTGATCTGAGCTTGACATGATGGGATGATAAAATAGTGAAAAAATTATCTTAAGGATAATGAAGGCAGTGAGATTTCTAGAATTCACAATGTTCATGAACTTTGTTTCTAGAAATCTAGGGTAAGCATTTAGTCATATACAAAGGAAAAAATTACTGATGACTAACAGTGGCTCCACTTGGGGAGGGAAACTCCTTTTCAGGAGGTGTCCAGAACTTTCAGATCTCTGGCTTACTGGAGACTAGTGCCTCATCCATTTGGCAAAATTTACCTCTTTTCACTTTTTGATTCTTGCTTTGAAATTGTGATCTCAATAATCTAAAAAAACATGATTAGATCAGCTTCATCTCTACCTACCCAACCTAATTTCCTAACATTTTTTCTTCCTTGGGTGCACTTGAACTGGAAAACCCTCGACATTTTCTTCTTTTTGAAAGAAAAACAAATTATCTACTTCTATCTTATTTCCTCCAAAGGTTCAGATTATGCTAATGAAATTTTTATTCTCTACCTAGACTACTCAACTATCAAGATTAAACTATTTGACAGGATTCATTCACTAAGCTATAAACATGAAATTGAAAGCATGGTTTAAATCAGGATTAGACAATCTGACTTACCATGGGTTTGCGGCATAAGAACCAGCTGCACACAAATGTTATTTTTGTACAAAATAAGACTATAAAAATCAAGGTTGTGATATATCATTTGCTATTCATCCCCATTTTTTTCCATGGTTCTGTTTTAAGCATGTGGAACCAATATCTTTCTTTCCTAATCTATCTTTTAACAAGTCAAGTTTGAATGATTTGACCAGCTATCCTTCATTAAATTATCAAAAATAAATTGAAAACATGTTTCAACCATGATTAGGCTATATGACTGAAACAAGACCTTATTTTTGAACCAACAGTGGCATTTAAGGTTTCTCACTTTCAGTAGTACTATTTTTTGGGTGTCGGGCTTTACCTATTTTCAAATCTGCCTTCTTTTTCATTCTTTCTATTTTTTGTATTTTTGTGATTTCCCTCATGTAATGTTTATGTACAATGAATGAAAACCTTTAAAATTAGGAATCTTGACAAAAATAGTGCTTGAGCATCCTGCCATTTACAGGACCTCCAAAAAGTTCTTCTCCATTCAGCCCTTGTAAAAAGAAAGCATTATGACCTCTAACTGATTGAATGAGGTAAGGGCATTTCCACAAATTTTCAAATTTACCATTTTTACCTTTTGTTTTCCCTCCTAGAATCCCATTTCAGTACAGTGTCTCCAATGTGGAAATTGTTGGCTTTAGTTCTTCTGTCAAATTTTTTCTTTATGCTTTCTTGCACTACTTGAGTCTTGTTATAAACTTCTTCCCTTGTCTGCTGCAAATGAATGGTTTGATTCAGCGTCCTATGCATGCCATTTTCTTCTTATTGCACTTCTTGGATAATTTTTACCACCGGAACTCCCAAAGATGTTGGAAAAATGGCATCCATGCCATACACTAGTTGATAGGGAGACATACCGATTGATTTCTTGGTGGTTAGTCTATCAGCCCATAGTGCATGTATTAGCTTGCCATGCCATGCCTTTTGATTCTGTTCTAGAAGCTTCTTGATGACATTGACCAAGATTTTGTTAAAGGACTCAACCAGCCCATTGCCTTGAGGGTAATAAGTTGTGTAATGTCCTAGTGTGATGTGATATTTATGACAAAAGTCAACCATCCTTTTGGATGAAAAGGCAGCAGCATTATCTGTGATGATATTTTTGGGGCAACCAAATCTAGACAGGATGTTTGTCTCAAGAAATTTGATAATGACTGAATTGGTGGCATTTCTAGAGGGGATGGCTTCTATCCACTTGGTAAAGTAATCAGTGGCAGTGAGGATCCACTTATTTTGTGCAGACGAGGTGGGGTGAATCTCTCCAATGAAGTCTAAACCCCATTGTTGAAAAGGAGCTTCAATAATAATGGGATGTAAAGGCAAAGGTAAGAGTTTTCTCTTGTCATCAAGAATTTGGCATTTATGGCAAGTCATGACTAGTTTGTGGGTATCCAAGAAAAGGGTTGGCCAATAGTAGCCAGCTCTAAGGATTTTTTTGGCTATGGTTTTCCAGTAAAGGTGGCCTCCACACTCTCCCTCATGCAGTTCATGCATGATCTTACCTGCATCATCCTCAAGCAAGCATTTAAGTAGTATACCAACATGATTCTTCCAATATAATATCCCATCTAAAATGCATAATTTCAAAGCTTTTTGATTTAAGAATCTAGCTTTTGTCTTTGATAATGTAGGAGGAGAATTAAGATAGAAAATCACATAAATAATATCAGCATACCAAGATGAATTCATAAATGCTTCTTCAACATGGGGAACGGTGCATTCTTCTTGTTCTTCTAAAACATCAAACATGTTCATATCTAAGGCTTTGAAATTTGAATCAACCATGAGTTTTACAAGCCCTTGTCCTTTAACCAATTTAGTGGGCCTAATTTCTAAGTCATATTCCAATATAATGACAATCCACTTTCCCTTCTTACCATCGGGGTCCTGATTTAAAATGTCCTTAACAACTGAGTGTGGAACAAAAGCAATGATATGAGAATGTAAGATATAAACTCTAAATTCTTTCAATGCTTTGATCAAGGCAAAGGTTTGTTTCTCCAAGATGTTGTATTTTAAAGGATCATCTCTAAGGGCCTTGCTGAAGAAGGCTATGGGTTTGTTGGCAATATGATGTAATGTGTTGTCCTTGATGGCAACCTACTTGATGAAGTTGTCCTTGACGGAAACCTACTTGATGATTTGCCTATGTTAAGCAACCTATTTATTAAAGATGTAAGAATGATGTATCTACAGATCAGTTTAGATGTGACAGAGAAAATAATTCCAGTAAGTGCCAGAGAAATGATAAATATAATATGTCACAATGTATACATGGGTTTGTAAAGGACAAGTCGCGTATGCCTTTTGCGCTCAAAAATTATAATACCAAGGGGAATTACCATGGTATTAGCCCATAGTATTGAGCATTGTATTTTCTATTTGATTCCGTCCAAGAATACCATCGAAAGTTATGTGGTTTTGGTTCATGGAATTGGTAAAGGCTAAAACTATATAAGGAGAAGAAGATCATAGTGAAAGGGTGTGCATGTGTCTGGGTATTGAATGAATACTTCACTTTGAAGTATATCTACATGGAATGGGTTACAGTTTATTGATAGATCTGAATTAATAATGCACCTATGAATAAAATGATGGATCAGGATCTCTAGACCTGAAATGACTATATATCTTCTAGATCTGTTTATGGAATGTTTAGATCTGAGATGTGGCAAATGTTTTCTGAAGTGAAGGGTAAGATCTGAGCTGTTTATCTATTCTGAAGAGTTGCACAGCCCTGCAATGTTTGCAGATCTATACACAGGTTCGTCGTAGTGAAAGTGTGTATATACGCAGGTTGGTTTAAGCAAAAGTGCGTATGGAATCTAAGGTCAGTCCTGAAATGTTTGCAGATATATACGTAGGTTAGTCTCTGTGAAAGCGCATATATACGCGGGTTCAATGAAGTACAAGCACGTATGAAATCTAGGGTTTTGCTGAAGTGTGCAGAATGAAATGTTTGATATATTTTGCTGTATTACTGTTGTCTGTCAATGATGTCTTCATATAGATCTGAGTTGTTTGAATACTGATTATGTTGCTAGTTGATTATAATTAAAGATCAGTGGTTGGTTGGTTGATTGGTGGATGATTCAATGAATGAATTCAATGGGTTATAAGTTTCAGTTTGATGTATGTTCTATGAGCTTAAATGTGTGGAGTGGGTCCAGTCTGAAAATCTGATGAAAAGAGGCGTACAAGGTGTGTTGCGTGGAAGTTGTTGGATCCAGTATGAAAATTGATTAATCGTGGTCCATGGTGGTGCTGAGGGTTGAAGCCTTCAGTGAGGGGGTTGTAGCTCCCTTCCAGTGGTAGCTGGTAAACGAGATCAGGGGGTAGTAGCTCCCTTCCAGGAGTGGCTGGCAAACGAGATCAAGGGGTAGTAGCTCCCTTCCAGGAGCAGCTGGTAAACGAGATCAGGGGGTTGGAGCTCCCTTCCAGTAGTAGCTGGAGAATGAGAGAAGGTTGCAGCCTTCTGCAGGTGGGTGCCTGCGTGCTGGTATGAGTTTGCATCAGTACATGGTTGTAAGAAGTTTTCTTTATAATAAATATTGAAGACAGAGATGATGGCAGCGGTGGTTTTATCCCGAATTGGCTTTCCACCTTAAATCCTGGTGTTCATGTGTGTTTCTTATGTGTGACGATTTATTCTGTTCTTACTGCACATGTTTACTGCTTACTAAAAATCTGATGAATAAATGATGCAATGATCTAAGTAAGGTATAACATAGAATCTCTTGGACATATCTAAGTTTTCTTAAATTTATCCGCGTATATACGCGATTTGGGTTAATTAAAGTCATGTATAGAATTCTGTAAAGAAAAATAATTTTTTTTTAGTAAGCTCTAAATATTGATTCACCCCCCCCCCCCCCTCTCAGTATTTTTCCCACCAATTGGTATCAGAGCAGGTCCTTCTGAAGAATCTTGATCGCTTTAAGGAGATCCGTCGCAATGGGAAGTCATGAAGGAGTATTTTCTATAAGGCCACCAATATTCAATGGAAGTAATCTATTATTCTGGAAGATACGAACAAGATCATATTTGCAAAGTCTTGGAGCAGACATATGGGGAATCGTGGAAGGAGGCTATCAATATCCAGCAAGTGTTCCAACAGATGTAGCAGAAAGGAAGAAATATGAAATCAATGCCAAAGCTGTCAATGCTTTATTAGGAAGCCTGTCAGAAACATAATTTGTTAAAGTGATACAGCTAAATTCAGCAAAGGAAATATGGGACAAGATCATTCAGAGCTATGAAGGTGATGCAAAGGTAAAAAGTGCCAAACTTCAAACCCTTAGAATGCAATATGAAAATTTCAGAATGCATGATGATGAAAGTATTTCAAGTTTATTCCTAAGATTAGATGAGATTGTGAATTCTATCAGGAATATGGGTGAAGAAATAAAAGAATCAAATTTATTTGAAAAGATATTGAGATATCTAACTTCAAAGTTTGAGTCAAAAGTGTCAGAAATTGAAGAAAAGCAGGATCTACAAAATCTTACTGTTATACAACTACATGGTATCCTGACTGCTTTTGAAATGAGAAGAGGAGGTCTTTCAAAAGTCAAAGAAGCTGATTTTAAGGTTTGTGCAAAAGGAAAGGAAAAGGAAGTTTTCAAGGAATCAAGCTATATATCAGAAGAAGAAGAAGCAAATTTTGTGAGAAGACTTCAACCAGGTACTTGAAGATTCAGAGGTAAGCTTTCCTTCAAGTGTTTTACTTGTGGTAGAGTTGGTCATTATGCTGCTAAATGTCCTTATACAGAAAATCATGATAAAGGAAAGCAGTTTGAAAAAGGAAGGAGTTATTATATAAATGAAGATAATAATGGATTATCAAATGAGGATGAAGAAGATTCTGACCAAGATCTGCAAGTGCTCATGGCAAGTACCATGGATGATGATAATTTCCCAAAAGGAAGGGATCCGGTTATTGAAGAATTGCATAGAACAAGAAAGAAAGGATATTTTCATGGATGTTGTTTCTATTGTAACTCATTTGGGCATAAGGCACTGATTTCAGGTTAAGTATGATAAACATATCTGAGAAATTGGAGAAGTTACAGGACACAATAATAAATTTCAAGAAAAGCTGGAAAAAGAAGAAGCACCGGTCAAAAACGTAGGGAATATTGACCCTACTGCAGTCATCCGCTTCTAAAGCTTACTTCTCATAATGATTGCAGGAGTGATGTGAGATAAATTAGAGAATCAATAATGTATCATCACAGGGGGAGAAATATATGGTGATTCCCATGGTTGGTTTGGTAATTCTGGTTATGTTTATTTCTAACAATGCATCTGATGTGAAGAAGACAGGTACAGGTGGTATAAGTTCAGGCGAAGATGGAGTTGTGAATTTTTCTGTACTTCACTTTCTATACACGGGTTTCATGAACTAAAGCCGCGTATACATGCAAGTTCCATTGGAGACAGTTGCGTATGTTTCTAATAAGAAAAATAGTGAGACAACTCAAGAATAGGAGCATAGTTTCAGGAGGAGAATTAGCCTTGCTGAGAGTAATGCATTGTTGGCATTATGATGGTTCTGAAATATGATCTCTCCCTTGAGGTATTTTTGGTTTTGGTTATAAAAAGTCATATTTGTAATTTGACGAAAAGGTTATGTTGAGACCTATGATGTAAAATTGTCATATTCATTCATGTAAGGACTTTTTTTTAAACCCACTTGATTGGGTAGTTGAGTCAAAATTTGTAAACCCACTTGATTGGGTAGTTGAGTCAAAATTTGTAAACCCACTTGGGTGGGTACTTGAGTCAAATATGTAAATCCACTAGGTTGGATAATTGATGTAAGTATGAGTCATTGGTGATAGGAATGGTCATATTTTTTTTAGTTATAGAGTCATGTACTTCATTGAAAAATCTGTCTAAAGATTCAGCATGAACTCAGGGGGAGCATGGTAAATTTAATGCACTTCAGATCTACAGAGCTCAACTCTCTACAAGGGAAGAGAAACCTTGTTTTTGTTTTTATCTGCCCTTTGCCCTTGATGTCAAAGGGGGAGAGTATCATGGTGTTTGAATAATGGTTATGCTTAATGTATCTATCTGTTGTGGTGATCAAACACCATCATGGTTTCCATCAAGTCCAAAGGGGGAGATTTTTTGCAATATGATGTAATGTGTTGTCCTTGATGGCAACTTACTTGATGAAGTTGTCCTTGATGGAAACCTACTTGATGAGTTGCCTATGTTAAGCAACCTATTTATTAAAGATGTAGGAAAAATGTATCTACATATCAGTTCAAATGTGACAGAGAAAATAATTCCAGTAAGTGCCAAAGAAATGATAAATATAATATGTCACAATGTATATGCGGGTTTGTAAAGGCCAAGTTGCATATGCACGTGGACGTTCCAAGTCACGTATGCCTTTTGCACTCCAAAATTATAATACCAAGGGGCATTACCATAGTATTAGCCCACAGTATTGAGCGTTGTATTTTCTATTTGATTCTATCCAAGAATACCATAAGAAGTTGTGTGGTTTTGGCTCATGGTATTGGTAAAGGCTAAAACTATATAAGGAGAAGAAGATCATAGTGAAAGGGTGTGCATGTGTCTGGGTATTGAATGAATACTTCACTCTAAAGTATATCTGCATGGAATGGGTTACAGTTTATTGATAGATCTGAATTAATAATGCACCTATGAATAAAATGATGGATCGGGATTTGTAGACCTAAATGACTATATATCTTCTAGATCTTTTTATGGAATGTTTAGATCTGAGATGTGGTGAATGTTTTCTGAAGTGAAGGGTAAGATCTGAGCTGTTTATATGTTCTAAAGAGTTGCACAGCCCTGCAATGTTTGCAGATCTATACACAGGTTCGTCGTAGCGAAATCACGTATATACGCGGGTTGGTTTCAACAAAAGCGCGTATGGAATATAAGGTCAATCCTGAAATGTTTGCAGATATATGCACAGGTTTGTCTCTATGAAAGAGCGTATATATGCGGGTTCAGTGAAGTACAAGCGCGTATGAAATCTAGGTTTTTGCTGAAGTGTACAGAAAGAAATGTCTGATCTATTTTGCTGTATTATTGTTGTCTTTCAATGATGTCTTCATACAGATCTTAGTTGTTTGAATACTAATTATGCTGCTAGTTGATTATAATTAAAGATCAGTGGTTGGTTGGTTGATTGGTGGATGATTCAATGAATGAATTGAATGGGTTATAAATTTCAGTTTGATGTATGTTCTATGAGCTTAAATGTGTGGAGTGGGTCTAGTCTGAAAATCTCATGAAAAGAGGCCTACAATGTGTGTTGTGTGGAAGTTGTTTGATCCAGTATGAAAATTGATGAAACGTGGTCCATGGTGGTGCTGAGGGTCGAAGCCTTCAGTGAGGGGTTTGTAGCTCCCTTCTAGTGGTAGATGGTAAATGAGATCAGGGGGTAGTAGCTCCCTTCCAGGAGTGGCTAGTAAACGAGATTAGGGGGTAGTAGCTCCCTTCCAGGAGTGGCTGGTAAATTAGATCATGGGGTTGGAGCTCCCTTCCAGTAGTAGGTAGAGAATGAGAGAAGGTTGCAGCCTTCTACAGGTGAGTGCTTGTGTGCTGGTAAGAATCTACACCAGTACATAGTTGTAAGAAGTTTTCTTTATAATAAATATTGAAGACAGAGACGACGACAACGGTGGTTTTCTCCCAAATTGGGTTTCCACCTTAAATCATGGTGTTCATGTGTGTTGCTTATGTGTGATGATTTATTCTGTTCTTACTACACATGTTTACTTCTTACTAAACATCTGATGAATAAATAATGCAATTATCTAAGTAAATAATTATCTGCATAATAAGATCTCTGGACATACGCAAGTTTGCTTAAATTTATCCATGTATATACGCGAGTTGGGTTAGTTAAAGTCGTGTATAGAATTCTGTAAAGAAAAAGCAAAAGTTTTGAGTAAGATGTAAATACTGATTCACCCCCCCCCCCCTCAGTATTTTTCCCAATAGGGTTGTTCTTGCCCTATCATGTTCTTTTGCAGTAATACTACAGCAATGGTATGTTCAGAGGAAAATGAGAAAATGTAGAAGTCTTTAGTAAAATCGGGACTCATCAGAACCGGTGTTTGAGTGAGGGTTAGTTTGACCTGATCAAAGGATTGTTTAGCTTCTAAGGTCCATTTAACCCCTATCTCCTTTTTAAGCATGTTTGTAATATTCTTCAAAATTTCAGCAAGGTTGGGGATGAACCTTCTCAAAAATTTTATCTTCTCGATGAAAGATTGTAACTCTTTAATGTGTCTAGGATGGTTCATTTTTAATATGCCTTCAATCCTTTTGGGGTCTATTTTGATTCCTTATTTTGAGATGATGTGGCCTAGCAGTTTTATTTCCTGGAGACTGAACAATGTTTTCTTAGGATTCAAAGAAAGGCCATATTTTCTACATTTTTCAAAAACTTTCCTCAAGTGAATTAAGTGCTCCTCATCATTCTTAGAGTAAATAGTGATGTCATCAAGGTAAATGAATATGAAATAGCCTCTTTCTTTTGAAAAATATATATCCATGGCCCTCTGAAAAGTGCCCCATGCATTCATCAATCCAAAAGGCATCTTAAAATACATGAATGTACCCCAAAATGGTAAAAGCAGTTTTGTGTTGATCACTTGGGAATACTAGTACTTGGTTGTAACCGGAAAAGCCATCAAGTAGTGAGATTCTCTTAGAGCCAACTACCCTTTGAAGTATGTGATCCATTTTAGGCAAGGGGTAATTATCTTTTAGGGAGGCTTTGTTCAGATTTATAAAGTCAATGCAAAGCCTGATTTCCTCGGTCTTCTTTCTAACTAGCACAAGGTTGGAAACCCACTCTGAGTATCGAAGAGAAACTATGATTTCGGCATCATACATCTTTTTGATCTCTTTCTCAACTAAAGGTAGTAACACAGGGTTTATTTTACTTAACTTTTGTTTAAAAGGTTTCTGATTTTCCTTAAGAGGAATTTTGTGTTGAATAATGCTTATGTCATATGATTTCAAATCCTCATATCCCCATGCAAAAACATCTTTAAATTCTTGAAAAAGTTCAATATATCTTTGTTTTATGTGAGGGGTTAGAGTTTTGGAGAGTTTGATCATTTTGGGTTCCTTCAGGTTGCCTATGTTATATTCTTCTACATCATTCTCGGTAGACTCTATCTTAGGTTTTTTAGCCACATCATTAAAGTTAAATAGCTCTTCTAATGGTGTTAGTCCCCTTGGTAATGTATCATCTTTACATTGCAAGACTTCAAGGTCTCTTTGGTCTATATCTTCAATCATTTCTTCCTTACAAGGATGAGAAATCAAATTTATATCAGCAGTAGAAAACAACTCTATTTTATTGGCTTGTTTTTCAGAAAAAATATCTTCATCATATTCTAAGCTTGGTCTTACTTGGGTAAATTCATTCCTAGATTGTAAAAAGTCATCAATTTTTTCATCACTCTAAAAAAATTTCCAATGGCTTATGTTTTCCAGCACTGTGGGCCTGTTTTTTACGTTGATAGTGTATTTTTCAGTTGCATGGGGTATTTGGCAATTGTTGGCATCAAAGGCAAGCTCATTGGCCAGGCAGTTTTGGGCTCTAGGGATGAAAACAAGCTGATATTTCTCAAAAAATTTGAGAAGATCTAGGACCGTATTTCTGTATTCTCTCTATCTTGGGTTCTTTGTTGAATACTCACCTTTGATCTATTTAATGATTAGCTTTGAATCCCCTTGGGCAGAGATTGTCTTAGCTCCTAAGTATTTGAGCAAATGCAACCAAGGATGAGAGCCTCATATTCAACAATGTCATTAGTGCACTGGAAATATAGCTTGTATGAATAGCCCTCATTTGTGTTATGTATCTAGATACCAGCTCCTGAACCTATTTTTCCACAAGAGCCATCAAAACTCATGTTCCAAAGTCTACCTATTTCATGTTCGCTTTCAAGCTGTTGTTCAGGGTTGCTAGAGTTTTGGATGAAATTTTCTTTATTGGAAGACAATTCAGACTATACTGGTGGGCTTGGATCTTTTTCATTTTCATTTACTTGTTTATCAATTTCATTTTCATTATACAGGATGAATGAGTCTAAATCTGAATGAATTGAATGTAGGGGAGTGTTACTAGGCCTCTCCTGACTGCTAACCATATATTTCATGTGTGACTCTCGGTATAGTCTCCTGGTTTGGTTGAAAATAGGGATGGTAGCATATGACATGTCAAGTTGGAGGTTCCCTTGAAGCTTGGCTCCCCAAGATCGGGATAAAAGTATTCCATATTTAGGAGGAATGTCAGCAACTACTATGTCCATGACAAGACCCTTAGCAGGTATTTGTGCCAGATTGACACAAATATCCTTAATTAAGCCCAAACACTTGACTCTACTCGAATCAAACAATACAAGTCTTTGTAAGGTTTATTTATTTCTAGGCTTAATCTCTCCATCACAACTTTGGGAATGAGGTTGTGTGAGGCACCGGAGTCTTGCATGATATTGTGCAATATCCTGTCATGTATTTTTAGGCTGATATAGAAATGAGGGAAAACTTCTTCTTGATACTTTCCTTCAACCTTAGGTCCAAACAACAACTCAGGCTCATCATCAATCAAATTCAGAGTGTCAGTATCATTTCCTAAGTTCAATAATTTCATCACTTGGGATTTATACACTCCTTGAGTTATCAGTTCGGTGAGAGGCATGATTATTTTGATTTTGTCAATCTCTCCTTCAAAACTGAAAGGTATTTGTGTCTTAGACATATTTCCATTATTTTTCTCAGGCATATTCTTTTCCACAGGTTTAGTTTTCTCAATCTGATTTGGGACTCTAGAAAACAGAATTTTTTCAGGGCCACTAGTAGAGGTACTAGGGCAGCTTGAGACATTACTTTGTTGGCTTATTTTTCTTTATTCTAATCATTTTTCTGAGCCATAGTGTTCACAGTGTCTATTGTCCTCTTAGGAATATTTTCTGGAGCTTTCCTATTAGCAATAGTGTCAATTTGGTTTCTCTTGGAGGCTTCTTGGTTTCTTTTGCTCCTAAGGTCATATTGCCTATGGACTTCCATAATGGAATTTTCAAGTCCCATTTGGTAATCTTTAGAATATTCATAGCTTGTTTGAGTTTGATCGAAGGAAAAGGGATCTTGTTCTTCTTCTGTGAGAAAAACTTCAACTTCATTATCAGAACCTATCAGGTTTACATTGGTATCTTCATGTTCTTCAGCCTCTCTTCCCTCTTCATCTACATAATTATCTTGGAAGGGTGGCCTAATTTGTTGATCATTTTCCCTTTGTTTTATTTGAGGAGTGTCTCTTCTGAAGTTTTGAGTTCTATTTCTGTTTTGGGGATTGGCTTGATTTTCCCTAGGAGGTGTTCTTTCATTCAAGTTTATCCTCTCTAACATTCTCTCCATGGTTCTCATTAAGTTGTCCATCTTGGTATCTGATGAGGAGGTTAAGGGCATGATTTCATCTTTGTAGGTCACTCTCTTTTCTGATCTCATCCTAGCTCTTTTTTCAATCAAGTTGACCTCGGCACTAATAGCTGCCTTTTGAATTTCTTCTAAAGTTGCGGGGTCTCTCTCTCTCAATTGGAATGTCATGTCCGGATCAAAGCCTTCTGGAAATTTCACTAGTGCTAGGCCTTGTGGGGGTTTCATGTGAGGTGGGAGGGCATTGTAGGCACTTTTAAACCTGGTGCAATAATCTTTCACACTTTTCCCTAAATTTCTCTTAGGATTTTTATATTCAGAAAGGATTTGGAGGGGATTTTCTTGATTTCCCACTTGTTTATGAAAGTTTGGTAGAGGGAAGGGAGATCATGTATTGTGTTAGGAGTTAATGCTTTGAACCATTTTTTGGCCTCTCCTCCTAAAATTTGTGCAAAGATCCTCATTTTAATAGTTTCTTCTTCTATCTCCGCTGGTTTCACAACACAAAGGCATCATTTATCTTATCTACATGTTGTTTTGCAGTGATGGATTCAGCCCCTGTGAAATGAGGGATCTTGGACTAATAGTCATTTGGCAAAGGCACTAGAGGTTGAGGTAAGGCCAAGGGGGCATACCAAGCTGCCATGATGGGAGCTAATGGAGGGTTTACAAAAGGAGGGTTATTTAAAGGAGATGTATGATGAAGCGGAGTGGTTTGCACAGTGGTGGTATGGATGGGTGTAGTGGAAGTACTTGGTCCAACTAATTGATTCTGAATAGATTCAGGATGGAAAGATTTAAAGTGATGGAGAAGTTGAAAGTCAGGTGATGTAGAAGGAGAAGCTTCTCTACTGGAACTCTGTTGTAGTTCAAGGTCAGTCTGGTTAATATCAATTTGTGACTTGGTTCTGAAAAGTTTCTTTGTATGGTGCAAGTCAAACTGGGGATCTTGCAAAGTTGTAAGATGTTTAGGTACAGAGCTTGCTCTGTGAATGGTCCTAACAGTGGTTAAGTTTCCAGATCTAAAAGTTTGCCACAAAATCTTCTCTGGGTCATCAACTATGTTGGGAGGGTTTGGGTCCGGATGAGATCTGGTACTGATCCTATGTGAAGCCAGATTTCAAACATAAAAATCAGAGAGGCTGAAATTTTTTAGGATTGTTTTCTGAATTTTGTCCTCTCTTAGTGCTTGGTAAACTCTCGCAGTATATAACCAGGCTCATAAACTTCTCAGGGTTGGCTTGACACAAATCCAGGGAGTCATATGAGTACTAATGAAGCAATAGGCCTACTGGAGGCTAGTGGAGTTTCCAGGTGGATATTTTTTCTATTTTTTAAGGATGTATGTTTATGGTCCACCATCAATAACTGACAAAAAACCAATCTAGGGATGTTTTGGGGTTTTTTGAGTTTTCTTTTTGTAGTTTTAAGGTTTGTAAGAGTGTCCTATGGCTAAATCATCATTTTTCTAAGATGTTGAAACAAACAGAGTCTACTCTTGGCTATCAGTTGAGTTCTCTATGATTTGACAAAGGTTTCTGAAGTCCTAAGGGATGCTTAGTTTATCACTAACTCAGAAGGTCCCACCGTGATCACCAGAATGTTAGGGTGGCGATGAGGTGGCAGATTCCACCAGATACTATTTGTCAAGGGTTTTTGAATCTTTTAAGGAATATTTAAGCATGAACTTACTCGGAAGGTCCCACTGTGATCGCCAGAATGTTAGGGTCCCATGATTTGGCAGATTGGTATACCAAATGACAGGGTAACATGTAACCAATATTTGGAGTCCTAAGACCTAGCCTTCCTAGACTCAGAGATGGATCTCTCTATTATATGCAAAGGATGTGTTCTTGTTTGCTTTAGATGGTTGATTTTAGGCTAGTTGTTAAGTGCAGGGTTTGTTGATTGTTTTGGTTGGGTAAGATGTTCAAGTGGAATAGGTGGAGTGAGAGGTCTTTAAATAATTGGGCTATGGAGTCAATGAAAGTCACGACTGTCTCAATAATGAATCAGAGTGTGTTGCAGGGAAAATATAGCAAGGTTAATGGATCCTTAAGGTAATGTGTGAGGTGGGGTGGACATCAAGTTTGGGAAAATCAAGGTAGGGCAAAGGCCAGTGAAGTATCCTTTTTCATTTACCCATGAACAAGAAGTTCTTAAATATGATAAGAAAAAGATACTAAGCATGAGATAGGGCAAACCATTTACTCAATGATAATACTTAAACAAATAAATATCCAAGATAAAAATTCCAGTGAAACATAGAAAGCATAAGAGCTTCTAACTTTAGTAAATTCACCTTCAAAATTAGAAAACATATAAGATGACACAATAACTTTCATAAATCAAAGAGGGAACTCCTAAACATTGTTGATTAAGCTATAAAGAACTCTAAGGTAAGTTGATAAGCATGGACAAAGGGCAAGATCAGAACAAGAACTCTTTGACTTAACCTGACAAGAAATACTTCAAAGAAATGTTCCAAGACAGAGTTTAGATAGTCTCAAATAAGTAGGGCTTACTGTGAAGAATATTTGTTAACCAACATATTAAACCATAAATGAAACAAACAAGCATTAAGAGGCTTGAAGAGCAGCTAAGAATTCTTCAAATACACCCAGCAGAGGAAAACATCAAGGCCATAGCAAATAGGAGGACTAAGGTGCTTCAAGGGGCATTTCTCAACCTATACTTTTCTGTTCTATAGAAACAAAGAAGAATGAAACATAATGATAACAAAAAAACATAAAAAATTAAGAATACATCACCATTAACCAAGCTTAGGAATCCTGCAAACAAGCTTCTCCATCATCAATCCAAGCAAGGTATTCATCAACTTCACAAAACCAATTTCTTCTCCAAGCTCATAAAAACCATGTATTTCTCTTTAAGTTCATAAAATTCCAACATTTACAATGAAGCCCTCATACTCTATTTATCTTAGCAAGAGAGGGAAAACCCTAAATAAGTTAGGAAAATGTCAAATTCACCCATAAATGTCATTTATGGCCAAGATACCATGCAAGGACCAAGGCACATAATATCCTAAGAAATAAATGCCAAAATAACTTCTTGCACCTAATTCTAGAGTGTTTTGCCTCAAAAAACTCAAAAATATTATTTTGCAATAAATGAGTATGTTTTGTTGACTTTTGGTCCAAAACACACTAAACAGTCTATTTGCACAGCGCCACTTTCCGCAAAAAATAGGGTCTTTTTCAACTAAGTTTTGGAACACTTCCCGATGTCGGATTTGGCTTTGTGATGGCTCGTTGGAAAGCCTGATGAGTCTAATTTCCAAAAATACTTGTAGTTTCGAGATCCAGCTCTTTTAGCCTAGTGAAAAAGTTAAAAATATCAAGACTATCATTTGCGCAGCGCCAGGCTCAAAACAGTAGCAGAAAGGTGAAAAAAGTGAGGTCTTTTTACCTTTTGAGGGCTCAAACCTGCTCCAAATAATCTGAAATTTGGTGAGCATGATGTGCAGGTTGAGAGAAATATAAAAATATCAAGTTATTCTTTTGGGGATGCTCCATGTGTTTGCATAGCGCCAGTGGTGCTATGCTAATGAGGCTCAAAAATATCAAAAAACAAAATTTGCTCCAAATCCTCTCAAATTTGGTGGAGACCTTCCTTAAGTGTTCCTAGACAACTGCTAAGAAGATTTAGCCAAAAATCAAAGGCTGTCCTGATCTTTTGCCTCATTTAGGGTTTGGGCCTCATGGAGGGCTTCCTTTAGTTTGGCACAAACAAGCTTGTGTTTCTTGGCATAATACTTTGTCATCTTTCTTTGCAGCTCTAAGCCTTCATTTGCCTTCTTTAGCTTGGCATCTAGGTGTATGTTTTCCCTCTCAAGCCATGACTCCCAATCATGTTCAATTTCCATAGCAAGGAGTTCAGTGAGGGAAATTTTCTCTATTAGGGCTGATTCCTCCTCCTTCTGTTTTGCCAATGCTTTCCTTAGTCCCATGGTTTTTGGCCTCTTCCTAGGCTTTTCCTCTTCACCTTCACTTTCTTCATATGGGCCCATGTATTCTTCTAGTTTGACTTGTGCTCTTTGGGCTTCTTTTTGGGCTTTGAGTGCTCTAGCCTCATAGATGGCTTGCTAGGCACTCATTTGATAGAAGTGAATGGCATCTTTTGCACTCTCTAACTCAACTTCTAGGTCTTCTATTTGTGCTTTCTTGTTTTGGAGGAGGGAGGTTAAAATTCTCATTTCATTTTCTTCATCACTGTCTATATGGATAAGCTCAAACTCCCTTTCTACTTCATGATCCTCTTCTTCTTCCTTCACCTGTTGCTTACCTTTGTCAATTTGCAGAGTTGAGGTAGATGGCATGGCCCCTTGCCCTTTAGAGGCAACAAACACATGCCTTGGCCCTCTTTTGTAGGTATATGCAAGAGGAGTGATGATGGTTTTGGTAGTGTCCATATCTTGGTTGTGACCCTTGGTGTTTTCATCAACTCCTTCATCTTCACCATGGTTTCCATCAGTCATCTCATGCTCTGTTGGATTACTTCTTTCTTGACCTTTGGCACCATCATCATCATAGCTTTCTTCACTGCCTTCTATACTATCACTTTGGTCTTCAAATTTATCACCAGCCTCTACACTTGCTTCACTTTGGCCTTGTTAATCATTAGGATCCTCTTCTTCATCACCCTCTACACTTTTATCATCTAGATTATCATTAGGAGACTGACTAGTGTCATGACTGTCATGACAGTCACAGCTGTATTCTTGGTTGTCTTGTCTTTCACTTGCTGCACTATCAGAGTTACCTTTTCTGTTACTGTCTTCATCATGACTTTTCTCACTGTTTTCATGCTCAAACACATTTTCTTCTTGACTACCATGCTCACTTCTTTGTTTCTCTTCATTATTCCCTCCATCAGTTTCCATGTCCTCTACCTCTTGCTCACTAGCTACTGGCTCATCCTCATGTTCATCATTTGTGTCCATTTACTCTGCCCCATCATGACCCTCATCACTTTCACCTTGGTCATCACTTTGTTCATTATTTGCATTATCACTTTCTTCATTTTGGGTTGAATCATTGGTATCACTACCATCACTTCCTTCCTCCAAATGCTCACTGCTTTTGTCTTCACCATTGCTATGCTTATTTCCCTCATCTTCTTCTTCATTTCCCTCTTGATCTTCCTCATTAATTTCTGCCTCTGACTCACTGATTTCATCACCTTCACCTTGATCTTCATGTGATTCTTCATTTCCACTTCCTGCTTCACCTGATGCACCAAGAGAAGGAGAGGAAGGGAGGTTTGCATGTGGTGAGGGTACTTGTGTAGATAAGGAAGGTAGATTTGATTGATGAGGAGGTTGTGGGCTTGTAAAGGCTTCATGGTTTATGAAAACATCCCAAGGTATACCCTGCTGCTCCAAATAATGTAAGACTACCATCTTGATCAGGGAATGGTGGAAAAATCTATTCATTTTTTCTGTGGGATTCCTCCTTCGGACAACGGAAGACATTTTCTCAATGCTCCTATAGAGATAGTAAGGCAAGTTTAGCACCTTGACCCATGTGAAATGCATGAGGAGTCTGACATGATAAGTATAGAGCCTGGAGTACCTCTCCCTCACCGGTGAAATATTTCATAATAACCAACATCAAGGAGGCAAATCTGTGCTTGAGGTGTGAGAAAGGGAAAACTGTTTTGTTGCCTCCTCTATATCTTGTTTTGATTAATGGATCAAAGAAATCTTTGTCTAATTTTCCTTCTTAAACCATTTCTCACCCACTGAAGGGATACCTGTCGCTTCAGAGATGGCACCTGCTGAGATCTCAAAATCCACTCTTGCAAGGCTTGAGTGCTTGTTGTGCAAGTTGAGAATGAGGAGCCTTGTAAGCTCAGGATGGCTCTTCACCTGTTTGACCTTTTCACAAAATTGGAAACATCTTGTATTTTGAAAGCATGACAGGATCCTAGGAGAGGAGGTGATGGCTACTATGCTTTGAGGTTCAAACCTATTCACTTTCCCTCCCTTATGCTTTGGTCTTAAAGGCCTTTGACCACCTTCATTACCATTGTTGTTTTCAGCTCCTGACATAGTGATAGGAGAGGTGGTTCGACAACTTAGGGTTTGGTGAAAACAAGGTAAAAAAGGTGATGGAGTCAACTTTGGAGGATGGTTTATGTGGAGGCTAGGGTCCTTAGGGTTTAGTGGCTTTGGAGCTTAAAGAAGCCCTTCTCAATTGTGTTTGCAAACACCTTAACTCACTGATCATTACATGACATATAAACTGCTTTTTAGGAGGTTTTAAACATACACTCCTTTGCACACAAGACCTAGTGTTTTACCCTCTTAAGGTTTTAACCTTTAAAAAGTAATAAAAGACTAAAAACAATTTGAAATTTTCTTGAGGAATAGGGGAGAGAGCCACTTACCATTTCTTGACTTTTTGCAGATCTTTGGAGACAAATGGAAGACAAAAAATCGATTTAGGGCAAGAGATTTGGCCTTCGTAAGGGTCTCAACGTTTGCGCAGTGCCATGCCCGAGTTGTCGGGTTGGGTTGTTTGCACAACGCCGGCAAGGTCTGCATGACGATTAGTGCAGCGCTTGGGTGTTCACTTTCTGCCGGTCTCCTGGGCGAGTTGGGTGAAATTCCGAGCCTGTGTAGAGGTGTCGGGTGGCCGGTTTAGCACAACACCTGAACAATTATGCAGTGTGTCGGGCGATCATGTCGTTTCTGTCGGTCCTAGGCGAGTTGTGTCAACGTTTGCGCAACGCTTGGGGTTTGCGTAGTGCCCGGTGATATTTATGCAACGCAGTGCGATGTTGAATGGGTGGGGGGGGCTGTTAACGTAGCATCGACCTGTGTTTCCATAGCTCTTGTGATTTTCGCAGCGCCCGAACACTTCGCCTAGAAAAAAGCCCGAAAACCCTATTTCTTCTGCTAATTCTTTCTTTCTTCCACCAAGTGTCAAATGAGTTCAAAATGAGATTAAAACACCTTTATACTCCATGATAGAAATAATTTAAACTTGAAAAACCCATTTTACCATGTCTTCAACCTTTTTGTCTTTGAGTCACTTTATAATTTTCACTAATGTCTTCTTGACCCTTTTTGCAGGTGCCTATGACTTTTCTCAAGTGCTTTTCTCTCGGTAGGTGTGTGTTGTAGGATGAAGAGGCCCCTTTTTTGTTCTGAAACTTTGGGGACTGTCCAAACTGTCCTTTTAAAAAATTGAAAACATTTCCTCATTCCTCTTAGGCGCTTTTGAGTGCAACAGACTTACAACAGGTGCTCCTTACCCTTTACTGATATTTTTGACAATGAGGTCTTTTTTGGTAAAGATGTGTGCATCAGTCTTACCATGTTTTCCCCTTTGGCCACTTCTGATTTCTGCAGGTGCCATAACATATGGTTTTTTGTCTTTTTGTAATTGTATGGACTTTTACACCTCATTTTCCTTTGCCTTGACCCTTTTGAAGACTATTGACTATACTTTGAAAGCTAGGGCTCCCCCATACTGATACACTTTACCATCTCTCCTTTTGGTGCAGGTGAAGTAGTGGTTCTTTGACTAACCCTAGAGAACCCATTGGATGTTCTTTGAATTCCATCTGTTGTTAAGAAGGAGGCCTTATCATCTGCGTCTAGATTGCTTGGTCCATCTTCCCAAACTCTTAGGTTTTAGGGTTGTTTAGAGAAAAATAAGTAGATTTGTCTTCTAAGTTCTCTATAACCTTTCAAAATTCCTTTATTATGTCTAAAAATATTCAATGTGTACTTGGTGGAGTTGAGGTGACTTCTTTCCTTGTGGTCCTTGTACTAGTTTCTCACTTTGGCACCACTGTTTTGTTAACCAAACACAAAACAATGATTCTTTTTAAACATAGGTCTGTTGCCTTTCTCTTGGCTGTGGATGTCTTCTTGTGATTATTTCATCCCATTACCTTACCTCTTTTTATGTTGATGGGAACCTTGATCATTTTTACAGAAATGTGAACAAGGGCAGCTGTCCCTTGCAAAATTTGTGTTTTACGCCAAGGAAGCCTTTCTTTAATAGCTTTTGATCAGACTTGGAAAAAGTTCCTTGCCCTTTTTTTTCTTTTAATGCAGTCTCCTTACACGGGAAAAACAGAGATTTTAGGATACCAAATCCACTCTATGACCTGTGAAACCCTAGGTGACCTAGTGGAAGGTTCCTTGGACTTGGCTTTTGACTAAAAACTTAGACTTTGGGATATTTAGGTGTAAAACAGAGTTTTTTGATAGACTGATGTATTAAAGATCCAAAATCCAATGCACTTGATTTATCTAAAGAGCCTACAGAGACAATTTTGAGACCATCAATGCTTGAGGCATTTCTAGAGATGTAAGAGAGATGGTTGTTTGGTGGCCCTAGGTGGCAGTAGAGGGGTTTAGGCTAAAACAAAAATAGAGGATTGAGGCCAAAGGTGACACAAAAAAGACAAAATGAGTGACATGAGCCCATGAGGGATCTTCTGGGATGGGTGATCTAAGCTTGACATGATGGGATGATAAAATAGTGAAAAAATTATCTCAAGGATAATGAAGGCAGTGAGATTTCTAGAATTCACAATGTTCATGAACTTTGTTTCTAGAAATCTAGGGTAAGAATTTAGTCACAAAGGCAAAAATTAATGATGACTAACAGAATTTATCTCCTTAAGCTTTCCTTGGTTGGAAAATAAATGTGTTGCTCTACTTTTCACTGCCTACAATTCAGTTCTTCTTTCAACTAATTTCCTTTTCCTTCTGAGAACATCCATTTTCTATTCATTTCTGTACAATATCTCCTGCTAAAATTTCTTCACTTTCTCCCTTGTCCTTTTTCACTGCTATCTCACTGCAATTTCTTGTTTTTTACTTACATTCAGAGACATATATCATCAAGTTTTTAAAATTTATAAAATCCTTCCCTGATCCTGTCTTCCTCAAACCTTTTTCTGCAGTCTGTCTTGAAATAAATGGCTGAAGTCTCCATTACCTGCAACATTTTAGTATTATTCTATACATAAAATATTTTGTGTTCTGATTGATCCAGGTGGATATTAGTTGGTTGGAAAATAAACGTGTTGCTCTACTTTTCACTGCCTTCAATTCAGTTCTTCTTTCAACTAATTTTGTTTTCCTTCTGAGAACATCCATGTTCTATTCATTTCTGTACAATATCTCCTGTTGCAATTTCTTCACTTTCTCCCTTGTCCTTTGTCACTTCTATCTCACTGCAATTTCTTGTTTGTTATTTAAATTCACAGACATATATCATCAATTTTTTAAAACTTAAAATATCCTTCCCTGATCCTGTCTTCCTCAAACCTTTTTCCGCAGTCTATCTTGAAAGAAATGGCTGAAGTCTCCATTACCTGTAACATTTTAGTATTCTTCTATACATAAAATATTTTGTGTTCTGATTGATTCAGGTGGATATTAGTGGCCACCTGCCTATTCCACTTGGGGCCCCACCATTGTCTCTTTAATTTTTTAGTTTCGACATGGACCCATGTTGCTCATATCAAAAGTTGTAGTCCTCGGATAGATATTTCTAATGAGGTATGGTTCACGTCAAATGGAGATCGTATGCCAAAGTTATGTCCCCAGGAAGTTGAAACACTAATTTACCCAAACGGGGCCTATAGTTTTGGCGCTTCATCTCCTAGGGTTAGGGTTTTGGATGTTCAGGGTCTTCCATTGTTTCTTAATAATAAATAAGCCCTCGAGTCTCATTGTAACTAAGTTCAGAGGCATGTAGCCGCCACATCTCTTCTCAGAGATAAGCTACTAGTGCCCTAGCTATTTTATTTCCATTATGTCTGTAAGAAAAATTCAGTTCTTTGATATTAATGAAATGAAGTGTTATTTCCACTGCATCTTTGAATTTATGGATACATGTGTATTTTGTTGCATTCCTGCATAAATCTGGATCAGTGGTATCAGAGCGGTCTTCTTTTTCTCGATAATTCTTTGCATGTCCCCAACGAGGTCGGGGTATAAGGAGTTAGGGCTCGATCTGGTTGAACCTTTGCAAGATCAGCCTCGAAAACCCTGACGGTTGCTCATGGGGGACAAAAATAAAGATGAGGGAGTAGGAGATCCTATCAAAATATTGCTTGAGGAGGCCCTCAAAAAAAAAAGGAATGCGATGATGGATAACTTTACCCAGATCCTTCAATGACTGCCCAGCAGCGGCGCATCTTCATCCAGCAGCCACTCTGGAGGCACGATTCCCTTTAAGGTACAAGTAAACTTTGACATTACCATATTTGAGGGTCAAATATATGCATATGTTGTAGATAGATGGTTGAATATATTATAAGTATATTTCTCGGTTCATGACTTTTCTGACCGGGAGAAGATTATTTTTTCACTCCTCAAAGCTACCCCCCATGTCAAGGACTGGTGGGAAACCTACTGTGAGAAAAAGGACGAGATATAACTTTCTCTGTTCTCAGTTGTACCCAATTGGAATTCTTTCCGAGATTACATCAAGGAATAATACCATCCCATGGGGAGCTATGAGGATAAGTACATACAATGGACCACGCTGCGGCAACAAAGGGATCAAGATGTGCATGAGCTGACGAATCTATTCCATACCCTGAGCACAAATTTGGGTATCAAAGATTCAGAGAAAAATTTGGTGCTAAAGTATCGCAGTTGTTTGCATAAATACATTCAGGAGGAAATGGAGTTCCTCGACATCTCCTCGCTTGGTACGACATACTGGTATGCTACCAAGATTGAACAGATATTCAAACAGAAGAAGCAAGACTTTGGATCTTTGAATCAAAAACAAGGGAAAGGTGCCCCCAAACTACAAAACAAAGGAAAAAGCTAAGGCATGGCAGCCCAAGAAAACTTGCAAAAGCCACAAGCAAATAACAACACCGTGAAGCCAAATAAGGACATGGGAAATTGGTGTGAGTTCCATTAGAGCTGCACTCACAACACAGGTGAGTGTCGGGCCAAGTAGTCGCTGGTGGTTGAGATGAGGGTTTCTGAATTAGATGCATGCTTCGACTCTGAATCAGAACCTGACAAGGGGAATGACAAAGGGAAGTAGATTATTGATGCATAGCCCAATGCCATTGTTACCACTACGAAGATCTAGAAGAAGGAACCAGAAGATCCAGAGGAGGCAAAGCGTCTCTTCCACTCCCATATGTGGGTAAAGTGTTCCCCGGTACAGTTCATTGTCGACAATGAGAGCCAAAAGAACCTCATTTCAGTAGATGTCATGAAGAAATTGGGCTTGCTAACCACAAAGCACCCACAATCATACACAATCGGGTTGCTTCACCAAGGACGGGATCTCCGCGTCAGCCAATAGTGTTGCCTTCCCTATAGCATCAAGCCCTTCACAGATGAGGTATTGTGTGACATTGCTCCTATTGATGTTTCTGATGTATTATTAGGCCAACCATACTTATGGAAGTGACATGTTGTGTATGAGTCCCGGCCTCGCGCTGTTATTTTTACTTTGGGAAATAAGTTGTACAAGATACCAGAGATACCACTGCCTCCCACTATCTCTTTGATTATTGCAAAACAATGTAGTAAGGTCATTTCCCAAACCAAGAAATTTTTTTTCTTGATGATCCACCCCCAGGGCAAGAAGAATACTATGGCCACGACCTCCAGACATGGCTCCTCTGCATGACAACAACAAATGGACAAGGCTGTGGAGGAGTATGGGGAGATCTTCACCTCACCCATAGGGGTGCCTCTGCACTGTCAAGTCAAGCACCCCATTGACCTGACCCAAGGTGCGCTGCTACCCAATGGACCGATCTATAGGCACTATGTTATGAAGAACGATGAAATCAAGAGGCAGATTCAGGAGCTACTACAAAAAGGTCACATCCGGCTAAGTTCATCGCTCCATGGGAGCCTGATCCTGTTGGTACAGAAGAAGGATGGGACTTGGAGACTCTGTATTGACTATCGGGTGTTGAACAAGATCACTGTCTGGAATAGGTACCCAATCCCATGGATTGATGACCTTCTGGACCAACTCAAAGGGGCAAAATATTTCAGCAAGATCGACTTGAAGTCTGGGTATCTCTAGGTACCAATAGAATCCTCTGATGCATGGAAGACTGCCTTCAAAGCCAAGGAGGGCCTTTTCGAATGGCTCATCATGCCTTTCGGGTTGAAGAATGCTCCTGCAACCTTCATGATTTTGATGGATGACATCTTGCGTCCATTCACCAACTCATTTGTAGTGGTGTACTTGGATGACATTCTAATCTTCAGCTAGACTTAGGAAGAGCACCTCCACCACATCCGCGAAGTCCTCCAAACACTACTGCAACACAATTTGTGTGCCAATTTGGAGAAGTACACTTTTGGCATGACCCAGGTTCAATATCTGGGATACATTATTGATGAAAAAGGGGTGAATGTGGATCCATCCAAGTTCCAAGTCATTTTGGATTGGCCAGCCCAAACCAACCTAACAGAGCTTCGCAACTTTCTGGGTCTTGCTAATTTCTACTGTAGGTCTGTGTTGGGATTCTCTCATATCACTTGGACCTTGAGTCAAGTCATCAAGGGAGGAGTGAAAGCAAAATTATTTTGGTTGGAATCTCAACAGAAGGCGTTCGTAGAATTGAAACATCGCCTCTATTCTTCCCCAGTGCTCACATTACCAGACTTGCAACAACCATTTGAGATCGAGACAGATGCCTCTGAATATGCTATTGGGGCAATTATTACTCAACAGGGGCATCCAGTGGCATACCACAGTGAGAAATTCTCTGACACAATTCGCAAGTATCCCACTTATGACAAAGAAATGTAATCCATTGTGCAGGCTTGTCGACAATGGAAGAATTATATTTTGTGGAAGGAAACAATCATCCACATAGACCACTGACGCTTGTAGTTCATACAGACACAAGGGAAGTTGCAGAACAATCGCCATCAGAAGTGGTCCACATATCTGCAACAATTTCATTTGAACATCAAGTACAAGAAGGGTAGCACCAATAATGTTGCAAACTGCCTCAGCCGACCACCGATCGTGTCCATAACCACCGTTCTCAACTCTTGTGGGCACGAGACTTCTGATTGGCTTATTCTCTACAAGAGCGATCCATAATTCAGCCACACATACAAGGCACTCTTGGGGGGTATGCAAGTTCCAAATTTTCACCTCCAAGATGCACCGTTATGTCACTTGGGACACCTTTGTGTTCCTTCAAGAGAGCGTGCAAAGATGATGTGGGAATCACACTATAGTTGAGTCGCTAGGTATTTTTGGGTTGAGAAAAAAATGGCAGTAGTTTAGAAGTATTTCTATTGGCTGAACCTTCGACGGGATGTCGGGAAGTACATCAGATCCTGCACTACTTGCGTCATTTCCAAACCAACCATTAAGAAGCAAGGCCTCTATACTTCGCTACCTACCCCTAGTCGACCTTGGGAATCCATCTCCATGGATTACATGTCGGGCCTTCCTTCTACTAAGCATGGAAATGACTGTGTTTTCGTGGTCGTTGACAGATTCTCTAAGATGGCCATTATGGAGGACTACAAGAAGAATATCACAGTAGAAGCCACTGCTAAACTCTTCTTTGAATGAGTGTGGGTGCACTTTTTGATCCCACAGTCTATCATATCATATCGTGACAGCAGGTTCCTCAACACATTTTGGTCCATCCTCTGTTCAATGTTGGACACCAATCTCACCAAGTCTACAACTTTCCATCCCCAACAAATGGCCAGATAGAGGTCGTCAACAGGATGATTGTACACATTCTGCGCATATACAATTCAAAGCATTCACGCACATGGGATGATATCCTACCCTATGTAAAACATAGTTATAACTGGGCTCTCCACAGCTCAACCGGCCATAGCCCCTTTCAGGTGGGCTTGGGATTCCAGCCATTATGTCCCATTGACATAGCCATGCCATTTGCGGCCACTCAGGCTGGTTCGGCTCATGTCCAGTCTGAAGCTTATAAAGTGAACAACTTCATCGAGCACATTTAGCACATCCACCAACAGGTTAATGACATATTGGATAGAGCCAATGCTAAGTACAAACAACGACATGATCAACATTGGGTTCCACACAACTTCCAGGTAGGTGACAAAGTGTGGCTACATTTGCAGGAGCGCCTCACTGGACCCCACCGCAAGCTTCGCCTGTTCTGATATGGGCCATACACCATCACCAAGGTTGTAGGGAACATTGCCTTCGAGCTCAGTATTCCACCATTCCTTGGTCTACACTTAGTATTCAATGTAGACCGCCTTCGTCCCTACTTCCCACCTCTACTGGACACCACTGACATTGTAGAAGAACTCACACCAAAAGAGTTAAACCCAGATTGCATGGAACAGGCCACCACAAATTGTATCATGGACATGCAAATCAAGAACACTCACCAACAAAAGATCCAACTGTATCGGGTTGTCAAAGCTGGCCAACTCCTCCACCAAGGCAAGTGGTTCACTAGGGACTAAGTTTAGCAAAAGTTTCCTCATCTCATGGAGGAACTCAACGCAATGGGGACCATTGCTTCCTAAGGGGGTAGGAATGATCCATGTATGTTACACCATTTTTTGGTCATCTAACCTATTATCATTAGATGGACCCAAGTACACCATGTAAGACCAATTTTACCCTAAGTAAAATTGCTTTCACTATGTTAAAACAGGAAACCCCAAAAGGAAATATTAAACAAACCTATATTTGTTTGATTTTCCTCATGAAATAATTAATTAAACCATAATTTAATTATTATTCCCAGTCATGTTTAACCCAAAATCAATGAAATTAATTAGATAAACCTTTATTTATCTTATTATTTTCTAGGAATAATTATTTAAACCTTATTTAGATAATATTCCTTGTTAAATATGACCAAATCACCCACAAAGAATTAAATAAATCACTATTTATTTAATTATCTTTCAACCACTTCCTTAAATAATTAAATAAATCATTATTTATTTGATTATCTTCTAACCGCTTCCTTAAAAAGATAAATAAATCATTTATTTATTTATTTTGACAAATTAAGGGATTTGACCCAAGTCAAATACCTTTTCCCTCCAACAAATATAATAAAATATTCCATAAAAAGTGGATCTAGATCTCGTTAACCCATGCACCAAGATCTAGAATGACCCAATATTTTGTTATAAATAGGAGGGTTTTTCCTACCATTCTTCACCTTTTGTTGCCTATTAGATCACTCTGGATCTATACACTTGGTCACACTTTTCCATCATTTGCTGTGTGAGCTCCCATTGAGCTCCTTTCTTTGCATTGGGTTTTCTACATCAACAAGAGAGATAAATCTTAGATCTGAAGTGCTAAGGACTTCCAAGAACCCATCCCACTGAGGAGAATTGGATACGCCTTCTTTTTTTCCTCCCAGGTGCACGATTAATATAAAAAATCTTCCAAAAATTGTTCTTGTCTTGTCTATTGGTATATGGAGCAAACCCTTATTTTTTCTGCTTAATGTCTTTCCATGCATAGATCTGGTTTTTGCAGCTCTTTTATGTTCAACTAACCGCAAATCTGAAGATATTGGCAGCCAATTTTGTTGTTAGGGCTATTAGTTATGCGTAGCTAAAGTGGTCCTTTTTCGTACACTTCGACAAAGGATTCATACTAACAAATGGCGACTCCACACGGGTTTTAAATTACGACCGCTGTCGTTTTTCATATTCCTGCATATCCAGCTACTTCAGACCCTAGGGTTTCTTTTCAGCTGCTTATTTTTCCTATTTTTATGTTGTTTTTCTCACATAAAACCCTAAAACATTAAAATTTCTAACTTCCGTGTGTTTCTGGCCCTATTGCGCAGGTAAGCGACACCAGCCGCAACTGAGACGGCAACTTTTCTGAAAATCTGCCACCAAGACAACCAGAACGGGGGGTCGCACTTTTTGGCCCATAACCTGCGACTTGGACCTCTAGGTCGCACTTTTCTGCCCCTTTTCTGCGACCTGCACTGAAAACAGGTCAGAAACTGTGACCTGCCATTTTTTCAGTGATTTTTCTGCAATTTTTCTGGGTTCTGCTGCAGCTTCTGTCAGGGTCTTCCAGCCTCTGTCTCAGCCCGCTTTGACCAAGTTCTGATATGTTTTTACTCATCTAAGTGGGAACCTAGCCCCCTAGGGCTTTAGTACCCTCCACTTTTTGTGGAAGAGTTTTAGTTGTTTCAGCCGTCTATTTTTCAGAGCTTCAGCCTCCTTTTTTCCAGATCTGTTACCTCCCTTTCAGATCCATTGTAATCAGCTCTTCTACCTCTCAAATCACCTCCTGAAGATTTGTTTGGATCTACTTTTAGGGCCTCCTCCTTGCCCCCTCCGCTTTTGCTGATTACCTTCCTTTTTCCAGCCACCTTGCCTCTGTCTCTTGGCTGTGATCTGCACCTCTTTTCAGCAGCTTTATCCTCTAGATCCCTGTCCCTTTTGACCCTAGATCTATTGGCCTCTTTTTACGTGTGTTTTGAATAGATTTTTGCCCTCTTTTAGAGTAGTTTTGAGAGACCCGCCTTTTTGGGTTCAATTGATGCATGGTTAGCTGTTAAATGTTCTGTTATTTCAACAATCTATATTGTTCTCTGCAGATTTCTTTTCAGTTACGCAGCACACTTTTTCTTGCTCTCAAAACGAAAAGGGTTTAAAAATTAAACAACGCACACCACACACCTAATTCATGAAGAAGCGCCGGGTTAACACCGCCCTTCCTGAAAAAGACTCTCTAAAATCACCACACCAGACCTTATCCGCCCTAACATTGCTCGACTCCCTGGCCCCTTCGCCCCTTTGGCTTGCTTCTTCCTGTCATCATTGCGCCCCCAAGGCGCCTTTCCCGGAGACTTCTTGGCCTTCACCCTCAGTTTCCGGTTGATCGACCTGCTCCGCTCCACCGTCGTCGAGCCAGTCCACCTTCAAGTCCGCACTCCGACTCCTCTCCTGATTCATCGGGTCCTCCTTCTCCTCCTGGTTCTTCCCCTGTCACCTTCACTATGTCTGGTCCAGGGCCTAACGCTAGCGGTTCTCCCGGCCCTAATGCCGGCCCTATTACTAGCGGAACCTCCACAGGAACTACCCCGGCCACCCCTGTGCTGCCGTACATTGCAGGCCTCAGCCTCCCCGATTTCCATCAGTTGATCAATGACCCCATTCAATACAATGCTAATTGGCCTGCTATGCCAACCAAGCTCCCCTCCGACATCCCGAAGTTTGAGGGCCTTAATGGAGAAGATTCAACCAACCATGTCTGATCTTTCCACATGTGGTGTTCCTCCAATTCCATTACCGATGACTCCATCCGTGTTCGTTTGTTCCAACGCACGCTTACCGGCGAAGCTTCTAAATGGTATGTCGAACAAACCACCTCTACCCATACCACCTTTGAGACTCTTGCCCAAGCCTTTTTGTCTTATTTCCAGCTCCCTCTCCGATACGATATTGGCACGGAGCTCTTGACCTCTTTCAAGCAATCCTCTTCAACCCGCCTTTCCGCCCATGTTCAGGAATGGCGAAGAAGACGGAGCTTATGTCGAGCCCCTCCCTTCGAAGATCGGGTTTATATGGACTGGTTCCTTCGCACCCTTCCAGCTCCCATCGGCAAAGATGTCTCCTCTCACTTTCCTCAAACTGAAGAAGCCGCCCTCCAAATAGCCTTGAAATATGACCTGATCTATGCTCAATCTGGTTATGTTTATACCGTTCTTCCTGACCTCCCCAGGCCCGGTGGCGCTAACGCCCCGGGGGCATCTCATTCGGCCGACGGTATCGTTGGAGCCCTTTCCCATCCGTATGCTCAACCTCTTGTGGGCTATGGTCTCCCTCAGGGAGGGGCCAGCACCTCTAGCACTCTTCCCCCTCCCGGTAGCATGTATCCAGGATACGGCATGCCTCTTCCTTTTTCCCAACCTCCTGCTTACCTCAATGTTGCCCAACCTAACCCTTACCTTTATCCGCAGCCTGGTGCGCCAGCTCCTCCAGCATATGCGCTTCCATCTCCCTTGCCTCCTCCACACCCGCAACAGCACTTACAGCCCCCTCCAGGGCAAGTATTTGCACAGCAGGGCGCGACTAATCCCCCTTCTTCTCAAAGAAGGCGGAGAGGCAATCAAAACCAATCTGCCCCTGGTACCCGTGGACCCAATCCTGGTGTGGACCCTAACACTGCCAACCAGCAACAGGGCACTCAGCCCAAGTCGGGATTGTGCCGCTGGTAACAAACAAGCTCTGTTCAGAGCTATGTGTTTATGGTCAATACACCCACGATTGCCCTACTCCTGTGACGCATGTGGAGTCCAAGTCACATTGCGCTTGGCAACACGCCTCTCCCCTCACGCTCCTCCTAATGTGGCCACTACCCATCAAATAGCCGTGTTTACCGATCCTTCTCAAATGTTTGTGGCTACCCAACCGCCTGATAGCCAGGTCGCCACTCCCCCTTCTCTTTCTGGTTCCTCCGATTACCAGATCCTTATGATGAACTCCGATTCTTCCCCGACCGTCGACCTTCACCTTCAAACTCAGTCTCGTCAGTACCCCAAGCCTCCTGCTCAGTCTGCCCCCGAGCCTCCCTCTTCAGGTTCTACAGAGCCTCTTTCGACATCCAGTGGCCCCTTACATATCCCTCAACCCAAAGTTGAGGTCCATACCAAGATTCCTAAAGGACCGTTACGTCGAAATGCTGCTTCTGGTCGAGCTGCTCATTCATATAGCATAGTAGATGATTTGGCGCAATCTCCTGCTGCCATTTCCACACTGGAACTCCTCCAGTCGTGCCCTTCCCAAAAGAAGGCTCTACTATCTACCGTGGGCGCTGTAGATCCTGCTGATGACCAAATTATTGTTTTCAACGCCACTCAATCGGACCATCCTCCTCTTCTTCCTTTCGTCGCCTTCCAAATCCCAGTCAAAATCCGGAACGCCAACGTGTCCCGGTGTATAATTGATGAGGGGGCATCCACTTGCGTGATGTCCACTTCGGTTTGGAAGCAACTCGGATCCCTTGAGCTGGCCCCTTCCACGATCACCCTTCGAGCATGGGACGGTCATGCCTCCCAGCCCATTGGCCTGTTTCGTAACTGTCCTATCACCCTCGCCGGTAAGACCGTTTGCATTGACGTCGAAGTCATTGACGCCCCTCTAGACTAAAACATTCTATTGGGGCGAAGCTACACCTATGCCATGTCTGCTATCCCATCCACGGTTTTCCGCAAGATGTCTTTCTCGCACAATGGAAATATAGTCACCATTGACCAACTATCTTATCATGAGCCGCCGTCTCAGACCTCCCCTGAGACGACCATCTCTTCTCTAGCCAATAAGAAAACCGTCAATTCTTTGACCAGTGTCTCCCCTGGCGTCTACAAAGATTCCTCCCTCCTTGGAACTTTTCCTAGTCTTCCCCCTCCCCATATCCCTGATCCCAGTTTGTCGAATGTTTGCATGATGCAATCGTCTCGGACTACCCTTAAGCGGCCCGCTTCGGCTAGTCAGCAACCTCAACCCCGCCCACCGCAACCCGCTCCTAGCCCTTCATCTCCACCAGCTGGACCTCCTCCTTCTGGCCCTGCCCCTACAGCTGGTATCCCGGAACCCCTTTACCCTCCTGGATCGGTTCCCCCAAGCCTTAACCATCTTGGAGCCGTCCCTCCTAGTCATTACCCTGCTGGGCAGATACCTTTCCTGGCTCCCCCTCCCGGAGTATATTCTGTCCCCGTCATGGCCACCCTCTCTCTCCCTAACCTGACCTTGGGCATACCGGTCTGGTACCTTGATCCTCCAGCCGCTTCCCCTCCTAGTCACCCCAAACCTTACATGGCTTTGACACCAGTTCAACCGGTTCCCCTCGCTTCCCCTGTTGCCATTGTGCCCCCAGCACCACCACAGGACCCTTCTCCTGTCGTGACGGCTCCCGGGAAGAAAGGCAAAGCCCGCAAGGGGGCATCCAAAGACAAGACCACCACGACTGACCCGGCCCCTCCTCCGCCCGCAAAACCTTGTGCCTTATGTGATGTCGTCGGTCATGCCACCCATTCTTGTCCCGAATTACCTCGTATTCAACCCATGGTTAAAGTCGCATTCCCCGAGTCTACGGTCCCTGCAGCCTCCATTCCTTCTTCGTCCGTAACCAAAAACCCCAAGACTCTCCGCACCAACAAACCCTGTGCGTTGTGCGGTCTTCATGGCCATTACTCCCACCATTGTCCTCACCTGACGCATTACCGCGCTTCTTTAGAGGTAGTCCGAGAGTATGAGGTTGAAAAAAATCAATCCGCCTCTCCCATCCTCGCGCAGTATGCTTCAGGCCAACCTGAGGATCCCCCTGCTCCCATCAACATTCCTCCCCCTGATGTTCAGATGACGGAGTCCACTACGACCATTCTTTACCTGTCCTCCTTTGCACGACCCGTGGAGCCTAGTCCCCCTGCCTCCCCCCCCTGTTGTTTCCCCAGACCCCCTCTTGTCTACCCATACACGAGATCCCTCCACCTGTATCTCGGTTAACCTCCGCAGCCCGAGTCCTCACCATACTTCCGATAGCCCTCATATACCACCCTCTAGTTTGTATATGAGTCATAGTCATCTTGCTCCTCGCACTCCCTCCCGCAGTTGCCGCTCGATGTCTTCTGTACACTCACGCTGCCACCATTGTGTCTCCTCCCCTCATTTGTTGTCTTGTAACACCGTTCCGCAGGACCTCCCGTCCCCACCCTTTATCGGTTACGCCGATGGTGCAAGTCGTTACTCCCGGAATCTAGCCTCGGCAGGTTGGGCCATTTTCACCCCCTTGCATGCCCTTTTCCTCTCAAACGGGGTCTGCATTGGTACTGCCACCAACAATCAGGCTGAATATGATGCAGTGCGTGGTCTCTTAGCCGATGCCCTCTTTCATCGCATCCTCCATCTGCATGTTCGTTTGGATTCCCTACTTCTTGTCATGCAACTAAATGGTGTTTATTGTGTGCATAACCCTGTGCTGTTTAGACGATATTTACGAGTGAAACTCTTGATACGTGAATTTGAAACCATAACTTTCAACCATGTACCTCGAGACCAGAATCACTATGTAGATAGTATTGCAAACCATGTTCTAGATGGGCATTTGTCACACACATTTCATACAAGACAATAACATTCATAATCATTAATAAATGATGCATATCCATAATATGTGTCGCAAAACATGTGTTTAGAGTCCATCTACTCTGATACATACGACATGCCCATAGCATGTTACAAAAAACTCAAAACTGGGGGCACCACCTGCCCCTACATACACACTAGGGGGCACCACATGCCCCACCCCTAATCACTATCTGGAGGTTCCTGGGCCAATGGCTCTGCCCCTGCAGCATGTAGATCGCGCATCGCCTGACCGGCCAT
Organism: Pinus albicaulis; assembly: GCA_034641835.2. Classification (NCBI taxonomy): domain Eukaryota; kingdom Viridiplantae; phylum Streptophyta; class Pinopsida; order Pinales; family Pinaceae; genus Pinus; species Pinus albicaulis. Next base: position 1,582,157,877 of record CM076580.1, on the reverse strand, counting down.
CGCCATGCGCCGCATGACACCTCGCCACTCCGAGGGTAGACCAACACATGGCTCTATGTACTGGTCGTCTAAGTCCTGCCACCCGCGCTCTGATACTTCGGTCAACAACCTTTCGCATCTACGGCGGATGTCCTCCAATAGGGCGGCTGCATCCTCATTATGCGCCGCTCTCGACCCACTCGGACCTGTAGCTCCAGATGCTGCCGGTCGTCCCATATATCCGGCCGGTTTTCCTGTTGCTATATCTGCATACCAAAAGTACATGAATCAGTACCCTAAACTACTATTCAAAAAACTTTAACATTTCCACACAAGAATAGCAATCTGTCACTTACCATCGGGCCCCCAGACTCGACCAGGCGGAAGTGGCAGGTCCGGGTCTCCACAGTAGCTCATCCCACTATAGGGATAGTCGTCTATGTACAATGGCATCTGATCCCAATGGGAAAAAAACTCAGGTCGAAACACTCGCCCGACCGCCCCTCCTCCTCCTCTGCACAGTAGCCGTCCCCAACGGCGCATCCTGGGCTCTCTCGGGCCCCCATCTGGAAGCTGTACATGAGGCCTCAAGTTCGGGATCTTCTCAAAGAAGAAGGTGCACAATAAAGTCCCATATGAGCAATCATGGTTCACCTGCCACCTGCATAGCGACAACTGTCGCTTTAGCGACACCAACATCATTTGGGCCCACCCATAGTAGGTCCCACCCAGCACACTCTCCACTATCATCATCTGCCCCCCAGTGATGTGATGGAGCGCTTGATTTCCCACGATATGTAGCACAGTTGCGGCCACTGCACGGGTTTCTAGCCTCTCTAGATCCCCGATCGGTATTCGAGTCCCCTTGACTTGGAGACCCGGTCGACAATGACGCTCCACAAAATCCATGATATGCCGCCCCCGCGGCAATACTGGCTGTGTGTTTCCCACCATCCCCAGTGGTGGGAGACCAGTCAGGAAATACACGTCCTGGACCGTCAGTTCGATCCTGTGCCCCCGCACTACAAAGACCTCCTGATCTGGATCCCAGTAACTGATAATCCGGGCCAATAACGGTTCTCCTGCTCTCATCAAAGGGTTCTCCAAAAACTTTAGAACCCCAAACCTGGCCAATACACGATGGACGCCCTGATCCGCCTAGATCTCTGACCGTAGTGTCCCCAGGTCTCTCTCTCTCTATTTAACCCGTAAATCTGCCATACCTACACAAACACATCATCTTTGTCATCTTACAGATCGGGAAAACCATAACCAAACACCACAACCCAACTTCCAGCCATAAAACAGCACCAAAACCCCCTCATCTCCCAGGTCGCAGTTTTCTGCCCATTTCTGGGACAGGTCGCACTTTTTTTCCTGAAACCTGCTTCCCAGGTCGCACTTTTTGGCCCAAAAAGTGCGACCCGGCCGTAGAGATGCAGGAGGGGCTGTTTCTAGAATTCTGGGCCCTAAACTGAAAGTTTAATCCATCAAAATGAAAGAGTAAGGTTAGGCCTCTTACCTGCAACTGACGGATCTCGATTCCAACGGTCGGTTTGTCCGCTACACTCGCCGCAAGATTTAGGGCCTTCTCTCCTCTCTACATTCACCACAGCAACAATAGCAAATGAATGAATTTGGAGGGAAAACTACCTTATTAAAAGAGAACCCATGTTTCTTCTTTCGACTGCTGCGACCACACCGTAGCCTCGTTTGACAAACCGTCTGCACCGTTGGAAAGCTATCACCGAGCCCTCAAATGGGTATCTGTTAGTTTTTTATGCTTTGATGCTTCACCAGGACACTTGTACTTGGGGCACTTTCCCCCTCCTTAAAATCGAATTTCCTCACTTACGACACTTGTACTTGGGGCACCATTTTGCCTCCTTACTTGTCTTTGTTCATGTCGATTTTCGTCATGAGTTACCATCTTAGACTCATTTTTTTATGATCCCCCATTGGGCCTTTTACTGTGTGGCAGCACCATAGAGTCGCCCTTGTTTAGAGCTTCCAAGTTGAGTCATCATCGCATTCATGGAGTCTATCCCGAGTCCCTTTGTACCCCGCTATAGCCCTCCATCCTTCATTGCTTGGTCTCTCTCTTGTGTTGCATATTATGACCTTCAGTCCTACTATCCCCTATCCCTTACAATATTGTGTCAGTCGCTGCCATGTCATTCATGCCCTTTATGCTCTAACAAGGGAAGTCGTCCATTAGCTACTCAGTCATTTCCACTTCACTATCATCATTAGTGTCAGTCTGTCCGTCGCTCTACTCTTTTCTCTCGTGCCTTAGTTGAGGGTCTCTCATTACCTCACCTATGGCGGACCTCCTTCTGTTGACATCAGCTCATTCATTCCAGAAGCCAGGTTTAGAGGGTGGTGTACCTTGGTTCCAGCTTCCACTCTTGTTCGGTGCCTCGGATCAGGCAAAGGGATCTCTCCTTTCCCTTTGACTTGATTGTTTCTCCAGCTCCTTTTAGCATGATCGAGATTCGTATACTTGATGGTCCAGTGATCCAGCAGCAGCTCTTGATGATTCCTGGGTGTGTGTGAGATGTCTCAACCCTCATGAGGGGGTGGCCTGTGGAGCCTCCCCCACATGATCCACCACCTCTTCCTTGCCTTCGATGGCAGCCTCCAAATATTTGATGATACTGGGTCATGGGCCATCTGCGCCATTTTCATTTGCATGGTCACTATATTTTTGAGCCTTTCCCCCATTTGCTGTGTATTGGGTTGTTTGTATTCATTTACTCGGGGATCTATTGTGGCTAAGTTCCGGGCCGTGATCCTTGTGCACAACATGTATATGGATTCCCTCATTAGCCTTTTATCCTGCCTATGATTATGGTAGTCAGACTTATGGTTCGGTCCTCACATCGGACACACTATTCTTTTGTACTTTGTCTCGGCGGGCATAGGTATGCCTCCCCCGCCGCCTCCAGCACAGGTACCCTCTCATAAAAAGAGACTTGTTGCACCTGCGAGTCTCGTCTCCTCAGGGTCTAGTCCTTCAGCACACTATCTACCTTACATTTCTCTCTCTGACATCCCTTTTTTTGTCTAGTGATTGTGTTCTTACAACGTACTTCGGTCATACGATTTGCTCCTGACACTCGCACGCTGGGGGGCAATTTGTTACACCATTTTTTGGTCATCTAACCTATTATCATTAGATGGACCCAAGTACACCATGTAAGACCAATTTTACCCTAAGTAAAATTGCCTTCACTATGTTAAAACAGGAAACCCCAAAGGAAATATTAAACAAACCTATATTTGTTTGATTTTCCTCATGGAATAATTAATTAAACCATAATTTAATTATTATTCCCAGACATGTTTAATCCAAAATCAAAGAAATTAATTAGATAAACCTTTATTTATCTTATTATTTTCTAGGAATAATTATTTAAACCTTATTTAGATAATATTCCTTGTTAAATATGACCAAATCACCCACAAATAATTAAATAAATCATTATTTATTTAATTATCTTTCCACCACTTCCTTAAATAATTAAATAAATCATTATTTATTTGATTATCTTCTAACCGCTTCCTTAAAAAGATAAATAAATCATTTATTTATTTATTTTTGACAAATTAAGGGATTTGACCCAAGTCAAATACCTTTTTCCTCCAACAAATATAATAAAATATTCCATAAAAAGTGGATCTAGATCTGGTTAACCCATGCACCGAGATCTAGAATGACCCAATATTTTGTTATAAATAGGAGGGTTTTTCCTACCATTCTTCACCTTTTGTTGCCTATTAGATCACTCTGGATCTATACACTTGGTCACATTTTTTCATCATTTGCTGTGTGAGCTCCCATTGAGCTCCTTTCTTTGCATTGGGTTTTCTACACCAACAAGAGAGAGAAATCTTAGATCTGAAGTGCTGAGGACTTCCAAGAACCCATCCCACTGAGGAGAATTGTATACGCCTTCTTGTTTTCCTCCCAGGTGCCCAATTAATACAAAAATTATTTCAAAAAATTGTTCTTGTCTTGTCTATTGGTATATGGAGCAAACCCTTGTTTTTACTGCTTAATGTCTTTCCATGCATAGATCTGGTTTTTTGCAGCTCTTTTCTTGTTCAACTAACCGCAGATCTGAAGATATTGGCAGCCACTTTTGTTGTTAGGGATATTAGTTATGCGTAGCTAAAGTGGTCCTTTTTCGTACACTTCGACAAAGGATTCATACTAACAATGTAGATATTGGTGGCTACCTGCCTATTCTATTTGGAGCCCCACCATTGTCTCTTTCATTTTTCAGTTTCGACACAACTTACTATTTTTAGCAGTTTTTCGGGTCCTGAACTTTCGGAGCCATTTTGAGGCCCTAAATGACGTTTTTTGGGAAACCTGAGAGCAATATGGCTCACATCAAAAGTTTTAGTCCTCGGATAGATCTTTCTAACGAGGTATGGTTCGCGTCAAACGGAGATCGTATGCCAAAGTTACGTCCCCAGGAAGTTGAAACACCAATTTACCCAAACAAGGCCCATAGTTTTGGTGCTTCATCTCCTAGGGTTAGGGTTTTGGATGTTTAGGGTTTTCCATTGTTTCTAAATAATAAATAGGCCCTCAAGCCTCATTGTAACTCAGTTCAGAGGCCTGTAGCTGCCACATATATTCTCAGATATAAGCTACCAGTGCCCTAGCTAGTTTCTTTCCATTTTGTCTCTAAGAAAATTTCAGTTCTTTGATATTAATGAAATGAAGTGTTATTTCCACTGCATCTTTGTATTTATGGTTACATGTGTATTTTGTTTAATTCCTGCATAAATCCAGATCAGTGGTATCAGAGCGGTCTTCTTTTTCTCGATCGTTCTTTGCATGTCCCCAATGAGGTCGGGGTATAAGGAGTTAAGGCTCGATCTAGTTGAAACTTTTCAAGATTAGCCTCACAAACCCCGATGGTCGCCCATGGGGGATGAAAAGAAATATGAGGGAGCAGGAGATCCTATCAAAATATTGCTCGAGGAGGTCCTCGAAAAAAAAAGGAATGCGATGATGGATAAATTTTCCTAGATCCTTCAACGACTACCCACTAGCGGCGCATTTGCATCCAACAACTACTATGGAGGCGCGACTTCCCTTTAAGGTACAAGTAAACTTTGACATTCCCATATTTGAGGGTCGAATAGATGCAACTATCGTAGATAGTTGGTTGAATCTATTATAAGGATATTTCTCGGTTCATGGCTTTTCTGACTAGGAGAATATTATTTTTTCACTCCTCAAAGCTACCCCCATGTCAAGGATTGGTGGGAAACATACTGTGAGAAAAAGGATGAGATATAACCCTCTTTGTTCTTAGTTGTACCCACTTGTAATTATTTCTGAGACGCCATCAAGGAACAGTACTATCTTGTGGGGAGAAATGAGGACAAGTACATACAATGGACCATGCTTCAGCAACAAAGGGATCAATATGTGCATGAGCTGATGAATTTGTTCCATACCCTGTGCACAAATTTGGGTATCAAAGATTCAGAGAAACATTTGATGCTAAAGTATCGCAATTTTCTACACAAATACATTTAGGAGGTGTTGAAGGCTCGAAATTCTTTGCCTCAACATTGTAAGAGATACCACCTCGTCTGGACCTTAGATCAGTTCCTTTTCCATTTGGGCTGGTGGTTCCTGTTAGGGTCCTGTGATTTGGTAGATTGGCAAACCAAATGACAGGGTAACATGGAACCAAGCTTTGGAGTCCAAGGACGTAGCCTTCCTGGACTCAGAGAGGGATCTCTCTATTGGATGCAAAGGATGTGTTCTTTTTTATCTAGGGTTTTGATTTTAGGCTAGTTGTTAGGTGTAGAGTTTGTTGATTGTTTTGGCTGGGAAATATGTTCAAATGGAATAGGTGGAGTGAGAGTATGTCAAAGCCATTGGGTTATGGAGTCAAGTGAAAGTCAAGAGTGTCTAAATGATGAAACAGAGTGTATTGCAGGGCCGATTTAGCAAGGTGAATGGATCCTTAAAGTGATGTATGATGGTGTAATGAACATCAAGTTGGGGAAAAAACTAAGAGGTCTTACACATATATAATCTGAAGCATGACTCATGAGGTAGGGCAAGCCATTGATCTCTATGAACAATACTCAAACTGATAAACATATAAGATGAACAGTCCAGTGAAACATAGAAGCGTTAGAACTCCTAACTTTAGAAATTCACCTTTAGATTTTAGGAAAACATACAAGATTTAAACAAATAACTTAATTTATGAAGAGGTAACTCCTAAAAATCATATTTCAAGCTAATGGGAACTTTGAAATAATTTGACAAGCATGGACAAAGGGAAAGATCGAACTAGACCTCTTTATCCTAACCTAATCAATCAATATTCCACAGAAAGGCTTCAAGATAGGGTTTTGAGAACTTCAAATAAGCAGGGCATACCATGAATCTTACTTGTAAGCTAGCATACTAACCATACATGAAACAAAAAACAATTTTTGGTGGACCTAAGGAGCAGTAAAGAATTCCTTAAGATGGCCAAAAGAGAAAACATAAAGGCTATAACAAACAGGAGGATATAGGTGCCTCAAAGAACATGTCTCAACCTATAATTTTCTATTTAATAGCAACTAAGAAACATGAAACATAATGATAACAAAGGAAACAATAGACAAATTAGGAAAACATCACCATTCACCAAGCTATGGAATCCTGCAAACAAGCTTCTCCATCATCCAAGAAAACAAGCCATTCATCCACTTCACAAAACCAATTTCTTCTCCAAGCTCATGAAACCATGTATATTGCTCTTCAAGCTCATCAAATGTCAACAAAATACATAGGGGCCTCATGCTCTATTTATGGAGCAAATTAGGACTAAAAACCTAAATGTGGTAGGAAAATGTCAAAGATAGTCATAAATATCATTTATGGCCAAGAGACAATGCAAGACCCAAGGCACATAATATCCCAAGAAATAAATGCTAAAATAACTATTTGCACCTAATTCTAGAGTAATGTCGGGAAGTGGGGAAAACAAGAATTAAGAGAAATATATGGAAACTTTAATCTTTCAAATAATGTAATAAGAGGTTAAATTTAAAAAGAAAGCTACACTAACATAATTGTTCTAGAATAATGGCAACTTCTCTCCATTGAAATCAGAGCAAATTCTACATTTGTCAGTGAAAAATTTCATAGGTCCATTCCCTGCTCTCCATTCTCCATTGAAATCGGAGAAAATTCTACATTTTTCAGTGAAAAATTTCACAGGTCCATTCCCTGCTCTCCATTGAAATTATACATTTGTCAGTCAACAATTTCATAGGTCCATTCACTGCTTTTGTGGGAAGTTTACTAGAGTTGACCTCTCTAAGCCTGGCAATAAATCCATTCAACCTGTTGTCGCTCCTAGAGACAGCCTAGAGTTGTGATAGACCAGTTCCTAGGACATCTTAAACATAGCAAGGAGCGTGTGATATAACTAGGGGGGTTATCAATAAAAGGCTCTCATGCTATCTCCTGTAAGCAGGGATGTAAATTTAAATGGGACCAAAACCTTCAGAAACTTGACACAGGAAGGGTAACACTACAGAGGCAAGATGTAAAACTCTAATATAAAAGCACCAGACAATTCAGAGACAACTTACTGCAAAGCGGGCGGTTCAGAAATACTTCACAGAGATATAGGATTTGAAGGGGTTTACTGTGTAAGAAAAAGTGAGAGGATACTAGCTGTCATTGGGGTGATATCCAGATACACAATATCCCCATATATGGGCTTACCAATTTAAGAATCCATACATGAAGATAGCGTTTTAAAAACACCCTCCCAAAGAAACTAGCATAGCAGAAATATGGTTGAAATGAATATGGAACAGTATATCATGCATGAGCTATATTTAAAGCGCTTGACTGATTCAAACATGGGTATCTACTAGGATAAATCCATACCAAACCAGTGAGCCACTCGCATTCCAAAACATGATACAAGAAAATGGATGAAAACAAGATGAACAATTAAATTAAAACATAAATGAGAAGTTACACACTGTAAAATACAAAAGACCAGAATCCTCTTAACAGATGGAACTCCTCCTCACTGAGACCCTACGGGCTCTGAGCCTTCATGCAGGATTTTAACAAAAAGTATACAAAAATCCTTTCACTGCATAATTTTCTGATAAAATTCGGAACCCTAAATCATCTGTTCTTTGGGAGCTTTATAGGAGGACAAGAAAGCTCGAAAAAGGGAGTAGGTGATGAACATTTAATTGTCTCCTTAAAACAAAATGGCAGAGACGTGCACGCCCATACGACTTGATGACTTTGTAATGCTGTTGGTACTCTGCTGCCTTTTCTCTAAAGTAAATGCACTGGGTAAAGGTCTATTCAGGAACACGGCATAGAATTAAAATTACATGGACATTTTGTCCTTTCCTGGAGAGAAAATTATGCTGAAATAAAACCTTAAGGGTATTGCTTTCTGTGCAAAAATATTTTGAGTGATCTGTAGGGTCTTCGACCTGGTACTTTGCCTTCAAAAGGTTAGGTAGAGGTTCCAAAATCCTCAACCACATGCCTTTAATTCTCTACCTTTCATTGATATTCTTTATCTGCTCCATTAATGCCTCCATCTGCGCAATCTGTGTTTTGAATGAATTTGGAGTGTTTGACAGATTTTATCCCTGCTTCTTTAATGGAAGTCATGTCGCAACAGCCTCTCAAGCCTTTCTCCATAATTGCAGCTTCTGAAAAATAGTCCTTTGATGTGCTCTGCTACTGCAATGAAGACTGTAAATTATAACATTTTTCTATCGCTGAAACCCTGCAAAATCCGCAAACTTGTTAGAAAAACCAGGCACGGGGATGGTGGATGTGGAGGTGTCAATGGAAATGGTGGTGCGGACAAGGCGAAATGGTGGAACAATGCAGGGTGGGGGAAAATGCAGCGTAACGATGGTGAATGGACTGATGAAAGGTTTTGACGCGGAACATTTAGATTTGACCTATGACCGGAATACTTAACGGGTGGAGGAAAAATATACGACCCACAAGTGCAGCGGATGTCATGGAGGCATAGGGTCGATTGACGGAGAGGTAAGTGATCTGAACCATCAGATCTCAGGAGGAGATCAAAGGGTGAGAATGCATTGGAAGGCGATGGACTGTGGGCCAGGGGCACTATTGACTTGGATTAATACTCGTGCAGCTTCGGGGTGCGACGACCGTTGGATGAAGACCTCCAAATCGGACGGCTGTCATGAATATCGCGCCGTGACTTCGGACGAACGATAACGCGCGGTGGAGGGCGGTTTTGGGGCCGTACGCGGAGACACGCGGCAAGCGATGTATGGAATTGCTCCGATTTGAGAAATACCACCTTCCTCCAAAAGGCGATGCGATGTAAACCACCGGTTTTGTACAGTGCACAGAGCGGGGACCACTAGGGTAGGAGTATTGTGAGCCGTTGATCTGCGATTTTAAACGGATGGCGGACAGGCGATTTGGGTGATGAATGGAGTGGGCCACGGGCACGATGAGGATTTTCAAATGCCGTCGGATCTTTTCCAGAAAGACGGTTATAGACGCGCCATATATATATATATATATATATATATATATATATATGTATGTATATATATATATATGTATGTATGTATGTATGTATATATGATAAGCACTCACGGGTTTAGCGCCTGGTCTGGCACCCAGGTTACATGGAGGAAACGACTGAGGGGCTAGGGCCGGAAGGGCTAGGCTTCGCAGATTTTCAAATATGGGTTTTGCGGCCCTTTTTAATGTAATTTGTGGGGGTAGGGAGGTAACGACAAGCAGAAAATGGATTTCTCAAGGAAAAAGAGGAATTTAGAAAGGTTTAAGTGAGGTTGCTTATAAAAATTTCAATAGGATGCTGATATGATCAACACAACCCAGGAAATATACCTGAGGAGCTCATGAATTTGAAAAAGCTAAAATAGATATTTAAACTTCTATATTTTGTGGATCACCAAAGTAATCTTAACAATGATATGAATACATACCAGCCTTATTCGTAACCTCCCAGGAATCTGTTCAAACTCCAGATGCATTATTTAAGGCTCGTATTCATTAAAGTCTCTATGTGAGTATTCTGAGTGTAATTGTTGTGATCATGCTGTGGTAAAATCATGGTTGTAGCACACTTCTTTGCCTTGATGTAATGAATTCACTTAGTATATATATCTGACTGCTAAGAAGAATTAAACTGACCTGTACCAGTTCAAGAGCAATGCAACTATAGTTGAATGGTTTGATCTCTTTCTTCATATTTGGGTTGGAATATTTGTCCTAATTTTATTGAAAATTGGACATGGTAGCCGACCTAAACTTAACTTGGAAGCTTGGAAACACATAATTGAGTTAATAAAATATCAGTTCCAAGATATTAGATTTTAGCACATATACAGAGAGTTCAACAGTACAACGAATACTCTCCCAAAAAGAGCATCAAAATTGGATCTAGGTATAATTTTCCATGAAGATCTGCTTGACAACCAAACCCAAAGAACTCACTCCATTCCTATTGCCCTCATGAACTAATTCTCAGTGTCCAGCATCTCAGTGACAGATCAAAAATTTCAGCAACAGTCTTAAAGTCAGTAGGTCGAGCAAGGGAAGTTTTTGATCCAGAGTAGTCTTTTTAGTGCTTTAAATGTTCTTGTATCTTTTAGTGCTTTAAATGTTCCTATATTTTTCTGTTGGTAGTTGGACTGATATATCAGTTGAATCAGTCTTATGTGTTTCAATTTTTCTTCTGTTGGTAGCTGGATTGATATATCAGTTGAATCAGTCTTATGTGTTTCAATTTTTCTGTTGTTACTGGGGTAACGATGGATATAGGAACTCTTTTAAAGTAGTTTTCTCTTACTCTTGAACTGAAATAATGGAGGCATATTCAAGTCAAAATCTAAAATGGTGTAAACCAACTAATCTGTATTTTCTGTATTTTTTTATTCAGTAGAATAAAAAAAAAATTACAGTGAGATTAAAATTAAAATTAGATATATTTAAATAAAAATTAAAAAACATATGAATAAAATGATGACAAATATGACTTTGACCCTTGATATTGGAACATGATAACATTGAAAAAATCATGGCGACACCTTTTGCAAATCTGTATAAAGGAATACAACCAGTATGACACTTGTAGGTTGAATACATTTTTTTTCAAATATATATATATTTACTATTATACATCAACATTTTCAATCGACTCTAATGTACAAAGTTTTCTGGTGCAAAGACAATTTCATCTCAAAACACCAAATGAGCACTGCCACTATAGTTGAATGGTTCGATCTCTTTCTTCAGATTTGGCTTGGAATCTTTGTCCTAATTTTATTGAAAATTGGACATGGTACCTTGCACAAGATTCCTATGGAAACAATCTAAATCGTATCCAACATATAGTCTTGTATTTCCAGTTTGGGATCTCCATCCTTGAAAGATAGTTCAATCTGAAGGTGACTCAAGTATGCTAGCAAATATCATATTCTCATCGAAACTTAAAAAATAGTTAATGTCATATCTCTGTAGACCATTATGTTATAAGTGAAAAGGAAGTGTTGAATGTGCTTTCATCTTGATGTAGTTCATCTCGAACTAGCATAATCAAGATGATAGCTATGGAAAGGCATTATCATATACATGCCCGTAGCATCTGTGAATCGTTTCAATAAAATACTGATACACAATGAAATTTGAGTGTGAAAAACTTGGGTGTGAAAAACTATCGGTACAGGAGGGTTTCGAACACGCCAAGCACCTGCAACACAAAAATATCATAATCAGTAAAGCACAACGTAAGGGAAGTAATGATTATGAGCTGAAACCAGACGGAGGCATTGTAAGTTGTAGCCTTCTGCGAACTGGGGTAAGAAGCTTCTCTGTGTCGAGAATTTGTGTTGCCTACGGCTTCTTGTAGCAGTTAGTTCCAAATTAACGAAGGAGGAGAGATTGAAAACGGATGAATTGAAGTGCTGTGTAGTAAATGAGTAATCTAGGATAAAAACAAGGGTTGCAGAGGCGGCTCTCGACTTTTCGACCGTCAAAATGACCAAAATGAGAAACCCTCGCTGCATGAAATTAGTTACCCTAACAATCATTTCCAGCCGTCGATTCAACAGGGAAAATCCAAACCATCGATAAGGAATGGATCCCAAGGCTGCTATACTTGGCAAAGGTCTGGTAGGGAGTCGAGAACCCGATGCAGAAGCCAATACAATTGGCAAAGATCTGGTAGGGATTGTAGAACCTGACGCGGAAGCACTAGAAGGAAGTATTTACAGTTGTTAATTTTTTAGACATTACCATTGTCAAATTTTCACTAGACAGAAGGGCGATGAAGAAATGTTTTGATTGGGTGGGGTGAACAGTGTTTTCTCACCCCACTCAAACAAAGATAATGCCTCCACCATAATAACTATTTGAACCTAATTCTAGCTTAATTTGCCTCAAAAAATCCAAAAATATCTATTTGCAATAAATGAGTGTATTTTGTTGACTTTTGATCCAAAACACACTAGGTAGCCTTTGTGCATAGCGCTATTTTAGCAAAAAATAGGGCCTCTTGCAGCTGAGTTTTGGACCCCTTCCCGACACCGGATTTGGCTCCGTAATGGCTCGTTGGAAATATTGATGAGTATAGTTTCTAGAAATTCTTGATTTGTGCTGCGTGGATTCCATTTGCCTATCCAAAAATCAAATCTCCCAACACTTCTCTGTGCGTAGTGCCTCGTCTGAAAATGAAGCAGAAAGGTCAAATTTTTGATGTTTTTGACCTTTTGAGGGGGTAAAAATGCCCCAAATGATCTGAAAATTGGTGAGAAAACTGTTGGTGATGTGAGAAATCCAAAAACGCAAACTTTGAGAGCTGAGGATGCACCAATTTTTTGCGTTGCACCTAGGGTGTTGCGCTCCGAGGGGTCAAAATTTGGAAAAAACAAAACGTTGTCCAATTTGCCTCAAAATTTGTGGAGAGGTCCCTCAAGAGGTTTTGAGAAGCCTATGAAAATATTGAGTTATGCCTCCAAATTTTTCTTGGTCTTTACTTTCTTTGAGTGCCTAATTTTCAATTAATTCTTTTTTTTTGGCACTGCCATCATCTTCATTGGTGTTTATACTTCTAACTTTTGTCCCAATTTTCCCTACTGCTCACTTAGGCCTTCAAACTAATCATCACCTTCTTCACTTGCTTTTCTTTGGCTCTATCCTTCACTATGGTTCTCTTTTGGGAAATTTCCTGGACTGTCACTATGATTTTCTTGAACATTTAGAAGTTTGATTTGTGTCATGACAGTCATGAAAACTGTCATGATTGTCAAGATTATTTCTTTGCTCATTATTGAGTGTCTCATTGGTGCCATTTCCTTGGTCATTGCCTTCATCTTCAAATTCTGTTGTAGCCTCATCAATTTCTTGTGTTTGATCTTTCACTTCCTCATGATCTTCATTTGTTTCTTCACTTATCATCATCTTCAGTCATGTTATCCCTGTCTGCACCATTATTGTGCTCACTGTCATGCACAAGTACCTTTCCTCATGGTTGCTATGTGAACTTTCTTGTTGGATGTTATATTCATCATTCTCTTTATTACCCACTTGGTTTTCATCATCACTTTGTTTCTCTTTCCCTTTAGACTCGGTTTTTTCCCCACTGCTCTCATCATTTACCTCATTATCTTCTTTTCCTTCATTTCTGTTGTCACCATCTTTATTTTCATTAAACTCTGCTTCTGACCTACTATCTTCTTCCTTTCTATTTTCATATGTTTGTCTTTCATTGTTGTTTTAGGAGAAGGTAGGCTTTCTTATGTAGAAGGTATGGGGTGAAGTGATGGAGGAGTGGAGGCAAGTGAGTGACGTGTGGGAAAACTTGTGCAAACGAGGGCGAAGATGAAGCTTTTAAGGAGTGCATTCAAGTTTTAGAAGTAGGCCTGATGGTATTGAGAGTCTTTGCACCTTATGAAAATCCTTTCAAATTTGCAAACCCTAACTTAGGACGCCAAAAAAATGATTTTTATGCAGCCTATGGTTTAGTCATATTAGGCCAAAGATGCCTTTCTATATTATGCAAAGAACAATTGGTAAGTGAGGAAAAGGAGTTACCAACCTTATTTCTTTGACTGTAGGATATTTGGAGGAAAAAATATAAATTTTGAACCCTTTCGGAGAAAATCTAGCGAAATTTTGTCTGTGCGCAGTGCCTACCCGACTGCACGTTCAGGTCGGGTCGGCCTGTCAGAGTGCAGCGCCGGGTCGGAGAAGGGCCAGTCGGGCTTGTTGGAGCACAGCGCTGGGTCAATTCTGTGGGCAGTCGGGCCATTCTGGGCTTGTGCGTAGCGCCCGCCCAAGTGCATAGTGTTGGGCTCTAGGTGCACAGCGCAGTGTTAAATAACATTGCGACCACCTCATCTGTACATAGCGCCAAGAGCCAGGTGTGTAGCGTTGGCCTCGATGCGTAGTGCCTATAGATTTTCTTAGAATTTGCACAAAAGCCCTCCAAAATCGCTTTCAACAACTTCTTCTCCTTTTTGATATGACAATGAGATGTAAAAGAGGCCAAAGAGGCTTTATAGTCTTTTTGAAACTGATTTGATGCCAAAACCTTCTTTATGATGCTTGTCACTTGCAAGCAGCAAATTTTGTCATATTTTTCCATTTCTTCCTTTGACTGATATTCTGTCATGTTTTTTCTCTTTAAGTAATGAGGAAAAACCTCTTGGTAGGATAAAAACCCTAGCAACAAGTATAAACAGCAGCTTGGCCTTTTGAGATGTGCCACCTTTATTTGAAAAATTCTTGCCTTGACCTTATCAATTTTTCCTGTAGGAAAACACTTTTGACAGTCTTGTAAAGTGTCATTCATGTTCATCCACCTTTTGCAGAATAGTCATTTGATAAGGAGGCCCTTGTTGGGAGTTTCACTGCTCTGCTGTAAATTAGTGGCATATTGTTCTTTAGACCTCTTTGACAATGATGTAGGTCTAGTGAGGGGGGAAAGATAGTTTAAAACCTTTTTTGTGTCTTTCATGGCCACTTCTGTGTATGCAAGTGCCTACACAATTTCTTCCTTTGACCACTGTCTCTTTTGAACTTGGACAGCTTATTTTATCAATAGTAAACTTGTGCTTACCATAATCACTTCCTGGGGTAATTTTAACTCATGCTTTCCCTCTTTGATGATTTGAAACTGCTTTTGACTGTTTCTTTGAGAAATCAGACCCTTGAACTGATATTTTTTTACCCTTTTGTTGATACTCTTCATCCTCTTTCTTCCTTTGGTGTAGGGGAGTTAATGCCTTTTTTGCCAAACCCTAGAAGGTAGTTTGAAAACCTTTTTAAACCATCTGCTATGATGAAGGAGGCTTCTTTGTCACCATGTGACCATCTTTGTCCATCATGCCAAACTCCTAGGTTTTAGGGTTGCTTAGGAAAAAGTAAATAGTGTTGTCTTCTAAGTTCTCAAAAAACTTCACAAAACTCACTAATCATTCCTAAAAAGTCTTCAATGATCACGTGAAGGAGTTGAGGTGGCCTTTTCCTTTGTAACCCTAGGATTGATTCCTTGTTTAGCCAAAACTATTACAAACCATGATTCCCATCAAACACATGCTTGTTACTTTCTTCTTACTATGAATGGCCTTCTTATGATGACTTTCTCTTTTACCTTACCTCATTGCTAATATGATGGCTTTTTGACCCTCTTGCAGAAATGTGAGCAAAGGGAAGCTACCCCCTTGCAAGATTCATGCTTTTAGGCTAAAAACCTTCCTTGAATAACCTTTTTGGTCAGTTTGGACAAGATCACCTGTCCTTTTCTCCTTTGAATGTAGTTTCTTCATACAGGAACAACAGAGTTTGTAGGGCAGCAAATCCATCCTATGACTTTGTGAAACCCTAGGTGACCTAGTGGAGGCTTATTTGGACTTGGTTTTTGGACTGAGACCTATAATTTGGGATCATCAACTATAAGATAGAGTTTATGGTAGACTAATGTATTGAAGATCCAAAATCCAATGTACCTAATTTATTTTAAAGAGTCTACAGAGATAGTTTGAGACCATCAATGTTTGAGAGTGTTTTGGGAGACACAACAAAGTTTTTTGATTGGTGGGCTTAGGTAGCAGTGGGGGTTTTTTTTAGGAAAAAGAAAATAGTGGATTTGGGCCAAAGGTGAAAGAATATAGATAGGAAGAGTGACATAAGCCATTAATTTTTTTTTCTGGGACTGGTAAGCAATGCTAGACATGGTGGAAAGTTTGAAATAGTGAAAAATTATCTTTAAGGATGATGAAGGCAGTGAGATTTCTAGAACTCACAATGTTCAAGAACTTTGTTTCTAGAAATCTAGCGAAAACATTTAGTCATCTATGAAGGAAAAAATTACTGATGACTAATAGTTCCAACTGGTCAAACTAGGTCCAGATACCTTTTCCCTATTGCTATTTTTTTAAGATGTGTCTTTAGTTTCCAATAGGCAGGGATATTAGGTTGATTCTTCTTACTGGTCAGGCAAGAGAATGACCCTTAGGCTATTTTAATGGTACATCCAAACCACCACTAAGATCTATCCTAAAGTTAACCTAGCATAAACTAAGAGTTAATCTATCCACGCCTCACTAAGTTATTCTATGTAATGTTTTATTTTTATTCTAATGTAATTTATAATTCATATTAACTATAATAAATCTATGTTATTGTTGAGATTTCAACAAGATGATGAGCTTAGTCAAAAGAAGTCGCCTTCACTAAGTGGGCCCGCGGGCTATTTTTGGTGCAAGTCTATTTTTAGACTATGTCTATTTTTAGACATGTCGATCATATTCTATGAGTTGCAGGATGCTATTTGTGGATGGTTGGTCAAGTCGGAAAAAATATATGGACTTCTATTTTTAGACATATTGGGAAAAATCTATTTTTAGATTGCCAAACTAAAATAGATATGTCAAATATTATTAGCTCTTAATAATATTTGGACTATAAACATTATCTTATTCTTGAGCACTTCAGTTTAAGTGCATGTATGTGGCAAGGTGGAGTACGATGCAAGGAATTACATTATTCCCGAGGGTTAAGTGAGCTACATGCATGGATACTTCGCTAGAACTCATGTGACAAGAGTTTGGTGGAGTTATTGAGCTAGTTGGATGGAGTTATGTTCCGCTTTAACCGAGTTAAACATAGTTGAGCTAGTTGTATCTAGTCTAACCGATTGATACACTATAAAGAGAGTGGTGTGAATTAGTTATTAATTAATTCACTAATTATTAACTCATTAATCAACTAACTAAAGAATACATCGCTTAACTACAAGGCATGGACAAGCTCAAAGGGAGACCAGCAAGAGGTAGGTGAAAGAGCAAAGCAGGACTATCAACATTGTGACTATATTGTTGCACATGATTTGCAACAAATCCGTTGATTGGAGATGCCAATGAGGATTGCGCAATACCAAGGCTGGAGTAATTCGAGTTCATTCGCAGCCATTCTTCAGCAGTATCATGCAAAAGAGAGGTAGGCTATTAGGGTATATGAGATTGGAGCATGAGATTTGCTAGATCTAGCTTGATTAAGCAGTAAGAAGAATTGGAGATTATACTGAGAGCTTGTGAGGAGCTTTGTATAATGATTGTTACATGATCTCTATGACATATAATATACAGATAGTTGGGGTTTTTCAGCTTTAAGCTTTCCCATAAAATACTGTGTTCCTATGTGTGATTGTTTTATGGTTTTAATGTGCGCATGCGATTGTTTTTATTTCCAAAATTAATGATCAATGGTAGAAGAGATTCTGTATTATGCATGAAGTTAAAATAGTGTGTGATCAGGAGAATCTTGGTGAATAATATATCAGTTATTAAAATTTCTACAGTTATTATGTTGATATGATCTAAACTAAATTGAAGAAACAATAAAACGTAATACTTAAACTATTACATTACTAAACTACTACTGTATACTAATATTTAATCTAATCTGTTACAAAACTATAATATACCTAAGTTATTTTATTAAGCTTATGTTAATATTAATATAAGATGTATATATTTAACTAAAACATGAACTAATTATTAATTAAATCTAACAATGTCATTGTTAGATTTAATAAGATTGATCTTATGAAATATTAGAATCCTATTTAAAATTAAATCTAGTTAAATATTACTTTTCTAATTCTATTAATAGTCAAAAGAAATTATTAATTATCACTAACTTATCAAAGTTAATTCTATAATTAGATTTTATTACAAACTAAATTAAAAAATCTTTGAAAAATGACCAAACTAATATATACAATATATCTAATTACAAATCATTTTATTGATCTATTAATGATATAAAATTAAAGAATTAGATCAATATATAGGTTTGATCAATTTTGAGGGTTTGATCAAACCTCACCTTAATGAGTGCACCTCTTTAAAGAGGACTTAATGCATAATTAATCTATAAATGCAAAACTAATTTAAACCATATATCCTGTCTCGAACTAGAATGGAATAACCCTCTCCAAATTCGAGAGCAAATTAAGTAAAACAAGGGGAATGACTTATATAATTCATCACATGATTTTTTATTAATTAAAGGAAGAATTTCACATTAACTAATACAAGTAAAAACAAAATAAACTTGTAAATGAATAATAAATAGTTATCAATCACCACAAGAATACTTGAATGAATTAAAATTTATTTCGTTCTCATTCTGTCATGAAAAGATAGTTTTAACAAGGCTTCAACAGTTAAATATCAATGACACAACAATAGTGCATAATATCAAAGAAACATAACACTGTTTAGAATAGAGATCAAAACCAAAAATAGAATTTTAATAGTAAGACAATAATCCTTTGTTCGGGTAGTAGTACACATGAACAAGAATTAATTAAGATCATATTAAAATTCTATTACCACAGTTCTGAGAGCAGCTCTGACCCTTAATGAAAGTACCCACAATAGCTTCTCTACAATCTCTACAATCAAACTCTATACACTCTACAATAGTGCAAAAATGCAAATCGATCAATTACAGAGAAACCCCCTGTGCTGGATCGCGACCTCCTATAGAATAGATTACCCCTCCTTTGAGTCCTTCTGTAGAGTTTTCCCTTCGTAGAGTTTTTTTTCCCCTTTCTTTAGAGCCTGCGCTCTACTTAAACACATTGTAGGGTGCCCAACGTTCTCCAGAGTGTTCTTTTTTCGAGAAACAAACTGATCTAAAATTGGAAAATTAGTTGTCAATATAATCCTCGGGTTTGATCTTTATGGTTGCTATGATCCCGTTACATTTTAATCCCCTTACATTTTACTGATAATTTGTTCGAATTAGTGATGGCCACCAGAGAAGCAGAATCATTATTATTGTATGTTGAGATCTTCTTGCTTTCATCCCAATCCTCTTAGGATTTGGTGATTCGCGGATTCCCTTTTTGCTGGGATCCTGCAACCAACAAACAATATCAGATCGAAACTTCGAATTTGGCATAAATTTCATCTTTATGAATTCGTTCCAATTTTGTCATGGAGTATCCCTTATTTAGTTGATGTATGATTTCTTCCGCTACAAAAACCTGAGGAAGATTGCCACGGAATCTATTGCTTAAATAAATTATTATCTTCACAATGCATCCTCATTGAATGATCTTGATAATTTCTCAAATTTTATTATGGTTTTTGTTGTACATGTCAGCCCTTACATATAAATTTTTGGCCTGCAGCCTCTTCTGAATTCGTTTCGAACCTCTGTCGTGGCCTACAGCCTCCATATTTCTGCTTAACACTCCCCTTTGCGCCCATAAAATACACTGTGCAAAGGTTAAAACCCGCAATAAAAATTTATATCAGGCCCAGCCCCTTTTGGCCTTAGCCCCCATATTCTATTTATCTACGTGACCACAGCCCGGGACCGAGCACTAATCAAAAAGGCGCTCTACATATAAAGTCATCAGATGCACCATAAACCGTCCGATCAGTCACAAATCAACGGTCCCATAGCATGCCCGCCTGGTGGTCCCCGCGCCCAAAAACCGGTGGTTTATTCTGCACCACCATTGCCGAGAGGGCGGTATTCCCCGCAGGGCCAACGATTCCATTGAATGTGCACCACGTGTCTTTTGTATGGGCCCGAAACCGCTCCCATTTCGCACGTTAATGATCAGTCAAAGGTCGGATAGCGGAATAAATGGCGACTGTCAGATCTTGGGGCCTCTATCTGATGGCCATCGTGCCTCGAAGATGCACACGCTTTATTTCAGGCCTCCGCCCTCCCCACGCATTAAATTTCGGCCAAAGGATGTGCAGCGGAATCAATCATCGTCGTCTGATCCTGCGCCTTTCATCCAATGGTGAATAGTCTCCGAAGTTGCAAGCACTTTAACCCGTGTCTATTGCGTCCATGGCCCACCTTTCCATTGCCTCAATGCATTTGTAGCCGTAGATCTTACTCTGGAGTTGGATGGTTTAGATCCATTTGACCCCCGCGGAATTGACCAAACCGTCCATGTCACCATCCCACGTGCTCACCGTATATTTTCTCCACCATGCATATATTACACTAATACGTTGTTTTTGGGGTTCTAAGTTAAAAACCTCCGCCAGCTCTTCTCCTCGCTATCCCACTATATTTTCTTCGCCATCTTTCAATCCCTCCGCCACCCTGTGCATTCCTCCCGCTTGATCATGCCTTCGCATTCATTTCCATCGACCCCTCCATGATTCGTCGTCCCCGTTTGGTTTTCCTTAACATGTTTGTGGTTTTGCAGGTTCGCCACGATGGAAAATTACCATGACACACTGCTTTTCTTACAGGGACCAAGAGCGCCTCGATTGACAGTCTCTGAGGGAGAAATTTAAGATGGTAGCTGGAGGTAGTTGCTGCGATATGACCCAAATTAATGAAGCAATAAAAAATATCACGGGACATTCGAGAGACTTAGCCCTCGAGCATGTAATATCTCAGAAATGGATTCAGAAGATGAGAGGAAAAATTACAGAATGTTTCATAGTTTATTCCTCATATTCTGTCTCCAGAGAAATCTACTCCCAGAGAATTTACTCCATAGAGCAACATCAGAGTACGTTCAGCACTGCAGCGCCGTCAAGAAGTATGGGCGAGCATCTTTCTGCTATTTTTATCAAATCAAGCAACTTAATGTTTTCACCTACCCCATTCTCTAGAGCTTTCTATCTCCTCTATAAAAACCAGAAAGAAAGACATTGTAAGGGTTCCAGATTTCTATCAACAAACTGTGCAGTGAAAGGCTTTTTATACATCTTGTAAAATTTCTGTATGAAGGCTCAGAGCCCGTAGGGTCTCAGTGAGGAGTTATAACTGTAATGAGGATTCTGGTCTTTGGTATCCCACAGTATGTAATCTCTTCTTATGTGTTAATATAATATCTCATTTCATGCTATTTATCTTCTTGTATCATGTTCTAGAATGCAAGTGCCTCACTGGTCTTAAGTAAGGATTCATCCTAGTTGGTGCCCATACTTGGATTAGTCAAGCGCTTTAAATAGGCCTAGTCATGATATACTGTTCCATGTTCATGTCATTCATATTTTCTGCTATATTAGTTACTTGAGGAGGGTGCTTTTAAAACGCCATTGTCATGTATGGATTCTTAGTTGGATAAGCCCATATGTGGTTTTGTTGTGTATCTGGGTATCAGCCTCATGCTAACTAGTATCTTCTTAAAGTTTCTTCACTGCATCCACTCTTTGATATTTGATTTCTGTGGCATACTATTTGAACTGGCCCTCTTTGCAGTAAGTTGTCTCTTAACTGTCTGATGCTTTTGTGTTGGATTTTTTCATGTTGTTCCTACATTATTCTTATCTTTGTATCAGCTTCTGAGAGAGTTTGGTTCCATTTAAACTAATTTCCTTGTTTTACAAGAGATAGTAAGAGAGCTTTTGGATTGACAACCCAAGATATATTATGAGCTCCTTGCTATGCTAAGATGTCCTAGGCACTGGTCTATAGCAACTCTAGGCTGTCTATAGGGTAGACAATAATTGTTGACAACATCTTTCTGGCGCTGTTGCTGGGGAACGAATTTGAGAATATCAGTTTCACTGGGCCTCGACAAATCATATTCACTCTCTAATCAAGTGAGCACAGAGAGTTGAAGAGTTGTGTATCTCTCACCTTGGTGACTCCACTGTTATTTATTTGATAAGTCTATTGGTAGTCCTGGCTCCTTGAAAGCCACATTTGAGGTCAGATTCCTCTAAGTTAAAGACATCCTCTATATCTGGCCCAGAGAAGATTATTCAAAGAAGAAGTTGGAAAGAAAGACAATCAGCTCGCGCTGAAGTCCCTGAGTTTTCTCAAGAAAATTATCCATCCTCTTCTTCTCAAGAAATTCCAGAAGAAAATCTTGAATATTACTCAGATAGCCCACCCAGGGGAAGTGCTAGAACCAAAGAAAACCTTCATCTCACCCCTGAGGCTGAAGAAGTTAAAGAAGTCACAGAAGTAGCTGTTGTTAACCGTGAATTGTTCCCATCTACACCTCAGGCTTCTGTGCAATTTATTCCCATTGTTATACATACTCCACTTCCTCCTCCTCCCCTTCCTTCATTTGTACCTCAGACCGTTGTACAACCCCCACTTCCTCCAATGGCTAATGTTCCAGCTTTCCTATTGAAAAAATATTCTCCTTTAGCACTCCCACAAGTGCTGAATGATATGCCACAGGATTATTTGAAGATTCTGCCTAGATTTAATGGAGAAAATGAAATTGATGCTCAGAAACATCTTGAGACTTTCTGCTCCTTTGTAGAGAACATTAATGTTGAACATTTGGATGTGGTCTTGAGATTGTTTGTGCAATCTTTGGATGGTGAGGCCAAAAAATGGTTCAAGACTTTGGGAAACCGTTCAGTGACCACCTGGGATGACATGGAGAATACTTTTCTCAGGAAATGGGGAGAAAAGAAAGATCATGGGATGTGTCTTATTGAGTTTAATACTCTGAAGAGGAAACACAATGAAGGGGTGTCGGAGTTTATTAAGAGATTTAATAAATTATATCTAAATATCCCTGCAGATATGAAGCCTCATCAGAACGCTGCAAAAGTTGTTTTCATTGCAGCTTTTGACTCAGATTTCGGTTTCTCCCTCAGGGAGAGAAAGCCTGCCACCCTAGATGATGCTCAGTCAGATGCCATGGAATTAGAAGCAAACTTTGCCTCCACTGGGAGATCAAAATGAAAAGTTGAAGAGGACACCAGGAGAAGAGGCAAGGAAGAAGTTTCTACCTCCAATCAAGACAAAGACGTAGATAGAATTGAAGAAATGAGCAAAATGATAAAAAATCTGTCTAATAAGTTGGGTAAGCTCGAATTGGAGACCAAGAGTTCATCTCTCAAGAATTTTTATAATGCTCCAAACAGAGGATACAATCCTCAGTACAAGATACCACCACTGCAGATATTGCCAAGAGAAGCAAAAGAGCAACCAGATCAGGTACCACACCCATTGTACCTGGAAGGTCCAGCAGATGACTTCACCGAAGATGCTTCTTATGAATTAGAAGACTCAAATCTTGCTTTTTCAAACAATGATGATATATAATGCCCATTGCAAGAAGAAGAAGAAGCAGAGATTGATCATTATTGTAAACAATTTGCTGATTTCATGCAAGCACAATTCAATGTAAAATATGATCTCAGATCTTCAAGGAAGAGGACCCGAACTCAAGATCAAGAAGAGGAGCCACCTCAGAAGGAGGTCCCTGCTCAGAAGGAATTAGCAACAAAGAGAAACACAGAAAAAGGTAAGAGTCCTCTAAATACTCCCCTGCAGCCTAATGATCATATTGCTTCTTCTTCAAAAGTAGTCAGTTCTCCTAATGCTGAGTCAGTGTCAAGAGAGGTCAAATTTCCAGCTGAAAATAAAGAGTTTAAAGAAGTTGTGATAGAAATGCCCCCTCCTGATTTTAGTTTGCAAAAAGAACTTGAGAAAATTAAAATTACAGTCCCCTTGACCGAGCTGCTAAAACAACCTGCATATCAGTCTCAAGTTACTTCTTTTATGCTCCCTCCTGAAATATCAATTGTGCCTGATAGTTTAAACCTTCAAGAGGAAAGACCCATGGTAGTCTTTGGCCCACATGTTGAGGAAGTAGATCCTTCTACTCCTCCTTTTTATGTGTCTCTAGTTATTCATGACCTACTGTTACATAATTGTATGTTAGATTCTGGGGCTTCCCATAATCTTATGTCTCTATCTGTCATGGAACAACTAGGACTGCAAATCACACGCCCATATAAAGACCTTTATTCATTTGATTCCAAAAGAGTCAAATGCTTGGGGATGATTAAAGATTTAGTGGTCAATTTGGCCCAAATTCCAGCAAAGAGTGTGGTCATGGACATTGTGGTGGCTGATATCCCAGCCCGCTTTGGCATGTTGCTGTCAAGGTCCTGGGATACAAAAATTGGTGGGTCAATTAAACTAGATTTAACATATGTTACCATCCCAGTTTTTGGTGGACAGGAGAGGAGGTTATACAAAGAGACTAAATTTGTCAAGGTAGTTACTAAGGCTGATAACTCTGAAAATTCACCAGTCTATAGTAAAGAAGGAGATTTTTCATGCTTTATGCTAGAAGAAGATCAAAATTATGTGCATGAATCCTCCTTCAAAATTAAGGATGAGCAGCCTTCAGAAAATTATGAAGCTGGAATCTGGACTTTACATTTTGATGGGGCAAATTCAAAAGAAGGCAATGGAGCTGGGGTGTTATTAATCTCTCCTACAGGCAAATGGGTCCCACTGTCCTTTAAATTGGAATATGAGGCTACCAATAACGTAGCTGAATATGAAGCACTTTTATTGGGATTGCAAACCGCTAGAAACATGGGCATCCAGAATTTAAAATTCATGGGAGACTCTGAGCTGGTGGTGAGACAGGTCCGAAATCAATGCCAAACCAAGCATCCTCGGCTGAGGGCATGTAGAAATGAAGTTTGGGACATGGTAGAGAATTTATTCTCAGCCTTTAACATACAGTTCATGCCCCAGGAGCAGAATCGAATGGCAGATTCTCTTGTTGTGGCTGCCAGAACATTCCGCCCTCCTCGAAACCCACTTTTGAGGTATGAAATTGAGGTATGTTATAGACCATCAATTCCAGATAGTATTAAGCATTGGCAAGTATTTGAAGATGATGAAAAAATGAAGAGATTCTTGGAGACAGTAGGAGAATTCTCCAATATGGAGATTGATGATAATGAAGAAGAGGAAGCTGAAAATGTTGTAGAAAACAAATGGGAAGAAAAAATAGCAGGCAATAAAGTGCTGCAGCTAAAAGGAAATATCATACCTAGATGGATGGTGCCTCTAGAAAGATTGTTTGATAAAAACGATGTTCCATTGCAGCACAGTAAAATAGTAGAAGAAGAACAAGTGGAAGATTTAAACCTGGGTACTTATGCTGACCCCAAAATTGTCAAATTATCCAAAAAGGTCCCAGAAGAATATAAAGAGAAATATCTGAAATTATTTCAGTTATATAAGGATGTATTTTCATGGTCTTATCAAGACCTTAAAACTTTTGATGTTGATATAATGCAGCATAAAATTCCTTTGAGAGAAGATGCAAAGCCTTATAAGCAGAAGCTCGGGCAGATAAATCCTCTACTGCTTCCCTCTATTGAAAAAGAAATCAAGAAGCTGCTGAAGGCCAAAATAATTGCGCCGTTGAGATACTCAGAATGGGTAGAAAACCTTGTTCCTGTTCGAAAGAAAAATGGAGAAATAAGGTTGTGTGTAGATTTCAGAAACTTAAATAGAGCATCTTTAAAAGATAATTATCCATTGCCTAAGATGGACCACATTCTACAGAGAGTGGTCGGAGCCTCCAGAATGTCAATGATGGATGGGTTTTCCGGTTATAATCAGGTGGCTGTTTTCCCAGAGGATCAGAAGAAAACTGCATTTACAACACCATGGGGTACATTTATGTATGCCAGGATGCCATTTGGGCTAATTAATGCAGGAGCTAGTTTTCAGAGGGCAATGGACATAGCTTTTGTTGGAGAGTAGGACAAGTTTCTGGTGGTATATCTGATGCTATCACAGTATTTTCAAAGGATGATACTAAACACATTTAGCACTTGCAGAGAACCTTTGAAAAATGCAGAAGGTATGGTCTTTCCCTCAATCCTCAAAAATATTTATTTGCATTAGATGAGGGAAAAATCTTAGGGCACATTGTAACTAAAGATGGTGTGAAAATAGACCCTAAAAGAGTTGAAGTCATAAATGGAATTCCTCTCCCCAGGAATAAAAAAGAAGTGCAGGTGTTTCTAGGCCGAATCAATTTCCTGAGAAGGTTTATTCCTAACTATGCTGAGATAGTTAGGCACATAACTGATATGTTGAAAAATAATAATGAAGTAAAATGGTCTCAGGAATCTAGAGATGCATTCACCAGAATAAAACAGGCATTTTCTGAAGCTCCCGTGCTAGCCGGGCCTGATTATACAAAGCCATTTATAATCTTTTCATTTGCCTCACCTCATACTATAGCTGGAGTTTTATTGCAAAAAAATGAAGATGGATATGAGCAGCCAATAGCCTTTTTTAGTCAGGTATTACATGATACAGAATTGAATTATAATATACTAGAGAAGCAGGCATATGCCCTGGTGAAGTCCCTCAAAGCCTTTAGAACATATGTTTTGCAGTCCCACATTACTGCATATGTTCCTATAGCAGTTGTCAAAGATATTCTCGTTCAAGGAGACAGTGAAGGCAAAAGAGGAAGATGGATTGCCAAAATACAGGAATATGATTTGGACATCAGACCTACTAGGCTGATTAAAGGACAGGGACTTGCTAAAATGTTATCTGAATCAAATCATCAAGCCTTGGGCATTAATTTATCTATGATAGCGAATGAAGAGTCTAAGAAAGGAGAAGAGCAGCATGGACTAGAGATGGCCACTCAAAAGATACACATAAAATATCCCACCAGTCCTTGGTACAAAAAAATAGTTGAATACCTTTTAACACTCAGCTGTCCACCCAGCTGTGATAAATCAAAATACAGGGTTCTGAGGCTGAAATCACAAAATTATATAGTTGCCAATGGTCAGTTATATTGGAGAGATCCTTCAGGCATACTATTATTGTGCCTCACAGAGGATGAAGTAGAAAATATAATGGTGGAGTTTCATGAGGGAATTTGTGGAGGACATTACAGTTGGAGGGCCACAGCACATAAAATACTGAGAGCTGGTTTTTATTGGCCTAAATTATTTGGAGATGTTTTCAATTAGGTTAGAGCATGTGATAAATGTCAAAAATTTGCTGAGAGACAAAAGCTGCCTGCTTTGCCCCTGATTCCAGTTCATATAGATGAACCATTTCAGCAATGGGGATTAGATTGTATAGGTGAAATACATCCCCCTTCAAGTGGCCAACATAAATGGATATTGACTGCAACAGATTAATTTACAAAGTGGGTGGAAGCCATACCTGCAAGAAATGCTACAGATGTTGTAATCATCAAATTCATGGAAGAGAACATCATATCCAGGTTTGGCTGTCCAGCTAGGATTATAACTGATAATGCACAGGCCTTCAAGTCCAATAAATGTGTAAATTTCTGCCAGCAGTATAATATTGCATTAAATCACTCCACAACTTACTATCCACAGGGGAATGGCTTGGCAGAGTCTTCCAACAAAACTTTGGTGAGGGCCTTGAAGAAGACAATTAATGAGAATCAAAAGAATTGGGATTCCCAATTGAAATTTGCTCTGTGGGCGAACAGAATAAATAGCAAGAGAGCAACAGGGAAATCTCCTTATGAACTAGTATATGGACGAGCAGCTGTGTTTCTGGTGCGGCTGGCATTGCCAGTGGCACGCTTTATGCAGGAAAGTCAGGAAGAACCAGATGACATGGTCACAAGAATTAACCAACTTGTAGAATTGGAGGAAACACGGAGCCAAGTGAATCAGAGATTAGCAGAGTATGAGGAGAAAATGAAAAACATCTTTGATCAGCATGCAACAGACATGAAATTTCAAATTGGTGATCTGGTTCTCAGATGGGATATTCGGAGGGCTGAAAAGGGCAAACATGCTAAATTTGATCCACTGTGGTTTGGTCCATTTAAAATTGTAGAGCTGAAGGTAATAACACGTTCATATTGGAAAACCTACAGGGTGATCTGCTTGAATCCCCTGTAAATGGACAATTCCTCAAACCATTTTTCCAATCTTGATTCAAGAAAAACAAGCCTGATGTACCATAATGTATATAAGTTTTGCTTTAGTTTTGTTTTGATGGGAACGCCGACGAATTATGGAGTAAATTGCAGAAAGGCTAAGTAGCAGAGCCATCCAAAAGAGCATCTGAAGGTCTGCAGAGTTCTCGACACGTCCATGGAGAAATGCACTGTCCCCAGGTGGAGCCGATGTTGTACATGTCAGCCCTTACATATAAATTTTTGGCCTGCAGCCTCTTCTGAATCCGTTTCGAACCTCTACCGTGGCCTACAGCCTCCATATTTCTGCTTAACACTCCCCTTTCTGCCCATAAAATACACTGTGCAAAGGTTAAAACCCGCAATAAAAATTTATATTAGGCCCAGCCCCTTTTGGCCTTAGCCCCCATATTCTATTTATCTACGTGACCACAGCCCGGGACCAAGCACTAATCACAAAGGCGCTCTACATATAAAGTCATCGGATGCACCATAAACCGTCCGATCAGTCACAAATCAACGGTCCCATAGCATGCCCGCCTGGTGGTCCCCACACCCAAAAACCGGTGGTTTATTCCACACCACCATTGCCGAGAGGGCGGTATTCCCCGCAGGGCTAGCGATTCCATTGAATGTGCACCGCGTGTCTTTTGTACGGGCCCAAAACTGCTCCCATTTCGCACGTTAATGATCAGTCAAAGGTCGGGTAGCGGAATAAATGCTGACCATCAAATCTCGGGGCCTCTATCCGATGGCCATCGTGCCTCAAAGATGCACACGATTTATTTTAGGCCTCCACCCTCCCCGTGCATTAAATTTCGGCCAAAGGATGTGCAGCGAAATCAATCATCGTCGTCTGATCCCTTTCATCCAACGGTGAATAGTCTCCGAAGCTGCAAGCAATTTAACCCGTGTCTATTGCGTCCATGGCCCACCTTTCCATTGCCTCAATGCATTTGTAGCCATAGATCATACTCTGGAGTTGGACGGTTTAGATCCATTTGACCCCCGCGGAATTGACCAAACCGTCCATGTCACCATCCCACGTGCTCACCGTATATTTTCTCCACCATGCATATATTACACTAATACGTTGTTTTTTGGGTTCTAAGTTAAAAACCTCCGCCAGCTCTTCTCCTCGCTATCCCGCTATATTTTCTTCGCCATCTTTCAATCCCTCTGCCACCCTGTGCATTCCTCCTGCTTGATCATGCTTTCGCATTCATTTCCATCGACCCCTCCATGATTCGTCGTCCCCGTTTGGTTTTCCTTAACAGGTTTGTGGTTTTGCAGGTTCGCCACAATGGAAAATTACCATGACACACTGCTTTTCTTACAGGGACCAAGAGCGCCTCGATTGACAGTCTTTGAGGGAGAAATTTAAGATGGTAGCTGGAGGTAGTTGTTGCGATATGACCCAAATTAATGGAGCAATAACAAATATCACGGGACATTCGAGAGACTTAGCCCTCGAGCATGTAAGATCTCAGAAATGGATTCAGAAGATGAGAGGCAAAAGTACAAAATGTTTCATAGTTTATTCCTCATATTCTGTCTCCAGAGAAATCTACTCCCAGAGCATTTACTCCATAGAGCAACATCAGAGTACGTTCAGCACTGCAGCACCGTCAAGATGTATGGGCGAGCATATTTCCGCTATTTTGATCAAATCAAGCAACTTAATGTTTTCGCCTACCCCATTCTCTAGAGATTTCTATCTCCTCTATAAAAACCAAAAAGAAAGACATTGTAAGGGTTCCAGATTTCTATCAGCAAACTGTGCAGTGAAAGGCTTTGTATACATCTTGTAAAATTTCTGTATGAAGGCTCAGAGCCCGTAGGGTCTCAGTGAGGAGGAGTTATAACTGTAATGAGGATTCTGGTCTTTGGTATCCCACAGTATGTAATCTTTTCTTATGTGTTAATATAATATCTCATTTCATTGCATTTATCTTCTTGTATCATGTTCTAGAATGTGAGTGGCTCACTAATCTTAAGTAAGGATTCATCCTAGTTGGTGCCCATACTTGGATTAGTCAAGCGCTTTAAATAGGCCTAGTCATGATATACTGTTCCATGTTCATGTCATTCATATTTTCTGCTATATTAGTTACTTGAGGAGGGTGTTTTTAAAACGCCATTGTCATGTATGGATTCTTAGTTGGATAAGCCCATATGTGGTTTTGTTGTGTATCTGGGTATCAGCCTCATGCTAACTAGTATCTTCTTCATGTTTCTTCACTGCATCCACTTTCTGATATTTGATTTCTGTGGCATATTATTTGAACTGGCCCTCTTTGTAGTAAGTTGTCTCTTAACTGTCTGATGCTTTTGTATTGGAGTTTTGCATGCTGTTCCTACATTATTCTTATCTTTGTATCAGCTTCTGAGAGAGTTTGGTTCCATTTAAACTAATTTCCTTGTTTTACAAGAGATAGTAAGAGAGCTTTTGGATTGACAACCCAAGATATATTATGAGCTCCTTGCTATGCTAAGATGTCCTAGGCACTGTTCTATAGCAACTCTAAGTTGTCTCTAGGGTAGACAATAATTGTCGACAACAGTTTTCATGAGCAAAATATAAGTTTGATTTGTCTATTATGAATTTATGGTAGATAATTTCTGAAAAAAAATAATTAAATCATTTTTATTTGACTAAACAAACTCACAACCAAATATCATTTTCAATAGTTAAACCTCTGCGTTATGAGAATTGTGTCCATAATTACTTGATCATACATATATATGCATGTGTTTTGGATTCTAAATGTAATAAAAATCATTTAACCTTTTTAACACAAATGAAAAGGTATAACGTTGGTCTTTCCATTCATGATAGATAATCTCCACGTTTAAATAAAAAGTAACTTTATTATATGAAGAGATATGATATATAGTCATGTTAATAACTCTTTACAAATATGTACATGCTTTTATTATAATAATAGAAATAAATTTGTTTTTATATATTTTATTTTTAAGTACAATATAATGGGTTAGTGACTTTATATGTATAATTGATTTTAATTTACATTTGTTTATTATTTTAGTATTAAATTAAATTATATTTACAAAGTATACAAGTTATAATATACATATTTTAAATTAATTATTTATTTACAATTTATATTTAATATGTATTTATAATATGGTCAATTAATAATCTAGCTTTTTATCAATGCAGGTATCAAATCAAGAATGGGAGAGAAATAACCAACGTAACCCAACATTCAATGTGATGTGGTGACCAAAAGTATGACAAAAATTCATCACAACTTCTTTCGCGATGTAGATGTCGAACCAAGCGGAAGGGATGCCAATTAGTGAAATCAAATGCAAAATGTAAGGTGATGTGGCAACCGAAGGTGCCACGTTGCCTTTTTGTGACCAATATGAAAAAGCTTTCATGAACTGAAAATATAGAGAAGAGGTTCCCAAAAAGTGTCAATTATAATGGCCAAAATAAAGGTGTGCAAAAATATGATCAAAACCAACATGATTGAAAACCCATGATCAAGCGATAAAGATCATAAAGTCAAAAATTCGCTAAAATGCGAGTAAGGATGGAGTTACAAAATGAAGGGACCCTGCGATAAATATTCACAAAGTATAAAAAGATAAAATTAAAAAAAATGGGGTAATATACAAAAATAAAAGGCCAAAGCGGCTAAAACACATCCAATCTTCAAGCAAGTGTTAGTCACAAACAACTAATCCAAATGAGGTCAAACAAATTTGGATAGACAGATAAGGACAAGTCGAACTCATTTAGGCCTTTCCTTATTTTCAAAATCTAATTATAATATTACCAAGAAATCAGTTAAAAGGGTCCCCATTTTTCATTTATAAGTGAAAAATGGGGGGGGGGTTTGTTTTACCACAACAAGAGGAAATTCAGTTCTTCGACATCTCCTCGCTTGGTACGGCATACCGGTATGCTGCCAAGATTAAACAGAAATTCAAATAGAAGAAGCGAGACTTTGGATCTGCGAATCAAAAACAAGGGAAAGGTTCCCCAAAACCGCAGAACAAAGGACAAAGCCAAGGCATGGTGGCCCAAGACAACCTGCAAAAGGCACAAGAGAATAACAACACCGCGAAGCCAAAGAAGGACATGGGAAAGTGGTGTGAGTTCCATAAGAGCTCCACTCACAACAAAAGTGAGTGTCGGGCCAAGCAGTCGTTGGTGGCTAAGATGAGGACTTAAAAATCAGATGCATGCTCTGACTCTGAATCAGAACCTAACAAGGGGAATGACCATAGGAAGAATATTATTGATGCGGAGCCCAACACCATTGTTGCCACTACGAAGATCCAGAAGGAGGAACCGGAAGATCCAGAGGAGGCAGAGTGTCTGTTCCATTCCCATATGTGGGTAAAGGGTTCCCCGCTATAGTTCATTGTCGACAATGGGAGCCAAAAGAACTTCATTTCAGCAGATGTCGTGAAGCGGTTGGGCTTGTCGACCACAGTGCACCCACAACCATACACCATCGAGTGGCTTCACCAAGGACAGGATCTCCGCGTCAGCCAGTAGTGTCACCTTCCCTATAGCATCAAGCCCTTCATGGATGAGGTATTGTGTGACATTGCTCCTATTTATGTTTCTGATGTATTATTAGGCCAACAATACTTGTGGAAACGACATGCTGTGTATGTGTCCTGACCTCGCACTGTTATTATTACTTTGCGAAATAAGTTGTACAGGATACGAGAGGTACCACCACCTCACACTATCTCTTTGGTTACTGCAAAACAATGCAGTAAGCTCATTTCCAAACCAGGAAATTTGTTTTCCTGATGATCCACCCCCAAGGCAAGAAGAAGAATGTGGCCACGACCTCCAGACATGGCTCCTCTTCATGATAACAACAAATGGATAAGGTTGTGGAGGAATACGAGGACATCTTCACCTCACCCACAGGGGTGCCTCTGCACTGTCAGGTCAAGCACCCCATTGACCTGACCCCAGGTGCGCCGCTACCCAATGGACCAATCTATAGGTGCAGATTTAGGAGCCACTACAGAAAGGTCACATCCGCCCGAGTTCATCACCCTGTGGGAGCTCGATCGTTTTGGTACAGAAGAAGGATGGGACTTGGAGACTCTGTATTGACTATCGGACGCTGAACAAGATCACTGTCCAGAATAGGTACCTGATCCCATGGATTGATGACCTTCTGGACCAACTCAAAGGGGAAAATATTTCAGCAAGATCGACTTGAAGCTTGGGTATCACCAGGTACCAATCGAACCCTCTAATGTGTTGAAGACTGCCTTCAAAGCTAAGGAGGGTCTTTTCGAATGGCTCATCATGCCATTCAGGTTGACAAATGCTCCCGAAACCTTCATGAGGTTGATGGATGACATCTTGCATCCATTCACCAACTCATTTGTAGTGGTGTACTTGGATGACATTCTGATATTTAGCCAGACTTGGGAAGAGAACCTCCACCACATCCAAGAAGTCCTCCAAACACTATGGAAACACAAGTTGTGTGCCAATTTGGAGAAGTGCACTTTTGGTATGACCTAGGTTCAATATCTGGGATACATTATTGATGAAAGAGGGGTGCATGTGGATCCAGCCAAGATCCAACTCATTCGGGATTGGCCAGCCCCAACCACTCTAATAGAGCTTCACAACTTTTAGGGTCTTGCTATTTCTACCGCAAGTTCATGTTGGGATTCTCTCCTATCACTTGGCCCTTGAGTCAAGTTACCAAGGGAGGAGCGAAAGAAAAATTCTTTTGGTCAGAATCTCAATAGAAGGCGTTCGTAGAATTGAAACATTCCCTTTGTTCTGCCCTAGTGCTCACATTACCAGACTTGCAACAACCATTTGAGATCAAGACAGATGCCTCTGACTATGTTATTGGGGCAGTTCTTACTCAACAGGGGCATCCAATGGCATATCACAGTGAGACATTTTCAGACACAGTTCGCAAGTATCCCACTTATGACAAAGAAATGGATTCCATTGTGTAGGCTTTTCGACAATGAAAGCATTACATTTTTGGGAAGGAAACAATCATCCACACAGACCACCAACCCCTGCAATTCATACAGACACAAGGGAAGTTGCAGAACAATCACCATCAGAAGTGGTCCACATATCTACAACAATTTCATTTGAACATCAAATACAAGAAGGGTAGCACCAATAATGTTACAGACTGCCTCAGCTAACCACCGATCGTGGCCATAACCATCATTCTCAACTCTTGTGGGCATGAGACTTCTGATTGGCTACTTCTCTACAAGAGCGATCTAGAATTCAACCACACATACAAGGCACTCTTGGGGGGTATGTAAGTTCCAAATTTTCACCTCCAAGATGCACTGTTATGTCACCTAGGACACCTTTATGTTCCTTCAAGCGAGTATGCCAAGATTATGTGGGAAGCGCACTACAATCGAGTCGCTACACATTTTGGGGTCAAGAAAATAGTGGCAGTAATGTAGAAGTATTTCTATTGGATGAACCTGCGACAGGATGTCGGGAAGTACATCAGATCCTGCATTGCTTGCACCATTGCCAAACCGACCATCAAGAAGCAAGGCCTCTATACTCCGCTACCTACCCCTAGTTGACCTTGGGAATCCATCTCCATGGATTACATTTTGGACCTTCCTTCTAATAAGCATGGAAATGACTGTGTTTTCATGGTCGTTGACAGATTCTTAAAGATGGCCATTATGGCAGCCTTCAAGAAGAATATCACAGCAGAAGCCACTGCTAAACTCTTATTCGAATGAGTGTGGGTGCACTTTGGGATCCCACAGTCTATCATATCATATCGCGACAACAGGTTCCTCAGCACATTTTGGTCCAGCCTCTGGTCAATGTTGGACACCAAGCTCACCAAGTCCACAGCTTTCCATCCCTAAATTGATGGCCAGACAGAGGTCGTCAACAGGATGATTGTACACATTCTATGCATGTACAATTCAAAGCATCCACGCACATGGGATGAGAGCCTCCCCTATGTACAACACAGTTATAACCGGGCTCTCCACATCTCAACCATCTAGAGCCCCTTTCAGGTGGGCTTGGGATTCCAACCACTGTGTCCCATTAACGTAGGCATGACATTTGCAGCCACTCAGGCCAATTCGTCTCATGTCCAGTCTGAAGCTGACAAAGCGAACAACTTCATCGAGCGCAGTCATCACATCTACCAACATGTTCATGACATATTGGATAGAGCCAATGCTAAGTACAAGAAACGACATGATCAACATCGAGTGTGTTGGCTCCCTGTAATTTGCAAGAGTGGCAAGAACAAACACTACAGCGGCCACATCAGAACCACTTTGGAATCCTAGGACCTAGCCTTCCTAGATTCAGAGAGGGATCTCTCTATAATTTTTTTTTTGATTGATATATCTTTGTGCTCTTTGTTTAAGATTTTAGGCTAGTTATGAAGTTCTAAGGACTTGTTGTTTTTGGTTGGATTAATTGATAGATTGAAGGATCAATGGTGTGACTGATTGGTGGAATGTTTCAACTGAACAAATAGACTATGAGAAAACATCAATCCATTGGGTTATGGAGTCATAAAAGGATTTAATTTCTCATTAACTCTGCAAGGGTATTCATAGAGCAAGCTAACTACATCAAGTGGATTCTTTAGATTAGGTTGTGATATGAAACAGTAATAGTTGTGAAGGCAGGAAAGCTATAGTTAGTTAATAATCTTCTAGC
The DNA here is from genome assembly GCA_034641835.2 of Pinus albicaulis. Classification (NCBI taxonomy): domain Eukaryota; kingdom Viridiplantae; phylum Streptophyta; class Pinopsida; order Pinales; family Pinaceae; genus Pinus; species Pinus albicaulis. The sequence goes on along the minus strand of CM076580.1, from coordinate 1,582,121,931 downwards.
TCAACTTAGACAAGAAAATCCTTTTAAGGTAACTATTTGGAGCAAGCCAAAGGACAGGGAAAACCATAGACTTCTTTGGAAAAACTTTAATAAGCAAACGTCTAAGACAACAATCCAGTAATTCAAGAACTACTTTCAGATAAATAAAACATGTAAGATAACAGTGAGAATAATCTAAGATCAAACAGAAATAATCTAATCTGATTTTGACAAACTCTCAAAACACTCTTTAAAGCAATATTTCAAGTCAGGTCAGAGGGCAAGGAAAACCATAAACCTCTCTGATTTAGACTTTAATAAGTATACTTTAAAAAAATTTCCTAAAAACAATATCTCAAGTCTTACTCAAAGGAACATGGATTCACCATAATTTCCTTGGTTTCACTCTATTGAATCATTTCCAAGACAACAATCTAGATGTAACTGGAAGGAAATTAAGAATCTTCCAATCAAACCTTGCAGAAGAAAAAATAAATATAAATAATACAGACAGAAATAGAGTGCTGAAACAGCAAATCCTAATCTAAAACTTGTGTTTCTTTATCATAGAAAGATGGACATAACGAAAAACATGAGGGAAAACAATGACAATTTAGGAAAACTTCACCATTGATATAGCTCAAGGATCCTATGAACGTGCTTGTATTATTGATGATCAAACCAGTTACAATACTCCATGTGCAATAGCTCTCTGCAACTCAGAGCTTTCTTCAGTCCAATCTAGCATTCCTCGACTAGTTTGGTAGCAGAAATCAGTCCAATAACCATCAAGTAACCAACATTTTTCATGATGCTCATATGCAATATTTATATGCATATAAGGAGGTGCTGCAAAACTAGGGTGTTTAAATGTTATTTATTACAGAGTTAATTATTTTTTACCTTTGAGACCATGCAAGGCCCAAGGAAAAAATATTTGAAAGAGTTACTATGAAATAATAACTTTGTCTTAACTTTTGAGTTATTTTAGTTGAAATATTTGACTTTTAAAGGCTTTGTAATAACTTTGTAATAACCATTGAGCTGCTTCAAAATATCCCTGACTATATAATAACTGCCTGATACCTTTATTGAGAGAAAACATGTTGTAGGTGGAAAATTTGTCTTTGAAGAAGTAATTGCTTCTTTGTTGAGTCATTCGAAGTTGTCTTTGGGTTGATCTGTCTTTGTTTTAGTCATCAAACCCTGTTTAGGCCTTTTGAACTTTTATTTAATTTTATAATTTGCTTTACTGTCTTTACCCTTCATTTCTACTTTATGACTGTTTGTTTATTCATCCTTTGCTTTTAAACCTTTGACCTTTATCCTTAATCACTATCTTATGGATAATCGTTTGTGTTTTATCCTTTGATCTTGAATTAGCCTTTAATCCTTCTATTCTTCATTGTCTTCATGGCTTCTCTGAATGTATTGTGTCTTTTGTGTGTAGGGGAGGGTTTCTTTATGGTATGAGGGTTTATAACCCATCGATGATCATGATTCATCGAGGGTTAAGCTTTTATGTAAATCCCCCTGGTTCTTTCATATGAATTCACCTCTCAAATTGTCATCCAGAGGTTTAATTTGTCACTTATTGACAGTGAGAGGGCGTTTTGGGCCCTTGTCCACCATTAAAAACCTGCACAAAATACAAACAAACGTTAATTTGAAAACCTCCGGGAGGGGAAAAAACTGCTTTTTGGGGGTTTGGAGCTGTCGGGAGGTGTTTGAAGAGGAGAAATGGAGCAGAGGGGTACGGTTCCAGAGGTGGAACTAGGGAAAATTCAATCGGGGATGGACAAATTTGAATTTTGGTGCGAGGATTAAGAAAGCGGTTTTGGAAAAACAGGGTGGTTTATCGCATGAGTGATGAGCGGTAAGTGGTTTTGAGCTTATCGGACGCGATAACATTAATCAGTCGACGTGTGGTGGGGTTAATACCACCTATTTCGTCTAGGTGGAGGGTTTTAACCTTTGACGCTTTTTTCCGTGCAACATAGGTTTCAGACCGTCAGATCTTGGGTGATGAGATCTACGATGCAGACAGATCTGAGGAGTGGGGTGCAGGTTTGGCGGATGGGACTCAGTGGACAGATGGCGCCAGGTGAATGGGTGACAGAGTTAGTGGATAGCAGGGCCCATTTTAATATTTCAATAGTTTGGGAGGTTATTTATAAGGTTTGTGGGGTTTAAATAAAATGAAAGGGTGGAGGTGTAGTTATTTGGGGGAAGGGGCGAAGAATAGGCGGAAGGTCTTGGTCTTATGTGAGGTAAAGGGGACTGGAGGCTGAGAAGGAGAGGGGCTTAAGAGAATAGCGGAAGGTTAGGGTTACGGTCGTATGAGTAAGGGGCTAAGGTTTTAGGCTGAAAAGGGGCTTAAGGCCAATATTTACAAAAGGGCGGTTTTTGTTATAAAAGTAGAGTTTTATAAGTTTTTAAGGGTATGATATGCTAAAAAGGTAAATTTTAACAATTTAAAAAGGGAATTTTACATTGTTTAAAGGTTTTCTAGAGGAAAGTGATGAATAAGGGGGTTATGAGGGTCTTTTAAGGGAAAGAAGAACGTATTTTAGAGGGGAAAAAGGGAGATGAATGAGGGTGCAAGTGGAGTGATGAATGAGGAAATTAGGACTAGAAAATGGAGTTTTCTTGGAGCAGCAAGGTGAACTTTTGAGAAGGAAAAAGATAGGAAAATGTAGTAAAAAAAATAGTCAAACTTAGGATGACGAAGGCAGTGAGATAACTAAAGATATCTAATATGAAAATAATTCTATTTTTAGTTCCTTGTAAAACATCCACAGTCATCTAGTGCAATCTGTAAAATATAGGAGGATAACGGTGGCTCTAGCTGGGGAGGGAAGCTCCTTTAGGAGGTGTCAAGAACCTCAGAGATCAAATCTCTGGAAGAAGTAGACCAACGCCTTGATTTGCATTTTGATAGAACTCCTTTATAACTTGATGACTTGCTGCTTTGAAGAAGTGATCCTTCAGTATCTGAATCATGAAATGACTAATCCCAACTCAACTTCTACCTACCCATCCTACTTGTTCTAACATTTTTTCTTCATTGGGTGCATTTGAATTAGCCAACCCTTGACATCATTTTCTTTTGAAAATAGGAAACTAACAAATTCTACACTTATATCATCCAAGAGTTCATATTAAACTGATGAACTCATTTATTTCTCTACCTATTATAACTATCTGTCCAGATTAAGCTGTATGACAGATTTTCATTCTCTATTCTAAAACAAAAAATTGAAAACATAACCAAATCAGGATTGGACAGTTTGATTTGTTATGAGCAGTGATACTTTGTAAAATTTTGCATACAGAATTTATTTTGCAGAAATTTAACACAAAATTTTGAGGGCTGAAATCTGGAATTTTCTTTTTATATCCCTCTCTTCCTTTCTTGGTTCATATTTTGAGCTTTGGAACCAATTTTTCTTTTCCTAATCTAATCTAATCTACTAATAAGCCAAGTTTAGACAGTTTGGAAAATATTCATTCACTAACCTCTCAATAGAAATTTAAAATTCATTCAGTCATGATTAGGCTGTATGACTGAATAAGGCTTCTCTCCTTAAGTAGTGGCATTTGGCCCTGCACACTTTTAGAACTTATTCTTTTTTGGTATGGGGTTGTACCTTTTTTTTTTCTGCCCTCTTTTTCTTTGTTTTTCTATTTTTGTATTTATTTTTCGGATCTTTTCTTTAAACAATGTTATATACAATGGATAAAGCTTTAAACTTAGGCATCACTAATGGAAATAATGTTTGAGCATCCTTCCATTGACAGGACCTCCAAAAATTTATGTTCCATCCATCTCCTGTAAGAAAAATACATTGTTGCCTCTGGCAGAAGGGATGATGTAGGAACCTTTCCACAGATTTTCAAACTTACTATGCTTTCCCTTGTCTTATCTTCCTGAGTCCCATTTAAGCACTTTGTCACCAATGTTGAAATAATTTGCTTTTGTCCTTTTGTCAAATAGCTTCTTGATGTTTTCTTGCACTAGTTGTGTTCTATTGTAGACTTCCTCTCTGGTTTGCTGCAACTGTATAGTTTTATTTATCCTTCTTATCATGTCATCTTCTTCAGACTGTACTTACTGGATCAACTTCATGACTGGAATCCTAGGCTTGTTGGAAAAATTGCATCTGCTCCATAAACTAGCTGATAGGGAGACATTCCAATTGATTTCTTGCATGTTAACTTGTCTGCCCATAAATAATGTACTAGCTTGTTGTGCCATGACTTTTGATTTCCCTTTAGCAAATTTTTTATAATGTTCACCAAACTTTTGTTTGAGGATTCTACCAGCCCATTACCTTGAGGGTAATAAGATGTGGAATGACTCAATGTGATTTGATATTTGTGGCAAAAATCCACCATTCTCCTGGATCTAAAGGCAACAACATTTTCAATGATAATCTCTCTAGGACAAGCAACTCTAGACAAAATATGGTTTTCAAGGAATTTAATGATGACTAGATCAATGGCAGTTCTAGAGGGGATGACCTCTATCCATTTTTTAAAGTAATTAGTTGCTGTTAGGATCCAATTATGTTGGGCAGGCGAATAAGGATGAATTTCCCCAATGAAGTCTAGGCCCCACTGTTGAAAAGGAGCTTCAAAAAAGATAGGATGCAAAGGTAAGGGTAAGAGTTTCTTTTTGCCTTCAAAGATCTGACACTTGTGGCAGGCAACCACCAATTTATGAATGTCTTGGAAGAGGGTGGGCCAATAATAACCAACTCTAAGGATTTTTTTGACAGTTGTTTTCCAATAGAGGTGGCCTCCACATTCTCCTTCATGAAACTCATGCTTGATCTTCTCTGCATCATTCTCAGGCAAACATTTAAGCAATATACCACTAGCATTTTTCCAATATAACCATTTATCTATAATGCAATAATTTACAACTTTTAACTTTAAGAATCTTTCCTTTGTCTTAGATAAACCAGGAGGAACATTAAGATAGAAGAGCACATATAAAATATTAGCATACCAAAGTGAATTCAACAATACTTCTTCAACATGAGGGGTTGTGCATTCTTCTTGTTCTTCTAAAACATCAACCATATTCATATCTAATGCTTTGAGATTTGATTCAGCCATGATTTTGGCAAGTCCTTGTCCTTTGATCAGTTTAGTGGGTCTGATTTCTAAGTCATATTCTAATATAACAGCAATCCACTTTCCTCTTTTGCCATTAGGATCTTGTGTTAAAATGTCTTTGACAACTGTGTGGGACAAAAGAAATGATGTGCGAGTGTAAAATGTAAACTCTAAAATCTTTCAGTGCTTTGATCAAGGCAAAAGCCTATTTTTCCATTATGTTGTATTTCAGGGGTGCATCTCTTAATGCCTTGCTAAAAAATGCAATGGGTTGCTCTTGTCCTTTTATGTTTTTCTGAAGTAGGACAACAACAACTGTATGTTCTGATGCAAAGGAGAAAATGAAGAAATCTTTATCAAAATCAGGGCTAATGAGAACCGGTGTTTGGGTAAGTGCTTGTTTAACTAGTTCGAAGGATTTCTTTTCTTCAATGGTCCATTTTACTTCTGTTTCCCTTTTCAGCATGTTTGTTATGTTTCTAAGGAGTTCAACAAGATTTGGTATGAACCTTCTTAAGAAATTAATCTTTCCAATGAAAGATTGTAGCTATTTGATATTTCTAGGATGATTGATTTGCAATATTCCTTCGATCCTTTTTGGGTCTATCTTTATTCCCTCTTCAGATCTGATATGGCCTAGAAGTTTGCCTTCTTGGAGGCCAAATAGAGTTTTCTTAGGGTTTAAGGATAGACCATATTTTCTACATTTCTCAAAGACTTTTCCTAGGTGAGCAAGGTGTTCTTCATCTGTTTTGGAATAGACTGTGATGTCATCTAAATATATCACAATGAAGAATCCTATCTCTTCTGAGAAAGCAATATCCATGGCTCTTTGGAATTTGGCACCAACATTCATTAAAAAAAAAGGCATTTTCACATACATGAAAGTGCCCCAAGGTGTAGTGAAAGTTGTTTTAAGTTGATCATCAGGATGTACCAGCACTTGGTTGTATCCTGAAAAGCCATCTAGCAAAGAAATTCTCTTAGAACCTACTACCCTTTGTAAGATATGATCCATTTTGGGAAAGGGGTAGTTTTCCTTTAAAGAGGCTTTGTTTAAGTTTCTGAAGTCTATACAAAGCATTATTTATATTGTTTTCTTCCTCACAGATACAAGATTGGAAACCCACTCTAAGTATCTCACTGGGACTATGATTCCATCATCATACATTTTCTTGATTTCTTTCTCAACCAGGGGTAATTGCACAAGGTTTATTCTACGCAATTTTTGTCTAAAAGCTTTCTAGTTTTATTTGACGGGTATCTTATGTTGAATTATCTTTGTATCATATGATTTTAAGTCTTCATAAATCCAAGAAAAAACATCAGAAAATTCTCTAAAAATCTCAAGATATTTCAGTTTTATATGAGATGGCAGTGTTTTGGATAATTTAATCATTTTGGGTTTTAATTCACTGCCTATATTGCACTCTTCTATTTCAGTTTCAGTGGGTTCCATTTTTTTCTTTTTGGCAACATCATTAAATTCAAACAATTCTTCTAGAGGCACCAGTCCCTTTGGCAAGTTATCAGTGTTACACTGCAGCACTTCAAAATCTTCTTATTCTAAATTATTGCTCAGCTCTGTTTTGTGTGGGTGTTCTTTAGTTAACAGATTTATATCAGCAAGATCAGGAGTCTCTTCTTCATAAGTTTGTTCCTCAGTAGGTCAGTCTCCTTCATACTCTAAGTCTGAATTTGACATTTCAAACCCATTTTTGGACTGTAGGAAATCCTCTGTCTGTTTATCTCCTTCAAAGACTTGTCAATACTTGATATTATCAGGGACTGTTGGTCTATATTTAACTTGGATTGTGTATTGTTTGCTTTCATAATGTTTTTGACATGTACTTGCAGCAAATACTAAACCATTGGAAAGAATGTTTTGGTTTCTAGGGACAAAGTTAAGATCATATTCTGTGAATGTTTTCAAGAGGTCAACAACATCATCTCTATATGCTTGTAATCTTGGATGCTTGGGAGTATATTCTCCATTTACTTATTTAATAATCAGTTCTGAGTCTCCATGAACAGTTATCCTCTTGGCTCCTAGTTTTTTCAATAATTGCATTCCCAAGAGGAGGGCCTCATACTCAGCTATGTTGTTTGTGCATTGAAAGTTTAGTTTATATGAGTGACCTTCCGCATGATTATTTTCTGTGTTATGTACCCATATGCCTACTCCTAAACCATTTTTTCTGCAAGACCCATCAAAACTCATACTCCAAAGAGGTTCAATTTAAATTTTTTTATTAAAGTCATTTCTGTCCTCTTTGTCCTGTTTATTGTGACTGTCATTATGTTGTTTTTTAGGATCTGCACTATGTTCATTTTTACTTTGTTCCTCAAGGTTTTCACTATGCTGATTTTTATCTCGTTTTTCATGATCAACCCTGTGTTGATGGTTGATTTGTTGCCTATGATCTTCATTATGTTTGCTGTGATGTTCTGAGTTAGAAAACTGTTTTAGTTGCTCCTCTTTCCTTTCCTCTTTTTTTATTGTTGTTTTTTTATCTCCTTCTCCTTGCTCATTAAGATTTTCATCATTGTAAAGAATGAATGAGTCAAGGTCTGTGTGAATAGAATAAAAAGGGGAGGTGTCTGGTTTTTCTGGACTACTAACCATGTATTTCATGTGTGTTTTCCTATATAGTCTTCTTGGTTGACTAAATATAGGGATGGTTTCATAATTCATATCCATTTGCAGGGTACCTTGGAGTTTAGCACCCGATGACCTTGAAAGGAGCATGTGTTAGGTCCCTATATTACTAGTTTAGCCCCTTATTGTTATTAGTGTAGCCCCCTTATTGTTATTATTGTACCCCTGTAACCCCAATATTGTTATTATTGTGCCCTTACATTGCTATTGTTAGGTCGGCTAGGATTACATTGTGGCCCACTAGGATTACATTGTGGCCCCATGGACTCCTATATATAGAAAGGAGGTTTTGTTATTTGTATCATCCAAGAATTGTTCATTCATTTAATGTATTGGAGGTTTCCCCCTCAAAGTGGCTTATTTCTAAGGCGTTGATATCTCTTTTCTTCTATTTTTGGAGCTGGTTTCACAAAATTTGGTATCAGAGCTTTGGATTCTAGGGTTTCGCTGCTCCTAACAGGTCATCGTCGCATTTTCGCTATAACGTTTTTTCTACGAAGGTTAAGAAGCTGAAATTATTAGAGTACAAATCTGAAATCCTGAGGAACATCGTCGCAGAATTTCAGAGCTTGTTTCACAATATTTTAGGAGATATGATCCGTGGAAGATTGGTCTTTTTGTAGGCTCCTCAATTTAACCTAAATAGGTCATCGCAAAATTTTTGCTATAACTTTTTTTCTACGAAGGCTGAGAATCTAAAAGTTTTAGAGCACAAAGCTGAACTCCTGAGGAACATCATTGCAAAATTTTAGATCTTGGTTCACAAAATTTTTGAAGATATAGTCTGTGGAAGTTAGGAATTTTTCAGGCTCCCGAATTTCATGTCAAAGAGGTGATCATGGGAAAATCTTCATAACTCTCTCTCTGAGCATCAGATTGGAATTCTGTAAAACGTGGATGCAATAACACAGAATGTAGTTTCCTATATATCAATTTTAGAGCCGAAGGAGGAAGAAGTGACACGTGGCAGGTCATACAAGTTCGCTCTACTAACCGGTTCATAATTAGGTCATCGTAGGAGATTGGGCACAACGTTGTCTTCAAGAATCCAAATCGGGTCAGACTTGTGGCATTCGAAAGAGGATTCAGAGGGCTACCTCAGTACAAAATTTTAGATATTGAAGTTTCGAAATCATATAAATAATTCCGTTTCAATATTGCGCTCCTCAAAAGTAAGAAAAAAGTGTGTATTTTTTTTTGAATTACATAAGTCTCGTTTGAAAAAAAAATAGTTGGAATTTATTCCAAGGGCATATTGAAGAATAGATATCAGTATTGGGTTCTAAAATGGCCCCTAAAAAGAATTCAACACCCATTAAGCCTTTAGAAGGCCCTACTATGACTCATGAAGACGAAGAAACAGAACATGAGATATCAAAATTACAAGAGCAAGTGCACCAAAATTTTCTATCGCAAAGAGCAGCAAAAAATGAAATGGAAGTTTTGAAGAAAGGTGTGGAAACTAATATGGATGGTTTGAAGAAAGGCGTGGAAGCTAAGATGAATGATTTGGAAGCTAAGATGGAAGGCATGGAAGTGGGCATGGAAGCTAAGATCGATGAAAAAATGGAAAACATAAAAGTAGACATCGAAGGTTTGACAGAGTTGATAGAAGAATTGTCTCCTAATGGCGAAAAGGTAGTAGAAGAAACTCATGATGAGAACAAAATAAATGTTAATCATGATTTTATAAACTCTAATGTTGGACGGAAGAACCACCATATTCCAAAGATGGATATGAGGAATTTTGATGGCAAGGATTGCGTAAAATGGATACTACAGATGGAACAATATTTTGATCTCAATAATGTGCAAAACACACAAAAGGTACGCATTGTAACTTTACATTTAGAACAAAATACATTTGTATGGTATCGATGGCTTTGCTCCCGTAAAAAAATTGTCACTTGGTCAATTTTTACGGAGGAAATGATAACACATTATGAGGATACAAAGAGAAACACCTTCTTTAGCCAATTTATAAATCTCAAAAGAAAGGGTTTAATGGGGGAGCACATTGAGGACTTCCAAAAATTGAATATAAGGGTAACTGATATTCCAGAGGAACACAAGACTGATCTCTTCATAGGTACTTCAAAGGATAACATCCAACATGAAGTTCGCGTTGTGGAACTTGATTCATTGGAGAAGGCATTTAGGTTGGCAGGAAAATTTGAATGTAAAATTATGGCGACAAGGAAGCCTACCACTCACTTCTATAAAGGGGGAAGTGTTGCTACTCCTAGATTTCCACAACCTACAAGGTTTACACCACAACAATTGGAAGAAAAGAGAAAAAGGGCTTACACAGCTTGTGATAGAAAATACACTAAAGGTCATAAGTGTGCCGAGAGAAGGAATATTTGACAAGAGATTGTGAAGAGGAAGAAGAAATTAACAAGAAGAGGATATACAATTCTAACCAACCCTAGAAGAGGAAGAATGAGTCCGACCAAAATGAATCCCACCATATCGTGTAATGCATTGGTAGGAATTACCACTCCTCAACTCTCAAGATAGAAGGATGTATCAAGAATAAAAAGGTAATAGTGTTAATTGATTCAGGTAGCACCCATAATTTTATTCATTTTAAGGTAGCCAAGGAATTGAATTGTTTCTTATACCCAGCACCGGAATGTCAAGTGATGGTTTCAAATGGAGGAACTATAAATTGCTTTGGAAAATACCATAATATCAAGCTAACCATAGGGAAATATGTATTGAATAGTCTAATGCTTTCCATTCCAATGGGAGGCGCTGATGTTGTACTAGGAGTGCAATGGTTACAATCTTTAGGGACGATCGTTTTTAATTTTCAAGAATTTTTCTTGAATTTTTCAAAAAGAAAGAAGTCAATTGCTGTGGTATCAGCTGCAGCTAAAGAAAGATAATAAGCTCTAATTTCATGAAAAAGCTTCAGAAGAAAGAACAACGAGTCGTAATTGCACAATTATGCTAACTAGAAGTTCCAACATCAAAATCATTTGTTTCTCCAGGTCTCCAAAAACTCTTGGACAATCATTCCAAGGTGTTTGAAACTCCCAAAGGTATCCCAGCTATTTTTTATCATGATCATGCTATTCATTTTATTCCAAGAATTGTTCCTCCAAACATCAGGCCTTATAGATATCCTTATGTCCAAAAGAGCTAAATCAACGTATGATCGTTGCAATGTTAGAGGATGGCATAATTCAACTCTAGTCGAGTTCTTTCTATGCTCCTGTAGTATTGGTACACAAGAAGGATGGATCATGGCAAATGTGTCCAGATTATAGGGAGCTCAATAAGCTCATCATTAAAGATAAATTTCTCATTCCTGTGATTGATGAATTATTGGATGAATTACATGGAGAAATTTATTTTGCCAAGTTGGATCTTCGTTCAGGATATCATCAAATTAGAATGAAGACTGAAGGTATTCCAAAAATAGCATTTCGAACTCATGAGGGTCATTAGGAATTTTTGGTCATGCCTTTTGGCCTTACCAATGCACCTTCTACATTTCAAGGGTTGATGAATTCCATTTTCAAACCCTTCCTTAGAAAATTTGTGATGGTATTTTTTGATGATACTAATCTGCTACGTAGGTCTTGGAAGGATCATGTTCAACATGTTGACAGTATGCTCAAAACTATTGCAGGAGAAACAACTATGTGCAAAATCATCCAAATGTTTCTTTGGAGTACAAGAGGTGGAATATATAGGTCATATTGTATCTCACGAGGGTGTTAAGGTAGACCCTAACAAAATTAAAGCCATTAGGGAATGGAAAGTCCCCACAACTATAAAGAATTTGCGAGGAATTATCGGTTTAACAGGGTATTATCGCAAGTTTGTTAATAATTATAGGAGAATAGTAGCACCTCTAAGAATATTATTGAAGAAAGATGCATTTTCATGGACTCCTGAAACAACTAAGGCCTTTGAACATCTTAAAGAGGCAATGTGCCTAAGATGTCTTAGCTACGCTGTACTTCACAAAAACGGACAGGGAATGATGCTCAGAAATGGAATTGGTTTTGTTTTAATGCAAGAAGTAATACCCATTTCTATTGAAATTCGTCCAATCAAAGGAAAGTATTTATAGAAAGCTATTTATGAGAAGGAAATGTTAGCAATACTACATTCACTAAATAAATGGTGACCTTACCTAATGGGAAGACACTTCAAGGCAAAAATTGATCATGATATTCTTAAACACTTTCTGGAACAAAGACTATCTTTAGAAGAGCAACAAAAATGGGTCACAAAGCTGTTGGTCTATGACTTTTAAATAATCTACAAAAAAGGGAAGCTAAATGTTTTTGCAGATGCACTCTCAAGAAAGAATGAAGAGGTGGAAGCATTGCTTTGTGCCATTTCTATTATCCAACTAGATTGGATAACTAAAGCAAGGGATGAATGGAAGAAGGACGAAGAAGTGTGGACGCTCATTCCTGTTGCGCAAGATCTCAGGCTGACCGATACATTTATTCGGAAAAATTATTCCTTATGGTACAAATATCGCTTATATATTTGTAAGAATTCCCAACTAAAACAAAAGATTATTTTGGAATTGCACACTTGTCCTTTAGGAGGACACTCGAGATTTTTAAAAACTTAACACGGGGTGAAGAAAGAATTTTTTTGGGATGGCCTTAAATCTGATATTCAAAAGTTTGTGGCGGAGTGTTTAGTTTTCCAGCAAAATAAAGTTGAGACAATTAAGACCCCGGGTCTTCTACAACCTTTATCCATTCCAAGTCAATGTTTGGAGGAGATTTCAATGGATTTTATCACGGGTTTACATAAGTCCAAATGAAGGAGTGTCATCATGGTGGTAGTTGATAGACTTACCAAGTATGCACACCTTTTTTCATTATCTCATCCATTTAAAGCGAATACAATTGCTACTGCATTTATGGAAACAATTCAAAAGCTACATGGAAACCCGAAGATTATTGTAAGTGACAGAGATCCCATTTTTACAGGAAATTTTTGGACGGAATTATTTTCTTGTTTGGGTACTCAACTAGCTCATAGCTCATCTTATCATCCCCAATCCGATGGTCAAACAGAGATAGTGAATAAATGTTTTGAAGGATATCTTCGTTGTTTTGTATCTGATAAGCAAGCACAATGGGTCAAGTATTTACCTCTCGCTAAATGGTGGTATAACACTTCCTTCCATACTGCAACAAAAATGACCCCATTTATGGCACTTTATGTATATCATCCACCGTCCATCACATAATATTTAAGAGAAAATTATAAGGTTAAAGAAGTGGAAGATCACATCAAGCATCAACAAGAAGTTCTCCAACTCTTAAAGGATAACCTAAATTTGGCACAAAAATCGAATGAAACAATAGCATCAACATCAGGCAGTTGTCTGAAAACTGTATGGTAGGAGACTGGTATTTTTATGGCTACAACCATACAAACAAATGTTTTTAAGCAGCTAATAAGGATAATAAATTATCACCAAAGTCGATGGTCTCATGGGCAAGTTGCAAAGATTGGTACTATGGCATACAAAGTGGAGCTTCCTACTTTTCATGAGTGCATCCAACTTTCCATGTTTCATGCTTAAAGAAGGTTATAGGTGAAAATCTTCTAGTTCAAACAATATTTCTAGAACTTGATGAGGAAGGAAAAATCATATTGGAACCTGAAGCGGTCACAGAAACAAGAACTTGATAGCTACGAAATCGATCAATTTTAGAATATCTGATCAAGTGGAAGAACTTACCCACTAAATATTCTACATGGGAGGATGAGAATTTTATACAGAAGCACCCTGAGCTACTCAAGTGTTGAGGACAACACTTTTTTGAAGGAGAGGGGCATGTTAGGTCCCTATATTACTAGTATAGTTCCTTATTGTTGTTACTGTAATCCCCTTATTCTTATTATTGTACCCCTGTAACTCCCATATTGTTATTATTGTGCTCTTAAATTATTATTGTTAGGTCGGCTAGGATTACATTGTGGCCTAATTAGGAATACATTGTGGCCCCATGGACTCCTATATATATAAATGAGGTTTTGTCATTTGTATCATTCAAGAATTTTTCATTCATGTAATGTATTGGAGGTTTCCCCCTCAAAGTGGCTTATTTATAAGGCGTTGATATCTCTTTTCTTCTGTTTTTTGAGTTGGTTTCACAACAAGATGCCATATTTAGGAGGTATATCAACCACTACAATGTCCATCACTAAGCTCTTGGCTAGTATTTGTGCTAAGTTGACACATAAATCTTTGATCAAGCCTAGACATTTAACTCTGCTGGAATAAAAAGAGTATAAATATTTGTAAGGTCTAGTTATCTCAAGGCCTAGTCTCTCCATCACTACTTTTGGCATTAGGTTGTGGGAGGATCCTGAGTCAAGCATGGCATTGTGAAAAATCTTGTCATGGATGTTTAGACTGACATAAAAGGGAGGTACACCTCCTTCTTGAAATTTCCCTTCTACTTCTGGTCTAAACAGAAGCTCAGACTTATCATCAGTTACATTGACAAAATCAGTTTGTTCTCCTATGTATAGAGCTCTTAAAAGTTGGGTTTTATATAAATCTTGGGTGACTAATTCAGCAAGAGGGACAGGAATCTTGATTTTGGAAATTTCACTCTCTATGCTGAAAGGTATTTGAGTTTTTGAAATTTTTAGATCAGCCTTATTAGTCATTGTTTTCTCAGCAAATTCAGCTTGCTGGTTTTTATTATGAACAACAGTTAAAATAGTTTTACTAGGAGCATTAGCTCAGTTGCTAGTGCTACTTTGTTCACCACTATGTTTGTCCTTAATTTGGCTATTTTTTCCTTTTTTTTTATCAAAACTTTTAGCCGTTGTTTTGTTGTCTTCTGCTGTCTTTTTAGAAAAATTTTCAGAATTGTTTCTAGCAGGAATTTCAGATGCTTTCTTTTTGGGAGTGCCTTGACTCTTTTTAATCGTAAGTTCATATTGTCTATGCACTTCCATTATAGCATTTTCAAAGCCTTGTTTTTCTTCATTGAGGAAGACAGTATCCTCATTGTTTACTCCCAATAAGTTTATGTGATCTCCCTCTATTTCTTCAATCACTTCCTCACCTTCATCAGCATAGTTTTGTTGAAAAGGAGGTTTGACTTGTTGATTAGGGCCTCTTTATCTAATTTGAGGGCGATTCCTTCTAAATTTTTGGTTCTGATTTTGATTTTTATTTTGAGGAGTTGTTTGGTTTTCTTTAGGATAATCTCTCTCATTCATGTTAATTCTCTCCATCATCATCTCCATGGTTCTAACTAGACTATCAATTTTGGAATCTGATATGGAGGGTCCAGCTTCATCTTTGTAGGTAACCTTTTTCTCTGCTTTCAATCTAGCCATTCTAGCATTTAGGTTAGCTTCTACACTTACTCCCCTTTCTGCATATCTTCTAATGTGAGGGGTTCTCTCTCCCTAATTGTTAACACATGTTTGGGTCAAATCCTTCAGGAAACTTCATTAAGGCTAAGCCTTGTGGGGGTTTCATTTGTGGAGGGAGTTCATTATACACACTATTGAATCTAGTGCAATAATCTTGGACACTTTCTCTAGCATTTATTTTAAGGTCATTGTATTATGATAGGATTTTAAGCGGATTTCTCTGGAGTTCCCATTTTTTTAGGAACAGTTGATGAAAAGCAGGGAGATCATTAATACTGTTAAGGGTTAAGCCTTTAAACCATTTCCTTGATTCTCCCCCTAAGCTTTGAGCAAACATTCTAAGTTTAACAGTTTCATCATCTATTTCTTGTCTGTCAAAGTAGTCATTGATTCTATCCACGTGTTGTTGAGTTGTAGTAGAACTACTAGCATCATATAATGGAATCTTGGACTAATAGTCTTGTGGTAGAGCAACTAGAGGTAAAGGAAGGACTAAGGGATCATACCATGTTTCCATGATATGAGCTTATAGAAACAATGGAGGGTTAACAAGTGGAGGAAGATGATGAAGTGGAGTGGTTTGAATAGTGGATGTATGGGTGGGTGTAGCTGAAGTACTTGGACCAGCTAAGTGATTTTGAGCAGATTTAAGATGAAAGAAGCCAAAGTTTTGGAGAAAATGGAAATCAGGAGGAGTGGAAGGGGAGGCTTCTCTACTATTACTTTGATGTGAGTTTACAGGCTCAAGGTTTATTTGGTCTATACCACTTTGTGACTTGGTTCTGGATAGGTTTCTTATATGCGGTAAGTCAACTTTGGTATTTTGCAAGTTTATGAGGTTTTCAGGAACAGAACTTGCTCTGTGGATTTGTCTGCCAATAGTTGAGTCTTTGGATCTAGGAGATCTCCTAAGAATGCTTTCAAGATTGTAAAATATAGTAGAAGGGTTTGGGTCAGGATGGGATCTAGTATGGATTCTTCTAGAAGCTAGGATTTTGGACCCAACAAGTCAGAAAGGTTTTAGAGGTATAATAGTCTTAGGACACAAACCAAGCTGTGAAAGAACTACCTAATCCACAAAGTATTTCTTGACTAGGTATTGTTTAATATTTTGATGATAGAATAAATTTCCTAGTGGAGTCAATGAAAAATCAGTGGAGTCACCCGGTGGAGGATTTTTTTTCTTGCTTTATGACTGGTTGTTGTCCACCATCAACAATCAGGAACCATTCTTGGCTAACACTTGATTCATTCTAGACTAATGAGGTTTTTTGAGTTTTGAGTGAATCTGAAATGTTTATTACTCAGTATTCTCCCCAGTATGGTCGCCACTATGTTGGCTCCTTGTAATTTGCAAGAGTGGCAAGAACAAACACTACAGGGGCCACATCAGAACCACTTTGGAATCCTAGGAGCTAGCCTTCCTGGATTTAGAGAGGGATCTCTCTATAAACGTGTTTTTAATTGATATATATTTGTGCTCTTTGTTTAAGATTTTAGGCTAGTTATTAAGTTCTAAGGACTTGTTGTTTTTGGTTGGATTAATTGATAGATTGAAGGATCAATTGTGTGACTGATTGGTGGAATGTTTCAACTGAACAAATAGACTATGAGAAAACATCAATCCATTGGGCTATGGAGTCATAAAAGGATTTAATTTCTCATTAACTTTGCAAAGGTATTCATAGGGCAAGCTAACTACATCAAGTGGATTATTTAGATTAGGTTGTGATATGAAATAGTAATAGTTGTGAAGGAAGGAAAGCTATATTCAGTTAAGAATATTCTAGCTCAAATTAGACAAGAAAAGCCTTTTAAGGTAACTGTTTGGAGCAAGCCAAAGGACAAGGCAAACCATAGACTTCTTTGGACAAACTTTAATAAGAAAACCTCTATGACAACAATCCAGTACTTCAAGAACTACTTTCAGATAAAGAAAACATGTAAGATAACAATGATAATAGTCTAAGATCAAACAGAAATAATCTAATCTACTTTTGAAAAAATCTCAAAAGACTCTTTAAAGCAATATTTGAAGGCAGGTCAGATGGCAGGGCAAACCATAAACCTCTCTGATTTAGACTTTAATAAGTATACTTTAAAGAAAGGTCCAAAAAATAATATCTCAAGTTTTACTCAAAGGAACTTGGATTCACCATAATTTCCTTGGTTTCACTCTATTGAATCATTTCCAAGACAAAAATCTAGATGTAACTGGAAGGAAATTAAGAATATTCCAATCAAACCTTGCAAAAGAAAACATAAATATAAAGAATACAGAGAGAAATAGGGTGTTGAAACAGCAAATCCTAATCTAAAACTTCTGTTTCTTTATTAGCGAAAGATGGACATTGTTAGCCATCAGTATTTTTTGCATGTTAGTGATGACTATATCTTCAGCTGAGTTTTCTAGAAACTGATTTCCTTATGTCAATATGTCATCCAGAAAACCCTCCCAAAACTTTTTCGCCTTTCTACCTATTCAGTCCGCCCCTGGCAAAAACACAACCTCCTTGTCAACAATCATATCTAACCTCAGCCTTATTAGTCTGCCCATCAGCTTTAAAAGGCAAATCCACATCTGTTTCAAAGGTCTCCCCTATGTTAGGAAGTGGCGTTTAGGACATTTCACCTTTGGCAATCATCAAAAAGCCAAAAAAGCCCTCATCTGCAGCAGACCTACAATGACTAATCCCTTAATTTGCAAATGAAGCTGACAAACAGCCTTAAGTCGCGCCACTCATATTCCCTAGGTCTCAGCACTGCATGAAGCCCATTCTCAAGCTGACTAGTAGGTTTTTCACTGTGTTCTGTGGTTCTACAAAGACAGGAAATATATTTAATCTCATGGAGTAAATGTTTGAGTTTACAGTTAGAAGAACAACTGCTTCTAAATGTATTTTGAGCCTGAGATGAAGCTGCAAAACAAAAGGCTCTCAATCAGGACCTTACAGCTCTTTTCAGTATGAAAATCACAGTAAGAAAGGGTCACCACTGTCTCAGCAAAATGGTAAATTGTCAAGGCCCAGAACCTCCTTCATTTACAAGCAGAGGGTTAGGGCGCCTCCTTCATCCATAAGCAGAGGGCGCAGGCCAGAGTTGACTCAGAAGGCTGCAAAAGTCCAGGTTTGCCCTGACTGAAACAATGAAACAATATCTTCGGGTTTCATGAATGTAATTGCTGACCATAACAGGATTGTAGTGGAAGTATGATAAGCTCAAAGGAAAGGGGAGTTTAGCCTGATAAAAGAGATCATCTGAAACTTTCAAGTCAGGTGAATGGTTGAAACTCTAGAAGGCCTGTCATCAGTAAACTTTCCAAAGCACAAGGACCCTGTCTATCCACAAGATCAAACAGAACAGATGATAAACAAATGTCATTACACGGGCAGGAGAAAGTTCTTGGTTTTTCAAGAAAGCAATGACCTTCATAGTCACAAAGAGCTTTGTCAATATAACAGGTCATGAGATGAACAAGCCAAGTGACAAATATCTCAGCAACCTTAGAACAGTGTCACTGTGGCTAGGTTTTCTTCAAAAAACACAGTGATGCTTGCAAATAGTGATGCCTAGATTGATGTTGTTCAAATGATTTACTTACCACCACATTCAGAGAAAGGCTGTGTTTGACATAGTGGTAAAAGGGGGCTTCTGATACTTTACCTAATGAAGGGCCTCCTCCATATATGAGCAGAGGGCCAAAAATCATTGCAGGCTGTTGAAAATTGGTAAGCCCAAAAGTACAGGGAAAAGACACAAAGAAATTGAATGAAGGAAAGTGTTACTGTCTATAATATAAATGTATTGATCTCCCTCCTCGAAAAGCTATCTGTCAACAGTCCATCCAGTAGAAAAGAGAAAATGTTGAACATACTGTATGCTTTGAATGCCAAAGGAGCAGTTAACTTAAAAAGGGTTAAAGACATTCCATGACCACTTATCCAGAAATCAAAGGAAATCCTTCTGAGCAAACAAAGAATTCTAGGGTGAAAGGATGCAACCTAAAAGTGTATTTACAGTCCATAGAGAAACCTGTGAAACACCTAGAAGCAGCAATTTATCATTGTGAAAGTAAAACAATGACCAAGGATGAGTCATAAAATGCATAAGGACAGGTATGCAATAGAAAAAGAGACAATTTGAGCATATGTGTGCCACTGATATCAAAAAGAAGTTTTTTTCTCCTTGAGGAAAGGGTCAAGCAACAAAACAATATCATATGTCAAAAGTCCAAAAGAGGCGCCTTTCAAGAAGAGGTGTTTACAACTTTTCCAACATTTTTAGTGCATTATGAAATAGCCATTCTTTACTAGCAATCACCAAGAGAGGGAGGCAGTGAACATATGTCCAGTCATGAAATGTTTCTATTGACAAAAAGGGGTTTAATATGCTGATCAGAATAGAATAAAGACTGTGTGCCAAAAAGCCCTGTTTTCATATTTTACAAGTTTGTCTTTTCAAATAAGGAGGCAAACTGGTATATGATCTGATGATTAGGCAGATTTGTTTTTGAAGAACTATAACTGTTTATATTCCCTAAAAACAGACACAATGGCCATTATCCTAAAAAATAGTTTCAGCACAAAGATGCAGTATAGAAAAAGCAGTGACAGGGAAGTGACACAGTGAGTTGTCAAGCAGAGAATCCTGTTATAAAAAGAAACAGCTAGTAGACTGGCACTTACAGTCCAGAAGGAAACCTGTAATTCACCTAAGGATCGAGATTGTCAAACTAATTGCAAAGGCGCCAATGGTCTCCTATAAGTGGTAAAGCAGCTTTCAAATGCCTTTGACAGTTTTTGAATGACCTTTCTTTTGTTTACATTATCACCTAAAGTGCCAAAAAGAGGGACAAAGTCGAAATTTTGAAATATCCCTCTTATGAGAACAGGAATGTAACTTCGTGAGTAGGCAAAGCAGATTTGAAGGATTATCACTGTTTAAAAAGAAACTTGATACAAACACGGTTTTGTATCATTTAAAAAGGGGCGGATATATATATTCAAAATGACCGTTCGACATTTATTTGAAAAATGATATGAGGTTGAAAATGTCAAAAGAATGGAATAGGGAAATAAGTAAGTCACTTCTGAATTTCAAAAACCAATTGCCGCAGCTCCCAAGCATCACAATGCGTTTTCAAAGGAATTGAGGTTTTCTGCATTGTTTTAGGGCGGCGCGACGGGCCTGGAAGGTGGCGCGACGTGCCTGGGCGTCGTTTTGTGAAGGCTTTTAACGTCGGCGCGACGTGCCTGTAGGCGGGCGCGACGTGCCTGTAGGTGCCCGCCCGACCACACGACAAGTCGACCCGACTGGCCCGACAAGGGGTTTTTCTGCGCGACGGGTTTGTGATCAAGAATGCCGCGCAAGTGCCAAGGATCCCCAGCAGTGTTTTGGCTTTCAAAAGCAGGTGTTTGTCAAAATTCGAGGTATTTTATATACTCCCCCATCGAATTTCAAGGTTTTGAGAAAAAACAATAAGCTTTAAAACCATGGACCTTGTCATTTTAGTTAAAGGCACAAGCAGTCATTTTTACACAGCAAGCTGAAGTTTTGAAATATGATAAGAGGCCGAGGTTGGTCATTCAAGGAACACATGTCGAGATACGGTTTTTGAGGTAGAAGGTCCGTTTGTCTCTTCCTCAAATCAAACAAAAGGCCGAGGAGCTCTCTGTAAAAAGCAGTGTTTGATTAAGAGGGGATTTCCGTTGCAAAAAACTCATATAATCTCTGTCAAAGAGCTTGACATCTCCTGTAAAACTCTGTCATTATTATCTCTCAAAAGCAATGAGTGTATGGTCTAAATTACTGTTATACTGATTCTTCCACCAAAGCTAAGTTTGCTCTTCCCTTGCACTGTGTTGCATCATTGCGGAAAATTGTTGACAGAGAGTTTTCTAAAGGTGAATATTACATTGAAGGGCAGATTTAATTAATGTTTTTCTAGCTCTGGAGGCAGGGTTGTTGGTGATTAGGCACGGTGGTTGATGGTGGTTTTTTAACATCAAAGCCAGGAATATAGATGTATTGGTGGACTTTTAAACTCACAAAGCAGGGGATTTGTTTCCTAAACCACTGTTGCACTGACTTTACACCTAAACCGAGCCTGTTTTTCTGCACTACACTATATCATTCCGAAGTTTGGTGAACAGAGTTTTCTGAAGGTGAAACAGGTTCATTTTCCAGAAGGCAGGGTTATTGCTGATGGGACATTTATTGATGATCAAGTGAACATTAGAGGCAGGGGTATATAAATGTCTGGATGGATTTTTTAAACTCACAGAGCAGAAAGTTTGTTTCCTAAAAAACCACTGTTGCACTTACTTTCTCACCTAAACTAAGTCTGCTTGTTCATTACACTATATTGTCATTCTGAAGACGGTTGGACAGAGTTTTCTGAAGGTGAAACAGGGTATTTTGTTGATGATTGAGCATTTGTAGATGATTAGGCATTTATTTATGATCAAGTAAACAGCAAGGGCAGAGTTATAAAAGCAGTGATTGACTTCTCAAAAAGTCACAAGTGAAAGGTTCTTCTCTTAACACAGTGGGCTATTTTTCACCTAACCACAGGGTCTCTTTCTTTTCCCACTGTGTGGTCTCCACAGAAGTCTGCTGATAGGGGCATGTTTCAAGGTAAATGACCTAAAAGAGCAGGGTTATAATTTTGAAGGTTGGTTTCAAAGACAAAAATACAAATGCAAACAGGCCTCTAAGCAAAATCACAAGAGGGGATTTGTTCAAGACTGTGCACAAAGAATCTACAAAGCAGTTCTTACACATAGTGCCATTGTTAAGAAGGATACATAGCTGAAGTGCATCCAAATTTGAAGAACTGTTGTTAATAAGTGTTGAGGGGGGCTTATTCAAGGAAGCATTGTTACATTTCATCCAAACCACAGTGTCCATATCTGTCCAAGCAGTTTGGTGGCCTGTCTCATATCCAGCAGAGCATTCCTCATACAGTGAAGGAAGTTTACCTCTTCCAAGGTTTATTTCAAAGACAGAATGCCTCCCAAACGAGATCACAAAGGCGGACAACATAAGAGATATGAGCCTATCTCCGTAGAAGACATTAATGCTCATCCCTCAGTACTTTTCAATTTCCATGAGGTAGGCTGTCTTGATTTCTATCAGAGGATAGAGGAAGTCAAGAGTTTCTCACCACTTACACATTTGTGCGCTTTGAGGTTCAAGGACAAACACTTCCAGCTTGCAGGTCTTGACTTCAAAATCTCTCCAAGGTATGTATCCAAAGCTACCAAGATCCCGTATCATGGTGAAAAGTGGTTTAAACAAGCGCATCTTGATTTGGAGGATTATAAACCTTTCATCAAGCCGGAACATAGGGAGACCATCACTGCTATTTTTCCTTTCTCTTATCTTCTTGACAGTTATGCTCCACTGATGAAGGCCATAATGAGATACTTCACTTGTGAAGGGAGGTTTAGCCAAATCTTTTCCTATCATGTTCGCTTGTTGATGCATTTTACCAGGAGCAGACAATTAAACCTCCCATACTTTTTGTCCAAAAGCATAGAGAAAATGGCAGCTACTGTCCAAAAGAAAGCTCCACTTCAGCAAATCCCTTCTCTCTTTCATCATTCCTTGATCAAAATCATCTTCTTACACCAGCTAGAGAAGAAAGGAGTTTCATGGGATTTATTCATTAGCCATGCCGATTTCGCCACTGTCCCTCCTGTTCATGTGTCTCCTACTCAGCCTATCCATCGCCCAGTGCCTTTATCTAGTAGGCCTACCCCTAAAAAACTCAAGATGATCACTGGGCAGCCAAGTACACAAGGAGAAGGAGAGGGCAGTGAGCCACAGGGAGAAAAGGAGGATGATGAGCAGCAGCAGCCAGATTTAGAAGGATAGCAGCAGTTGGATATCATTGGACAACAGCTAGAGGTTGATGAACAACATCAATTTCAGGAAGAGGGACAGCAGCTAGAGGTTGATGAACAGTATCAAATTCAAGAAGAGGGGCAGCAGACAGAGGTTGAGGTACAACAGCAAGTACAGGAAAAGGAACAGCAGCGGACAGAGTTTGAGGAGCAGCAGGTTGAGCAAGCAATTGAAACATCTTTTGAGCCACAAGCTGGACAGGATGTTGAGGAAGGACAGCAAGCTGAAGCTGCCTCCTCAATGGTGACCAAAACTGTCCCTAAGAAGGGGAAATTCCCCAAAAGGACAACTCCTAGCTTACCAAGGAGAAAGAGCGCTAGATTGGCCTTCAAAGGCAAAAGTAGAGTTAGAGAAAGCGCCAAGCATGGAGGTAAATCAGCTGTCATCCCTATCCCAAGCGATGATAGCGACAATGAGGCACGCATCCTTGAAAATCTCCTCATTCACAAAGAAGGTCAAATTGAGGTGTTACAAGAAGATCTCCAAAGGGCAAGGAACTTAAATCATTTCTTGGAGGTTGAGAACAAACAAATGAAATTTCATGCAGCCATTCATGAGGCAAGGGCCATCAAGTACAAAAAGGAGGCAGAAAGGGCGCAAGTAAGAATTGAAGAGCTTATTGGTGAATTTGATGATGAAGAAGAGGAGGACCAGCCTAGGCGAAAGAGGCCTAGAACCATCGGGCTTAGGAGAGCCTTGGAGAAACAGAAGGCTGAAGAGCAAGCTCAATTCGAAGCTTTTCCTCTCACTACCCTCTTTGAGCAGGAAATTGAGGAAAACAAGGAAGCTTGGCTTGAGAGGGCTAACCAGCATCTGGAGACCAAGCTCGAGAAGGCAAACAGGGATCTTGAGCTACAGAGAAAGAGAACTCTTCACTTTCAGAAGCTAAACCAATTCGCCCGGCGCAAATTGAAGGTGGCACAAGAAAAATTGAAGAAATTAAAGGAGAGGCGCTTAGCACGGAAAGAGGCAAAAAGCATATCAGCCCTCGATATTTTAGCTTCAGCTTCGGAACATGTCTCTATGGACCCTTGAGGGTCATCCATGCCAATTTTGGGCATGTTTCGAAAACTTTTTGTTTTTTGGCATTTTTGGGGTTTTCGCCAAAAACTCATAAATGCGCCATTTCAGTTTGAAGAGTCGTCAAGGGAGGAGGGTGATACCAATGGATTCCATAATTTCATGAGCCACTCTCCAGCGATTTTCAGGGCATTTGAAGATCATTCGCCCCCTCAAATTGGCGAAAAACAGCCTCATTTTGCACATTCTGCCCGCCGTATCAGCAGCCTGCTATTTTCTGGGTTTTTGCACACAGGTACAGTTTTGAGGGACTTTCAGAGATCAGATTGAGATGATTCCACTTGCATCGGAAACCAGACACAGATAGCTTTCCAACGAGCCATCATGAGCTTCATTTCGACATCGGGAAGGCTTCCATTTTCATCCAGCAAGTCAGGGGACCTTTTTCAGGCATAAATATGAAATATTTTTGCAATTTTTGAACTCCAAAAATCTGCTTTTCCCAAATGTGCGTTAGGCTATTTTTATCATGGGAAAATCATGTAAAGTCAATATAATTTCCATTTTTAGCAGTTTTTTAGATATTTTATTAGATATTTTGTGCCTTGGGCTTTGCAAAGCCTCAAGGGCAAGTTTAGATATTTTGACTTGGCCAATGGGATAGCTAGTTGCTCCATGAGGTTTTCCTCCTTCTAGCCTATTTATCCCATGGTTCTCATTGTAAATCAGAGGCTGAAATTGAGAGAAGAATTAATGCATTGGTCATATTAGCTTTGAAGAATACACTTGAGTTATGATGTTTGGATTGCCTCTTGGATGCTTTTGAGGAATGCTGAAGGCTTGTTGATGGATTCCTTGACATGGTAGAATGGTATAGTGCTTCTTAATGTTGTTTTGTCTTCTAGTTTTCACTCATATTTCATTTTTCTTGCTGCTATAGATCGGTAAAGATTGATTTTGAGACATGCCCATGGAGGCACCTCAAAATCCCTGAATCTTCATAGCTTGATGTTTTCTTCTCCCTTAGTTATGCTAAAGAATTCTTAGCTGCTCTTTAGTAACCTAAGGTATTGTTGCTAAGTTTTATTCATCGGTTCTATGTATGTTAAGTAGGATGTATGGTTTGCCCTACCTACCTACAAGCTGCCCATAGTTCTGTCCATAAAACTTTCTCTTTGACTGATTTGTTGATCATCTTGTTGAACCAAGGAGGCCTAGTCCCGATCTAGCCCTTTGCCTAAAACTATGAAAGCTTGTTTGTCAAAGTGCCCAATGACTTAGAGACTGTGTTTAGGCGTTCTGGCATAGTATTTTGAGTTGTTAGTCCTTCTTATGTGTTTTCCCCAAAGTCTGATAGCCATTTCCCGAAGTTAGAGGGTCTTATACCTCTATGTATGGCTGGAATGTTTGATTTCTATGTATTAATTAGCTCATAGTTACACTTAGCATGATTAATGGCTCGCTATTACATGTTTATGTCTGCTATTAACTAGTTACACTTGAAATCCCTTGTCTTTCACCAACTTGTTGTCCATTCAATCCATTTTTCCCAGAGATCCCTTCTACCGTGAATCAAATTGGCCCTACAGTAGCTTTACATCATCACCTCATAGCTTCCTTGACCTGTTTGACCCCATAGCCCAATTTATCTACATCTTGTTATCCAGTTTATGTATTTGATCAGTTTTATCCCTCACAAACTTAAAAACTAAAAAACCAAAAAACACACTTCATAACTAGCCTAATATCAGAACACCGCAAGTAAACACACCGACATCTTTTACACTTATAGAGAGAGCCCTCTCTGAGTCCAGGAAGGCTAGGTCCTTGGGCTCCAAAGCTTGGTTTGATGTTACATCATCATTTGGCTAGCCAATCGGCCAAATCACGGGACCCTAACATAATGGCGATCACGGTGGGACTTACTGAGTACATGACAGTCTAGCGAACTCTTATAGACTCTTTAGTCCTTCAATCCTAAACTCGGACCATCAGCCTTTAGAATCATTTAGTGTAAACTCTCTGCTTCACCATCTTAGCAAAGTGATGAATCAGGTTTATAACACTCTTACATCCTAGGCTGCACATAAAACTCAGAAAAAACCACAAAAACTCCCTTAGATTGGTTTTTGATAGTATTGGTGGTGGACCATACACATATACCTCAAAAACAACTAAAAATCCACCTGGCGACTCCACTAGCCTCCAGTAGGCCTTACTACCTTGCTAAATTTTAGAATACCATCCGATTTAGCCACCTCATCGCCACCCTAACATAATGGCGATCACGGTGGGACACTGAGTGATTAAAAGCTTAGTTTCCCGCGTCTTTAGAAACCTTTGAGAATACTATCTGATTGACTTATCCCACTGCTCACTAACATAGTGACACTCACAGTAGGACCTTCCGAGTTAGTGACAATCTAAGTACAACTTAGTAACTCCTGAAGTCTCAATCAAGCTTAGTAAACTTAGAGATTGTTTGAAAGGTAGAAAATAGCTCCTTCACCATCTTAGCAAAATGATGAGTCAGTTATAGAAAACCTTTCCAAACCTTATAGGCACATAAAACTCAGAAAAACCCCAAAAAACTCCCTTAGATTGGTTTTTGTCAGTACTGGTGGTGGACCATACACATATACCTCGAAACAACTGATTTTCCACCTGGCGACTCCACTAACTTCTAGTAAGCCTTACTATTTCACCAAACTCTAGGCCACTATCCGACAGACCTATCCCATCACTCACTAACATAGCGGGAGATGGTAAGACATTGAGTACATAATAGTCCTGCAAACTCTTATAGACTCTTTGGTCCTTTAGGTACCATAAACAAGCAAGCAGTCCATAGACCCATTTAGAGTAAACTCTTTTTGTTCTCATCACCCTAGCAAAGTGTTGAAACAAGTCTAGGATACTTTAACAAACCATAGGCTGCTCATAAACTCAGAAAATCCAAAAACATTCTCAGATTAGTTATTGGTGGTGGACCATAGCTATCTTCACAAAAACAACCCAGTTCCACCTGGCGACTCCACTAAACCATCCCTTTTATTTTGACCATCCTTCGCCTTAGTAGAACCTTAGAAAAATCACCCATCCAGAACATTCACCAATACCATTCTCTCTAAAACTCTGGATCTAAAATCTGGCTTCCCGAAGAATCAATACCAGATCCCATCCAGACCCAAATCCCCCTATCATAGTAGATGACCCAGAGAAGATTCTGTGGCAAGCTTCTGAAACTGATCATCTAGCTTCTGGTAGATTCATCCGTAGAACAAGATCTGTACCTAAACATCGCACTAGCCTACTAGATTCACCTTTGGAACCAGAGCCATCACAAACTCTTCCCGGAAGCAAATCATATAGTAGGATAGACTTTGACGATCTTGAACCCCTAAGCCCACCACAGAGTCTTATTAGAGAAGCTTCACCCACCACTCCTCCTGATTTCCAGCTTCTCTATCAGTTTGGCTCTTATCATCCCAGATCTGCTCAAAACCAGATCACTAGTCCAAGTTCATCTGCCACACCCGGTCAAACCACCACTGTTCATACCACTTCATTTCAGCCTACCAGTCCTCATCTTGCGCATCATCCATTAGCTCCAGTCATGGCAGCCTGGTACGCACCTTTGGTGTTACCACCACCTTTAGCTCCTCTCCCAAAAAAATATCAAGACAAAATCCCACACTTTACTGGAGAAGACACCACCACACCTCAACAGCATATAAGTAGAATGACTGATGCTTATGAATACCTAGAGGTACAAGACGAGACTGTCAGAATGAGAATATTCGCCCAAAGTCTTGGTGGTGAACCCAAAGCATGGTTCAAAAGCTTAGCTCCAAAAAGTATCCATGATATCCCAGAACTACATCAAGTTTTCAGAAATAGGTGGGAAATCCGAAGAAACCCCATTCAAATCCTGTCAGAATATAACAATCTAAAACGGGAAAATGGGGAAAGTGTCCAAGCTTACTGTACTAGGTTCAACAGTGTATATAACTCCCTCCTACCTCATTTCAAACCTCCACTTGGTTTAGCTTTGGAAAAATTTCCTGAGGGTTTTGATCCGGACATGACATATCATCTGAGAGATAAGGATCCCCCTACCTTGGAGGAAATGCAACAAATAGCTATAAAAGCAGATGCTAACTTAGCTGAAAAAAGAGCCAGAACTAGATCAGAAAGAAAGGTCACATATAGAGATGAGGTTTCTACTTCATCACCTTCCCTAGATCCCAGAATAGATGACTTAGTCAAATCCATGGCTAAAATGTGGGAAAAGATCAATGAAAAAGCTCCTGTTAGAGATAACCAGCCAAACCCTCAAATCAGAAACCAAAACCAAAACTTTAGGAGGGAACAGCCCCAAAACAGACCAAGGGACAATGACCAACAGATCAGGCCACCATTCAATGAAAACTATGTGGAAGAAGATGATAGGGACTCAGAACCTCTTGATGAACATCATTTAAACCTCATAGGGTCTGATAATGAAGGTGAGGTGTACCTCACCGAAGAGGAACAAGCCTTCTTTTCGCCTGATCAAGATGAGACCAATTATGAGGATCTTGATGACCCTTCCATAGAGTTTCAAAATGCTATTGAAGAAGCCCACAGGCAATATGACCTTAGAAGCAAAAGAAACCAAGATAATGTCAAGAGAGGTAACTCTGATACTGCTAAAGCTCCAGATACCATCCTCAAAAAAGCACCAAGCAGTGACAAAATCAAGGTTGAAAAGACTGATCAAAGCCAAGCTAAAGTTACCCAAACTAGTCCTATCACATATACTCCTGATACTTCTACAAAGGTCACCAAAACAGCTATGGCAAACAAAATCCCTAAACAAAGCCAACAAGCTCAGAACATAGACAAGATCTCAGCTGAAAAAGCTGAAACAAACATATCTAAACTTCAAATTCCTTTTAGCTTTGAAGGCGAAATCGCTAAAATCAAAATCACCATACCTCTTACTAAACTCATTGCCCAAAACTCTTATAAATCCCAAGTACTAAAGGTATTAAATCTAGGAAATGATGCAAACACTGTTAATCTCACTGATGACAGTCCTGAAGTATTGTTTGGTCCAAAGGTAGAGGGAAAATTTCAAGAAGGAGCTACTCTTCCATTTTACATTAGCTTAAACATTCACGACCAAATCCTCCACAATGCCATGCTAGACTCCGGCGCATCTCATAATCTTATGCCGAAGGTAGTAATGGAAAGATTAGGCTTGGAAATCACAAGACCATACAAAGACTTGTATTCATTTGATTCAAGCAGAGTCCAATGCCTGGGTTTGATCAAAGACCTTTTCTTTAGTCTGGCCCAAATACCCGCGAAACATCTAATCATGGATATAGTAGTGGCAGACATTCCTCCCAAGTATGGGATGCTTCTATCTAGATCTTGGGGAGCCAAACTCCAAGGGAATATTCAACTGGACATGTCATATGCCACCATTCCTGTGTTTGGTCAGAATAGGATACTCTACCGTGAATCCCACATGAAATACATGATTAGCAGCCAAGATAGGCCGGATAACATTCCAATGTGTTCCTTGCGCTCCGACTTAAACTCTTTCATCATGCATATTGATGTAAACTTGGAGGAAGAATCAGAGGAAGCTGATATAGACTTAGATCCACCACATCAGTTATCCTTGGTGCCTTATGATGAGTTGGACGCTCAAAACTACCATGATCATGAACAATTGTGTCTTGAGGAAAGTAAGTTTCCCCTCTCCAAAGTGGGGTTAGAGCAAGAAGCACAAACTCTCATGTACTATCAAGCAAATTGCTCTAGCTTTAATCAAACACCAGCAGTAACTTGTGGAAATTTCTTCCGGGTAAAAGCTTTAGAAGACCTTCACATCATAAACCTATTTGGCACCCGGGAAAAAGGTAGTTTGATGTTTCTACCATACCTCAAAGATTTACCATCATGTGACCCTCCTACTGCAAATAAAACTTTGACTATAACCTCGGTAGCTCAACATCTTGAGAAAATGCCAAATAAACTTTTTATGAGCAAGGATGACAGTCATAATCCCGGCATACCTGAACTACTGAAATTGGCTCATATTTTGTCTTTTCATGAAGAACTTAGAAAGGCTAAAATCAGGAATCTCATGCAAAATACTAGTTTCTACAGGAAAAGCAAGGGAAAACATTGTATCACTGCCTTTTCCCCAAAGAACAACTTTAACATAAACAAACACAGCAAACTGAAACAAACTGAGATGATCAAGGAGAAAAATAATGGCCATAGAATCTACTTTGATTTTAGAAATAATACTGCATCTCCATATAACAAAAATCATGTTTGTTCTACTCAAGATCATTATTCACCAATTGAAAATGTTTCTAATGATGTATTCTTGCAAGATCATTTTTCAGATCATAATCATCGAATTCCTTTACAAAGTAGACAACTTAAAGACTTTTTCCAGTTTGCGGGAGGTAAATCTGATTTCAAGTTCAAAATTGCTAAACCACCCAATATCAGAAACCTGTTCATGAAAGCCATGTTCCCAGTGTTAAACTTCTGTGTTGTTGCATACCTTGATGATATCACTATCTATTTCAAGAATTATCAAGAGTACATACATTACCTGAAAAAAGCATACAGTAAGGAAAGGAGTGGGAATCAGATATTCAGAGAGGTACAGAGGGAGGATACTGGGCTGTTTAGAAATTCTTGCATGAATCCCTATGTCATGTTAGAGAGAGAAAATTTCCCAAACTTTTCTTTTCAAGAGTTAAGTGGGCCAAGGGTGAGAGGAGATCCTTACGAGGATAAGATGCTGAAATTCCGTCATTTCCAAGATTTTTGAGTTTGAAACACTTTCAGTCATTGTACATACCATTGTTTGAAATATTGAAAAAAATAGAAAAAGTCAAAAACAGTAAAAGATAGGAAAGTCAAAAACAGTAAAAAGCAGAAAAGAGGGCAAGTGAAGATAGAACAAAGGCCCCATGTTCCAAAAAATAGTCTTTCGGAAAGCGAGCAAGTCTAAATGCCGCTGCTGGTACTTCAATGTCTTGTTCAACTATCTAGCCTAATCATAGCTGAGCATGTTTAAATTTATTTGCTGATAAGTTAGTGAGTGTCAAGATAGTCAACATTGTGTAAGATTGACTTATCACAGAGCTTAGATTAGGGAGAGATTCTGGTTCCACATGCTTAAAACAGAACCAAAGAGAGAAGCGAGGGATGAAAAACACATTGAACATCTTATCCCCGCTTGTCTAGTTTCCTTTTATTGCAAAATAACATTTGTGTGCAGCTTGTCTTTTATGCCGCAAATACATTACAAGTCAGACTGTTTAATCCTGATTTGATCATTTT
Source organism: Pinus albicaulis (assembly GCA_034641835.2). Classification (NCBI taxonomy): domain Eukaryota; kingdom Viridiplantae; phylum Streptophyta; class Pinopsida; order Pinales; family Pinaceae; genus Pinus; species Pinus albicaulis. The sequence goes on along the minus strand of CM076580.1, from coordinate 1,582,090,490 downwards.
TCAATTTCATGTTGTAGATTAGAGATTGAAATCCTGTCAAACTGCTTAATCTTGACAGTCGATCTAGTTTTAGGTAGAGAAATGAAGGAGTTCATCAGCTTAATCTGAACTCCTGGCAGATATAAGAATAGAAGTAGATAGTTTCATTTTGCAAAAAGAAAAATATGCATTGTCAAAAGGCTGCTAGTTTAAATGCGCCAAACAGAAGAAAAAATGCTAGGAAAGATAGTGGGGTAGGTAGAAGTATCATTGATGTTAAACATGCTGACACTTTTCAGAAATAACATCAAGAGAAGGGTAAATTTTGCACCAATGGATAAGGCACTGGTCTTCATAAATCCAAAAATCTGAATTCTGGACACCTCCTGACGAGGAGCTGCCCTCCCCAAATGGAGCCACTGTTAGCCATCAGTATTTTTTACATGTTAGTGATGACTATATCTTCAGCTGAGTTTTCTAGAAAGCTGATTTCCCTATGTCAATATGTCATCCAGAAAACCCTCCCAAAAAACTTTTTTCGCCTTTCTACCTATTCAGTCCACCCCTGGCAAAACCACAACCTCCTTGTCAACAATCCTATCTAACCTCAGCCTTATTAGTCTGCCCATCAGCTTTAAAAGGCAAACCCACATCTGTTTCAAAGGTCTCCCCTATGTTAGGAAGTGGCGTTTAGGACATTTCACCTTTGGCAATCATCAAAAAGCCAAAAAATCCCTCATCTGCAGCAGGCCTACCATGACTGATCCCTTAATTTGCAAATGGAGTTGACAAACAACCTTAAGTCGCGCCACTCATATTCTCTAGGTCTCAGCACTGCATGAAGCCCATTCCCAAGCTGACTAATAGGTTTTTTACTGTGTTCTATGGTTCTACAAAGACAGGAAATATATTTCATCTCATGGAGTAAATGTTGAGTTTACAGTTAGAAGAAACAACTGCTTCTAAATGTATTATGAGCCTGAGATGAAGCTGCAAAACAAAGGTCACTCATCAGGACCTTACAGCTCTTTTCAGCATGAAAATCACAGTAAGAAAGGGTCGCCACTGTCTCAGCTAAATGGTAAATTGTCAAGGCCCAGAACCTCCTTCATTTACAAGCAGAGGGTTAGGGCGCCTCCTTCATACATAAGCAGAGGGTGCAGGCCAGAGTTGACTCAGAAGGCTGCAAAAGTCCAGGTTTGCCCTGACTGAAACAATGAAACAATATCTTCAGGTTTCATGAATGTAATTGCTGACCATAACAGGATTGTAGTGGAAGTATGATAAGCTCAAAGGAAAGGGGAGTTTAGCCTGATAAAAGAGATCATATGAAACTTTCAAGTCAGGTGAATGGTTGAAACTCTAGAAGGCCTGTCATCAGTGAACTTTCCAAAGCATAAGGACCCTGTCTATCCACAAGATCAAACAGAACAGATGATAAACAATGCCATTACACAGGCAGGAGAAAGTTCTTGGTTTTTCAAGAAAGCACTGACCTTCATAGTCACAAAGATTTTTGTCAATATAACAGGTCATGAGATGAACAAGCCAAGTGACAAATATCTCAGTAACCTTAGAACAGTGTCACTGTGGCTAGGTTTCCTTCAAAAACGCAGAGAAGCTTGCATGTGAAGATGCTAAGATTGGTGTTGTTCAAATGGTTTACTTTCCACCACTTTCGCCCGATGAAGAGCCTCCTCCATATATGAGCAGAGGGCCAAAAATCATTGCAGGCTGTTGAAAATTGGTAAGTCCAAAAGTACAGGGAAAAGACACAAAGAAATTGAATGAAGGAAAGTGTTACTGTCTATAATATAAATGTATTGATCTCCCTCCTCAAAAAGCTATCTGTCAACAATCCATCCAGTAGAAAAGAGAAAATGTTGAACATACTGTATGCTTTGAATGCCAAAGGAGCAGTTAACTTAAAAAGGGTTAAAGACATTCCATGACCACTTATCTAGAAATCAAAGGAAATCCTTCTGAGCAAACAAAGAAGTCTAGGGTGAAAGGATGCAACCTAAAAGTGTATTTACAGTCCATAGAGAAACCTGTGAAACACCTAGAAGCAGCAATCTATCATTGGGAAAGTAAAACAATGACCAAGGATGAGTCATAAAATGCATAAGGACAGGTATGCAATAGAAAAAGAGACAATTTGAGCATATGTGTGCCACTGATATCAAAAAGAAGTTTTTTCTCCTTGAGGAAAGGGTTAAGCAACAAAACAATATCATATGTCAAAAGTCCAAGAGAGGCGCCTTTCAAGAAGAGGTGTTTACAACTTTTCCAACATTTTTAGTGCATTATGAAATAGCCGTTCTTTACTAGCAATCACCAAGAGAGGGAGGCAGTGAACATATGTCCAGTCATGAAATGTTGCTATTGACAAAAAGGGGTTTAATATGATGATCAGAATAGAATAAAGACTGTGTGCCAAAAAGCCCTGTTTTCATATTTTACAAGTTTGTCTTTTCAAATAAGGAGGCAAACTGGTATATGATCTGATGATTAGGCAGATTTGTTTTTGAGGAACTATCACTGTTTATATTCCCTAAAACAGACACAATGGCCATTATCCTAAAAGACAGTTTCAGCACAAAGATACAGTATAGCAAAAGCAGTGACAGGGAAGTGACACAGTGAGTTGTCAAGCAGAGAATCCTGTTATAAAAAGAAACAGCTAGTAGATTGGCACTTACAGTCCAGAAGGAAACCTGTAATTCACCTAAGGATCGAGATTGTCAAACTAATTGCAAAGGCGCCAATGGTCTCCTGTAAGTGGTAAAGCAGCTTTCAAATGCCTTTGACAGTTTTTGAATGACCTTTCTTTTGTTTACATTATCACCTAAAGTGCCAAAAAGAGGGACAAAGTCGAAATTTTGAAATATCCCTCTTATGAGAACAGGAATGTAACTTCATGAGTAGGCAAAGCAGATTTGAAGGATTATCACTGTTTAAAAAGAAACTTGATACAAACATGGTTTTGTATCATTTAAAAAGGGGCGGATATATATATTCAAAATGACCGTTCGACATTTATTTGAAAAATGATATGAGGTTGAAAATGTCAAAAGAATGGAATAGGGAAATAAGTAAGTCACTTCTGAATTTCAAAAACCAATTGCCACAGCTCCCAAGCATCACAATGCGTTTTCAAAGGAATTGAGGTTTTCTGCATTGTTTTAGGGCGGCGCGACGGGCCTGGAAAGTGGCGCGACGTGCCTGGGCGTCGTTTTGTGAAGGCTTTTAACGTCGACGCGACGTGCCTGTAGGCGGGCGCGACGTGCCTGTAGGTGCCCGCCCGACCACACGACAAGTCGACCCGACTGGCCCGACAAGGGGTTTTTTTTGCGCGACGGTTTGTTATCAAGAATGCCGCGCAAGTGCCAAGGGTCCCCACAAAGAGCTGGCTTTCAAAAGGTGTGTTTTTCAAAAATCGAGGTATTTATATACTTCCCCATCGAATTTCAAGCTTGAGAAAAAAAAATTAATAAGCTTTAAAACCATGGACTCACATTTTAGTTAAAGGCACAAGCAGTCATTTTTACACAGCAAGCTGAAGTTTTGAAATATGATAAGGGGCCGAGGTTGGTCATTCAAAGAGCACATATAGGGATACGGGTTTTGAGGTAGAGGGCCAGTTTGTCTCTTCCTCAAATCGATCAAAGGGCCGAGGAGCTTCCTGTAAAAAGCAGTGTTTGACTAAGAGGGGATTTCCGTTGCAAAAAACTCATATAAACTCTGTCAAAGAGCTTGACATCTCCTATAAAACTCTGTCATTATTATCTCTCAAAAAAGCAAGAGTGTATGGTCTAAATTACTGTTACACTGATTCTTCCACCAAAGCTAAATTTGCTCTTCCCTTGCACTATATTACATCATTGTGGAAAATTGTTGACAGAGAGTTTTCTAAGGGTGAATGTTACATTGAAGGGCAGATTTAATTAATGTTTTTCTAGCCTCGTATGTGGTTGTCGGTGATTGTAGTACCCGTGGTTGATGGTGGTTTTTTAACATCAAAGCCAGGAATATAGATGTGTTGGTGGACTTTTAAACTCACAAAGCAGGGGATTTGTTTCCCAAACCACTGTTGCACTGACTTTACACCTAAACCAAGCCTGTTTTCCCACTACACTATATCATTCAAGTGTGTTGAAATCGTAGTTTTTCAAGGTGAAACAGGTTGCACATTTTCCGTGGCTGTGGTTAAGCACGGTGGGACATTTATTGATGATCAAGTAAACATTAAAGGCAGGGTATATAGGTGTTGATGGACTATTTAAACTCACAATTTTGAAAATAGTTCCTGGCTGAAGCAGAGAGTGTGTTCTCTAAACCACTGTTGCACTTATTTTTCACCTAAACTAAGTCTGCTTGTTCATTACACTACATTGTCATTCTGAAGATTGTTGAACAGAGTAATTTTGAGGGTGAAATAAGGCCATATTCTAGAAGGCATTTATTGATGATCAAGTTTACATTAAGAGCAGAGTTATAAAGGCAGTGATTGACTTCTCAAAAAGTCACAAGTGAAAGGTTTTTCCCTTAACACAGTGGGCTAATTTTTCACCTAACCACAGGGTCTCTTTTCTTTTCCCACTGTGTGGTCTCCACAGAATTCTGCTAACAGGGGCATGTTTCAAGGTAAATGACCTAAAAGAGCAGGGTTATAATTTTTGAAGTTTGGTTTCAAAGACAAAAATACAAGTGCAAGCAGGCCTCTAGCAAAGTCACCAGAGGGGTGATTGTTTCAAGACTGTGCATAGAAAATCTACAAAGCAGTTTCTCCCACATAGTACCATTGTTAAGAAGGTTACATAGCTGAAGTGTAACCAGATTTGAAGGATTGTGGTTAATAAGTGCAGAGGAGCTTATTCAAGGAAGCATTGTTGCATTTCATTCAAAATCACAGGGTCCATAACTATCCAAGCAGAGTATTGGCCAGTTTCAATCCAGCAGAACATTCTTCATACATTGAAGGCAGTGTGCCTCTTCCAAGCCTGTTTCAAGTCAGAATGCCTCCAAAACGAGATCACAAAGGCGGAAAACACAAGAGATATGAGCCCATCTCCATAGAAGAAATAAATGCTCATCCCTCAGTGCTTTTCAATTTCCATGAAGTAGGCTGTCTTGATTTCTGTCAGAGGATAGAGGAAGTCAAGAGTTTCTCGCCACTTACACATTTGTGCGCTTTGAGGTTCAAGGACAAACACTTCCAGCTTGCAGGTCTTGACTTCAAAATCTCTCCAAGGTATGTATCCAAAGCTACCAAGATCCCGTATCATGGTGAAAAGTGGTTTAAACAAGCACATCTTGATTTGGAGGACTATAAACCTTTCATCAAGCCGGAACATAGGGAGACCATCACTGCTATTTTTCCTTTCTCCTATCTTCTTGATAGTTATGCTCCACTGATGAAGGCCATAATGAGATATTTCACTTGTGAAGGGAGGTTTAGCCAAATATTTGCCTATCATGTTCGCTTGTTGATGCATTTTACCAGGAGCAGGCAATTAAACCTCCCATACTTTTTGTCCAAGAGCATAGAGAAAATGGCAGCTACTGTCCAAAAGAAAGCTCCACCTCAGCAAATCCCTTCTCTCTTTCATCATTCCTTGATCAAAATCATCTTCTTACACCAGCTGGAGAAGAAAGGAGTTTCATGGGATTTATTCATTAGCCATGCCGATTTCGCCACTGTCCCTCCTGTTCATGTGTCTCCTACTCAGCCTATCCATCGCCCAATGCCTTTATCTAGTAGGCCTACCCCTAAAAAACTCAAGATGATCACTGGGCAGCCAAGTACACAAGGAGAAGGAGAGGGCAGTGAGCCACAGGGAGAAAAGGAGGATGATGAGCAGCAGCAACCAGATTTAGAAGGACAACAGCAGTTGGTTATCATTGGACAGCAGCTAGAGGTTGATGAACAACATCAATTTTAGGAAGAAGGGCAGCAACTAGAGGTTGATGAACAGCATCAATTTCAGGAAGAAGGGCAGCAACTAGAGGTTGATGAACAACATCAATTTCAGGAAGAAGGGCAGCAGACAGAGGTTGAGGTACAGCAGCAAGTACAGGAAAAGGAACAGCAGCGGACAGAGTTTGAAGAGCAGCAGGTTGAGCAAGCAATTGAAACATCTTTTGAGCCACAAGCTGGACAGGATGTTGGGGAAGGGCAGCAAGCTGAAGCTGCCTCCTCAATGGTGACCAAAACTGCCCCTAAGAAGGGGAAATTTCCCAAAGGGACAACTCCTAGCTTACCAAGGAGAAAGAGCGCTAGATTGGCCTTCAAAGGCAAAAGTACAGTTAGAGAAAGCGCCAAGCATGGAGGTAAATCAGCTGTCATCCCTATCCCAAGCGATGACAGCGACAATGAGGCACGCATCCTTGAAAATCTCCTCATTCACAAAGAAGGGCAAATTGAGGTGTTACAAGAAGATCTCCAAAGGGCAAGGAATTTCAATCATTTCTTGGAGGTTGAGAACAAACAAATGAAGTTTCATGTAGCTATCCATGAAACAAGCGCGATCAAGTACAAGAAAGAGGCAGAAAAGGCACAAGTAAGAATTGAAGAGCTTATTGGTGAATTTGATGATGAAGAGGAGGAGGACCAGCCTAGGCAAAAGAGGCCTAGAACCATCGGGCTTAGGAGAGCCTTGGAGAAACAGAAAGCTGAAGAACAAGCTCAATTCGAAGCTTTTCCTCTCACTACCCTCCTTGAGCGGGAAATTGAGGAAAACAAGGAAGCATGGCTTGAGAGGGCTAACCAGAATTTGGAAACAAAGCTTGAGAAGGCAAACAGGGATCTTGAGCTACAGAGAAAAAGGACTCTTCACTTTCAGAAGCTAAATCAGTTTGCCAGGCGAAAATTGAAGGTAGCACAAGAAAAATTGAAGAAGTTGAAGGAGAGGCGCCTAGCACGGAAAGAAGCAAAAAGCATATCAGCCCTCGATATTTTGGCTTCAGCTTCAGAGCATGTTTCTATGGACCCTTGAGGGTCATGCATGCCAATTTTGGGCCTGTTTCGGAAACTTTTTGTTTTTTGGCATTTTTTGGTTTTTCGCCAAAAAATCATAAATTCGCCATTTCAGTTTGATGAGTTGTCAAGGGAGGAGGATGATCCCAATGGGTGCCATAATTCCATGAGTAGGTCTCCAGCGATTTTCAGGGCATTTAAAGATCATTCGCCCCCTCAAATTGGCGAAAAACAGCCTCATTTTGCACATTCTGCCCACCATATCAGCAGTCTGCTATTTTCTGGGTTTTTGCGCACAGGTACAGTTTTGAGGGACTTTCAGAGATCAGATTGAAATGATTCCACTTGCGCCGGAAAGCAGACACAAAGAGCTTTCCAACGAGCCATCATGAGCCTCATTTCGACATCGGGAAGGCTGCCATTTGCATCCAGCAAGTCAGGGGACCTTTTTCAAGCATAAATATGAAGTATTTTTGTAATTTTTGAACTCCAAAAATCTGCTTTTCCCAAATGTGCGTTAAGCTATTTTTATCATGGGAAAATCATGTAAAGTCAATATAATTTCCATTTTTAGCAGTTTTTTAGATATTTTATTAGATATTTTGTGCCTTGGGCTTTGCAAAGCCTCAAGGACAAGTTTAGATATTTTGACTTGGCCAATGGGATAGCTAGTTGCTCCATGAGGTTTTCCTCCTTCTAGCCTATTTATCCCATGGTTCTCATTGTAAATCAGAGGCCGAACTTGAGAGAAGAATTAATGCATTGGTCATATGAGCTTTGAATAATACACTTGAGTTATGATGTTTGGATTGCCTCTTGGATGCTTTTGAGGAATGTTGAAGGCTTGTTGATGGATTCCTTGACATGGTAGAATGGTATAGTGCTTCTTAATGTTGTTTTGTCTTCTAGTTTTCACTCATATTTCATTTTTCTTGTTGCTATAGATCAGTAAAGATTGATTTTGAGACATGCCCATGGAGGCACCTCAAAATCCCTGAATCTTCATAGCTTGATGTTTTCTTCTCCCTTAGTTATACTAAAGAATTCTTAGCTGCTCTTTAGTAATCTAAGGTATTGTTGCTAAGTTTTATTCATCAGTTCCATGTATGTTGAGTAGGATGTATGGTTTGCCCTACCTACCTATCATCTGCCCATAGTTCTGTCCATGAAACTTTCTCTTTGACTGATTTGTTGATCATTTTGTTGAACCAAGGAGGCCTAGTCCCGATCTAGCCCTTTGCCTAAAACTATGAAAACTTATTTGTCCAAGTGCCCAATGACTTAGAGACTATGTTTAGGTGTTCCGGCATAGTTTATGAGCTGTTAGTTTGTCTCATGTGTTTTCCCCAAAGTCTGATAGCCTTTTCCCGAAGTTAGAGGGTCATATACCTCTATGTATGGCTGGAATGTTTGATTTCTATGTATTGATTAGCTTATAGTTATTCCTAGCATGATTAATGGCTTGCTATTACATGTTTATGTCTGCTATTAACTAGTTTGCACCTGAAATCCCTTGTCTTTCACCAACTTATTGTTCATTTAATCCATTTTGCCCAGAGATCCCTTCTACCGTGAATCAAATCGGCCCTACAGCAGCTTTACATCATCACTTCATAGCTTCCTTGACCTGTTTGACCCCATAGCCCAATTTATCTACATCTTGTTATCCAGTTTATGTATTTGATCAATTTCATCCCTCACAAACTTAAAAACTAAAAAAACCAAAAAACACACTTCATAACTAGCCTAATATCAGAACACCGCAAGTAAACACACCGACATCTTTTGCACTTATAGAGAGAGCCCTCTCTGAGTCCAGGAAGGCTAGGTCCTTGGGCTCCAAAGCTTGGTTTGATGTTACATCGTCATTTGGCTAGCCAATCGGCCAAATCACGGGACCCTAACAGACATAATGGAAAACATGAGGGAAAATAATGAAAATTTAGGAAAACTTCACCATTGATATAGCTCAAGGATCCTGTGAACGTGCTTGTATTATTGATGATCAAACCAATTACAATACTCCATGTACAATAGCTCTCTACAACTCAGAGCTTTCTTCAGTCCAGTCTAGCATTCCTCAACTAGCTTGGCAGCAGAAATCAGTCCAATAACCATCAAGTAACCAACAATTTTAATGAAGCTCATATGCAATATTTATATGCACATGAGGAGGTGCTGCAAAACTAGGGTGTTTAAATGTTATTTATTACAGAGTCAATGATTTTTGACCTTTGAGACCATGCAAGGCCCAAGGAAAAAATATCTGAAAGAGTTACTCTGAAATAACAACTTTGTCTTAACTTCTGAGTTATTTTAGTTGAAATATTTGACTTTTAAAGGCTTTGTAATAATTGTTGAGCTGCTTCAAAATATCTCTGACTGTGTAATAACTGCCTAATGCCTTTATTAAGAGAAAACGTGTTAAAGGTGGCAAATTTGTCTTTGAAGAAGTAATTTCTTCTTTGTTGAGTCATTCAAAGTTTTCTTTGGGTTGATCTATCTTTGTTTTAATCATTAAACCCTGTTTAGGCCTTTTGAACTTTGATTTAATTTTATAATCTGCTTTACTGTATTTACCCTTCATTTCTGCTTTATGACTGTTTGTTTATTCATAATTTTTCTTTTAAACCTTTGACCTTTATCCTTAATCACTGTCTTCATGGCTAATCCTTTTTGTTTTATCCTTTGATCTTGAATTAGCCTTTAATCCTTATGTTCTTCATTGTCTTCATTGCTTCTCTGACTGTATTGTGTCTTTTGTGTGTAGGGGAGGTTTTCTTCACGGTATGAGGGTTTATAACCCATCGATGATCATGATTCATCGAGGGTTAAGCTTTTATGTAAAATCCCCTAGTTCTTTAATATGAATTCACCTCTCGAATTGTCATCCAAAGGTTTAATTTGTCACTTATTGACTGTGAGAGGGCATTTTGGGTCCTTGTCTTCCATTAAAAACCTGCACAAAATACAAACAAACGTTAATTTGAAAACCTGTGGGAGGGGAATAACTGCTTTTTTGGGGTTTGGAGTTGTCAGGAGGTGTTTGCAGAGGAGAAATGGAGCAGAGGGGCATGGTTCCAAAGGTGGAACTAGGGAAAATTCAATCGGGGATGGACAAATTTGAATTTTGGTGCGAGGAGGAAGAAAGCAGTTTTGGAAAACTGGGGTGGTTTATCGTGCGGGTGATGAGCAGCAAGTGGTTTTGAGCTTATCGGACGCAATACCATTAAGAATTCGACGCGTGGCGGGGTGAATACTGCCTATTTCGCGTAGGTGGAGGGTTTTAACCTTCGACACTTTTTTCCGCGCGACATAGGTTTCAGACCGTCAGATCTCAGGCGATGAGATCTACGGTGTGGACAGATCTGAAGAGCGGGGTGCAGGTTTGGTGGATGGGACCCGGTGGACAGATGGCGCCAGGTGAATGGGCGGTAGAGTTAGTGGAGAGTGAGGATCGTTTTAATATTTCTATGGTTTGGGAGGTTATTTATAAGGTTTGCGGGGTTTAAATAAAATGAAAGGGCGAAGGTGTAGTTATATGGGGGAAGGGGTAGAGAATAGGCGGAAGGTCTTGGTCTTATGTGAGGTAAAGAGGACCGGAGGCTGAGAAGGAGAGGGGATTAAGAGAATAGCGGAAGGTCAGGGTTAGGGTCGTATGAGTGAGGGGCTAAGGTTTTAGGCTGAAAAGGGGTTTAAGGCCAATATTTACAAAAGGGCGGGTTTTGTTATAAAAATAGAGTTTTTATAAGTTTTTAAGGGTCCGATAGGCTAAAAAGGTAAATTTAAACAATGTAAAAAGGGACTTTTACATTGTTTAAAGGTTTTTTAGAGGAAATTGATGAATAAGGGGGTTATGAGGGTCTTTTAAGGGAAAGAAGAACATACTTTAGAGGGGAAAAAAGGGGATGAATGAGGGTGCAAGTGGAGTGATGAAATGAGGAAATTAGGACTGGAAAATGGAGTTTTCTTGGAGCAGTAGGGTGAACTTTTGAGAAGGCAAAATATAGGAAAATTTAGTAAAAAAAATAGTCAAACTTAGGATGATGAAGGCAGTGAGGTAACTAAATATGGCTGATAGGAAAATAATGCTATCTTTAGTTGCTTGTAAAACATCCACAATCATCTAGTGGAATCTATAAAATATAGGAGGATAACAGGGTGCCACACAACTTCTAGGTGGGCGACAAAGTGTGGCTACATTTGCAGAAGGAGCGCTCACTGGACCCCACTGCAAGCTTTGCCCGCTCCGATATGGGTCATACACCATCACGAAGGCTATAGGGAATAATGCCTTCGAGCTCAGTATTCCACCATTCCTTGGTCTGCACCTAGTATTCAATGTAGGCTGCCTTTGTCCCTACTTCCCACCTCTAACATTGCAGAAGAACTCACACCAAAAGAGTTAAACCCAGACTTCATGGAACATGCCACCACAAATTGTATCATGGACATGAAAATCAATAACACTCGCCAAAAGAAGATCCAACTGTATTAGGTTGTCAAAGCTGGCCAACTCCTACACCAAGGCAAGTGGTTCACCAGGGACCAAGTTCATCATAAGTTTCCTCATCTCATGGAGGAACTCAACGCAATGGGGACCATTGCTTCCTAAGGGGGGAGGAATGATCCAAGTGGATATTGGTGGCCACCCACCTATTCCACTTGGGTCACCACCATTGTCTCTTTCACTTTTTCAATTTCATCACACATAAAAAGTTGTAGTCCTCAGATAGATATTTCTAACGAGGTATGGTTCGCATCAAATGGAAATCGTATGCCAAATTTATATCCCCAGGAAGTTGAAACACCAATTTACCCAAACGGGGCCCATAGTTTTGGCGCTTCATCTCCTAAGGTTAGGGTTTTGGATGTTTAGGGTTTCCCATTGTTTCTAAATAATAAATAGGCCCTCAAGCCTCATTGTAACTTAGTTCAGAGGCCTATAGCCACCATATCTCTTCTCAGAGATAAGCTACCAATGCCCTAGCTAGTTTATTTCCATTCTGTCTGTAAGCAAATTTTAGTTCTTTGATGCATCTTTGTATTTATGGTTACATGTGTATTTTGTTGCATTCTTGCATAAATCTAGATCATTGATCTCCCAACGACCAGTTCCTTTCGTACCATAACCTCTTGTATCTGGATCAATTACCAATGTAACTCTACACATACTGAGAATAAAATTCAATCCTTGAATAAAACCCCAAAGAGCACTAAATCTGCTCTAATACCAAATGATGCAGTCTAAACTTCAATTTAACCAAAAACTTGTACCTATGGGTTATAACCCACATAACTCAATACTTTCACAGCGGATTTCAATACTGATAATATTATAAACATACATACGCTACGATCAAACAAAAATTACTCTTATCTGAACACACATAACCTCAACCCACTTACATACACGTGAAATAGGGTTCTTGAGTCCCACATCATGATAGCCAATCAGGGCTCATCACATCTCAGCAAACTTAAGTTGCAACTTAAATGAAAACCAACCCAATCGCTGATGCGAAGCTGCGACACAATCTCTACTGTAGATCTTCAGCTGATCCAATGATCTGTTATACCTCTTCGCCTTATCAAAATCACTTCCCGCAAACTTAACTCTTTATCAATAATGCTAAACCATAAATCTTGCGGTGTGCACTCATGTGCTATGCTGACACGTGGCCGCCCCACGTCGCATCGCACATTTCATTCTTTATCGCATTGCAAACAAAATAACATACTTGCGATGTCTTAGTGTTAAAATTTAAATCCTCTAGATTGAGATATTGTGATTCGTTGTCCATCATTGATCTGTACTTAGATCTAATGGTCATCCTACTAACCCTTCATCGCATCACATCTTCCAATTGATCTTGCGATGTGATCTCGTCTGTTCATCTTTCCCCTTTTAGATCTGCGATCTAATTGTGACCATTCATTCCTCCTTCTTGCCTATGTTCTGAATCCTCTAAGATTTTATGAAAAACAAGAACATTTATGCTCTCTACGAACAACCATTCCTCCATGCTACTCTCATTAATGACTCATCAATAATCTTATGCGTCTATAAGGTGTTCTGTCACCACTCATTTTGGACATTGACATTCCCTCGGCTGTGCAATTGGTGGTTTAATACACAGAGTCTCAATCCACTTTGAAATTTCAAAAGAATTTCTACTTAAACAACACGACATGCCACAGTTTACACAAGCACGCAGGATTCTTATAAGCCACGGTTAAAACAAATCAGAATAAATAAAGAATTACTCAATTATCAATGGATCTAATTTGATTACAATACTACAGCCTCTATGGCCTGAATACACACATTAAAATGACCTCTCCAATTCATCATACTCTCGCACCCATCACTATCCAACCTCAGGCTAACCTCGAGCCAACCTCTCTATCCAACCTCGCCTCTCTCTGTTGTTTCAAAATGATTACAAATAAAAAAAAAGGAATAATGAACCAATTACAGTTCAGATCCAAAAATCTCTCAATATTCCCTAAAGCTTCTCTCAATTCCACTCTTTACTCAACTGAATCCTATATTAGACCTCTAGATCTCTAAAATTCTCACTCTTCCTAGGATTGCTCACTTATCCCTAAGATCTCTACAACTTTCGAGATATTAATCAAATTACATTTAAATCTCTTTAGAACTCAACTAAACTTAGGAAAATGACAAAATAATTAAGGAACCCACTCCCTTTAGTAAATGTGTGATAAGACTCTTAAGTCTTATAGACCTTGAAGAATGCTCCTACATTAGACAACCAGCCACCTAGATACATCCAAGCTGATAGTGGGTCATCCCAACATAGATTCATTACTCAACAAATGTGCCACTTATCCAGATCAACATGAAGACAAAGTTTATCTTTTCCTAAAAATTAGGATTGTTGGTTCCTAAATCTTTGGGTACATTCATGTCTTAGTGATGGAGAATGCCACTCGAGAATCTCATCCTTATCCATGTAATTGTCCCACTACTAGAGAAGTGGATGAAATAAATGTAACATAGAGTCATATTAGAAGTGTAAGTCTTTAGAGACTAGGTGTATTTTTCTATTCCAGAAAAGTAGTTTTTAGTTATGATTAGGTGTCAAAGTCATGGTTTGATGATCTAGCTAGCTGGGCAGATCCTATGTAAGTAAAAAAGGTCTATTTATAGACAGGAAATCGAATGAGAAAGGGTGGTTGGAGAATGCTTTTGACACTACTACTATTGTAAATATTTTATATCAGTAATAGACAGTGATGGTGTTTTTCTGCTCAAACTGAGATTCTTTGACTGTTGCAATGAGTTTATGTCTTATCTTTTCTTAATATATTTTCTCAATTTCTTCATGTTAAATTACTCAAAATTCATGCCCTCATTCTCTGACTTCCTTTTGACAATAATTTATTGAATAGCTTATGTTGTTAGTATTATCTTTTTCCATTGAAGCAGTAGAAGCCTCAGATTCCACAAGTAGAATTATTTATCATTGACTCCATATTGACTCCATGAGCCCAATGGTAGTTAAATTTATCCCATTTTTCACCTAAAATAAAATACACTAAGGCACTCATAGAGTTAGCCATATGATTTAAGACCTAATTGATCAAATCATTATATAAATTGAGAGAGCCCTCTCAGGCTGAAGAGGCTAATCCTCAGTTAAAAGCTGGTTTGAAAGAGTTACTCTAAGTTGTCTGGTGGAGCAGCCCATCAAGACCAATTTAAGATAACAAAGCCAATTCAAGAGCCAAGACATGTTCAATGGTAGGAAATTTCATTTTTCTTCTTAGTGATTGGATCTCATCTTCTGCAAATTGTACTATTTTTTGGATAATTGTTTTATCTTCTGGATTCAACCCAAGATTAATGATTAGCTTCTTAAATTCTTCATTTTGAGTGTGAAGAGCTCGATAAGTATCTTTTTCCAATTTCAACTGAACAATCACTTTTCCCAACAAGGCCTTTGTTTTTCTTGCTACTAATGTTGTTTTACTGAGATCATTGTAGATTAATTCTCTAGTATTCATGTGTAAGTTTATCTTGTCAGGAAAAGGAATGTCTTTTGTATTCACAGGTAAGCTCACTATCCTAAAATCAGCTCTAGAAGCAATTGATTATGAAACAGGATGCTTGAATGAGATTTTCAACTCACTTCTTTCCAAATCCATGGTCGAAAGGAGTCTAGTTTGATAACCATGAATGGATTGTGCCTCCAAATGAGTAGAAATATTTTATTTTATTTTCCTATTTCTTTCCTCAATTTGTTCATATGAATCCTTCAAAACATTTAAGGACACATGTTCTTCTTCTCCATGAATAGGAGATGAGGGTGAACAGTTTACTCCTACATGATAGTGAAATCAAATTTCAATGGAAGGGTTCTCTTTGAAATATTCATATTTTTCTTTTGTCCTCTGTACTTTCTTCCTTTTTCCACTTTGAGAGCTCTCCCCCTCCAAATCAATGACATGTGTGGCCCCTCTTTTCAATCCTTTTTCAGAAGGAATAGGAGTTTCAACTACCATGTTGCTTTGTGCTTCAACTAAGCCCCCATTTTCCAACTTCTCCAACCCATGATTTGATTCATGTGTATAAGGGGCATAATAATTCTCTACTCTCCTCCTTGAAATGCCCTGATGAGGATCATAGGACCATTTTTCTCCCTACTATAAATTAATGGCTTGTAACATTTTTTCAACCTTCTTAGATAAGAAACTAGATTCGCCCTTAGGCCCCTTCGTGTCTTGAATCTAGTGAATCAGACATGATTCAGTCAGAATTGTGTTCGATTGGGACATGATTGTGTTTAGATTGTGTCCCTATCATGTTGAAGATTGTAACTAGGTTTGGTCTTCATAAATTTTATTTGAATCAATATTTAATGCACTTCTCAAAAGAATAAATAAAAAAAGTTTATATTATTATTAATTACTTATTAAAGCATGGGTTTCATGCTTGGGTCATATTATTTTAGGCCAAATTTCACATTGTGGACTTCTAGGATTTATTCTAAGTTTTTAATTTCATTACAGATTTAAATTGACCCATACTGGGCTTTTGAATCATGTAACTAGGTCAAGTATTGAGTCAAATATGACTTACGGAGCCTCCACATCAAGTTGGCCTTCAAGTGATCAAGTCAGCCTCAAGTCTAGTAATTTGAACTCATTAGAAGCCTATAAATACAGGGAGATCAAATTCATTTGGAAACATATCTCTCACACACAAAAATATAATATCATTTATTGCATCAAGAAAAAGTGCGAAGTGAAGGAAGGGGTCAAAAGGAGTATGGTTTTGTACAAGCTAAAGGATTGGAAGAAAATCGAAATTTTGGTGTTACTCTCTCTCTCTCTCTCACGTGCTATAGTTTGGAAGATCGAAGTCTCTCATTATTATATTACTTCAGTTGCTGCTAGTTGTTGCTGCCAAGAAAATAATAGGTCGAAGTTGATTTTGTTGGATGTTGTTGCCTTGAGATGTTTTATTGGGTAAAAATCGAACTCCTAGAAGTAGGATCAAAGTTCCAAAAGCAAGGTCAAGGTTCCAAGGTCGAAAAAATGATGCATAATGTTGTTGTTGCTGCCAGATTGAGGAAGGATCAAAAGGAAGGCTGACTTGGTATGGAGTAAGTCTGAGTCAAGGTCTAGGGTCTCAAGATTACTATTGAAGTAAAAATTACTAACTAGGTTTTACCCTAGAGTGGGGTTTTTCCCTGGATGTTGGCCTACATATGGTGTCCTTGATCTATGTGCTTTTGCTTTGATATTTTCTTGATGAACTAAGAAGAAAGAAGATAAGAAGAACATAATAATAACTAAATAATATCACAAGTAAATAATCAATAATAAGATAATATTTCTTCCTTTTTGGTTCTTTAATATGGTTTCAAAGCTTTGGTGAAGGAATAAGGAAAAGGCAGTATCAAGGATTTGATCAAGGAAAACATAAGAATTTCATTAGAGGAAATTTTTTGAGGAAATAAGTCTTCATTAACTACAAGGAAGATGTATAACACTATCAAGGGAGAGAACAATCTTGAAGGAGCTTCAAATTATAGATATTGGAAAAAGAGGATTGACTCATCCTTGAAAAGAACAAGGTCTTAGATTTGGTAAAGGGAAAAGTGAAGAAGCCCATAGAAGACTCAAGTGATACAGATAAGGTAAAATTTAGAGAATTGGAATTATTGGCTATGAATTTTATGGTTAAAGGCATAAAGGAAAACCTTGTCCCATTTATATCAAACATTGATCATGCCTAGGAAATGTATGAAGCCTTGTCAAAACTATTCACCATCAAGAATATTGGAAAAGTGGCAAGATTGAAAAATGAACGAAGGACTATTAAGATGACCAAGAAGGATACTGTAGCCACTTTCTTTGTGAAGATATCAAGAAAAGAGATAGAAATCATGAAAATGTGGTTGAAGAAGTATCCTCTCCCAAGAGAGAGAATCCCGAAGAAAATGACATAAGGGACTTACATTACTAAGTCCCTTCACCTTGTTCCTAAATTTATATTTCATTTGTATATTTTATGTTTAGTTATAGGTTTAACATATTTTTGTAAAGACATTTTCATGTTTTATAATTTTTTAGGTATCCCTCAAAGCTTTGGAGGGAAGCCACAACAACTCCTCAATATAAGTATCTCATTCCCTCTCAATTTAGTTTCATATACTCATTTCAAGTTTTGATTAAATTAAATACTAATCACCTTTATACCTTTATTTACTTGTATAGGAAATAACCTATTGAATGCTCAAGAATCATGGGAAAATTCCTCGAGGATTAAGAAAGAAATTCCTCACAAGCAGTGTTGCAGGAAACGTCCCTCCCTGGCTCCAAGACCTGATCCGCGTCTTGTACGGGAACGCAGGCAATTTTTTGTACGAAATGTGGATCGGGTCGAGCTGGACGATTCTTGGCATGTGGAACTACGTTTCATATGATAGATCATCATACAGAAATTCCGCATTTCAGGTTTGGATCTGTACGGATCACGATCGCTTCAGTGGGCCTGCCGGTTGGTCTTGCCGTGGGACCCATTAAAATAATTTAAAAAAAAAAAAACTTTTTATAGATTAAGTTGGGTTAGGGGGTGTGTTAGTGCTGGGTTAGGGATGGGATAAAAAGTTATAAGCCCTTTTCACCTCTCATTTTCTCACTCTTATGTTTTTGGAGAGCTTGGACAAGAGAGGAGAAAAGATCTTGGAGAAGAGAGGAGAAATAGAGGAGAAGAGAGCTTGGAGAAGAGAGAGTTGAGGAGAGCTTGGAGGAGCTTGGAGGAGTAAAGAAGGGCTTCCATCTGCAAGAGATAAATAGGTAACTGCAAATGTAGAAATTATATGCACTAAGCATGCATATGTCCAAGATCCACCTTATCTCACACTATTTAACTTTATGCAAGATACTGAATCTATTCCACTTGTTAATCTTTTGCGAAAAATTTAATTGCACACACATGTGAAGCATAAACGAAAATATTCAATCGCACATAACACAGTTTTTAACCGGGAAAGCCTGAAGCTAAAAAACCCAACTATATATTATGTAACATGGAGATCATATGACAATCTCATACAAACATACACAACTTATCACAAGCTCTCAGTACAGTACAATCGTCATACACCAATCTTGCAAATCCATGCACTGATCTATGCCACCTGCTAGCCTGCCTCCACTACACAATCTCTGATGAAGAATAGCTCTGAATGAATTTGAAATACTCCATCCTTGACTGCGCAATCCTCATTGGCATCTCCACTGAGTGTTTGATGCAATCAATGCATCACTAATAGTCACAACAGATATTCTATCTTGCCCTTTCACCTATCTCTCCACTGGTCTCCACTGGAACGACCATGCACTGTAGTTAACTCTTGTATTGTTCAGTTGATTAATGAGTTATTATTTGTGAATTAATTAACTAATTAATTCACTCCACTCTCACTAGTGTATCAATCAGTTAGACTAGAGACAACTAGCTCAACTAAGTCTAACTGAGTTAAACTGAATACAACTCCATAACTACTTCTTCCAACTATGTCATAACTCTGCCACTTGAGTTCTAACTGAGTCCTCCATGCAATAGCTCCAATAAACCCTCAGGAATAGCGTAATTCCTTCTATCAGCTGTTGTGCCACATCTGTGCACCGAACTGAAGTGCTCCAAGAGAATAAGTTGTTTAGAGTCTGATTATTATTAAGAGGTAATAATAATTGACATGCATCTATTTTTATATTGACGATCTATAAATAGACTTCGCCCAATATTCTAAAAATATAATTTCATCTATTTTTCCAACTTGATCAACCATCCACAAATAGCATCCTGCAACTTTTGAAATATGATCAACATGTCTAAAAATAGACTTGCGCCAAAAATAGCCTGCGGGCCCACTTAGTGAAGGCGACGGCCCACTTAGTGAAGGCGACTCTTTTCACTAAGCTCATCATCTTGTTGAATCTCAACACTCCCTCTCAACAAGATAGGAATTATCCTTCACCCCGATCCTTCCTCTATGGTATTTGAATTTGCTCCTGGTGAGCACCTTCGTCAGAATATCTGCATCCTGATCCTCTGTAGGAATGTACTGAAGCAACATGATCTTCTGCTGCACACAATCTCTGATATGATGATACCGGATATCAATATGTTTAGATCTATCATGAAACACAGGATTAACCGAGAGTTTAATGCAACTTTATTTATCACAATGAATCACCGTGGGATCCAAATGTGAACCGAACAAACCAACCAGAATCATTCTCATCTAGATAGCCTCACATGAAGCTAAACTTGCTGCCATGTATTCTGCTTCCGCTAAACTGAGTGCCACAGATCTTTGTTTCCTGTTGTACCAAGAAACTGTCGTAGATCCGATACTGAAAATTCCTCCTGAAGTGCTCTTTTTGTCTGTTGGGCTTCCTGCCCAATCTGCATCCGTGAAGCCATGCAACTTCACCTCATCCATTTGTCTGTACCATAAACCATACTAAGATGTGCCCATGAGATATCTCAGGACATGCTTGCCCACCTTCCAAAAGAGCTTGGTAGGCTTAACCATCACTTGTGAAAGTTGGTTCACCGCATAGCATATGTCTGGTCTTGTATTGACTAAATACATGAGCGAACCCACCAACTGTCAATAAACAGTGGCATCCACTACCTCTGCTGATGTAGCATCCTTTTTCTTCCAATTTCCTGGAAGAGGAGTGTCGATAGGCTTGCAATCTTGCATGTGAAACTTCTCCAGTATCTCCCGGGCATACTTGCCTTGAGACACAAACATTTCACCTTCCCACTGCCATATTTCCAATCCAAGGAAAAAATGAAGGAGGCCCAAATCCTTCATCTCAAACTCCTTTGCAAGATCTGCCTTGCATGAGTGTATCAACTGCTCATCACCTGTTAGTATCAAATCATCAACATAAAGTACAATGATCCAAATCTTACCCTCAACCACAATCTGGTATAGGTTTGCATCTGCCTCACTCTTGGTGAAGCCAAATCCAGTGAAATAGCTGTCGATCTGAGTGTACCAAGCACAGGGTGCTTGTTTCAACCCATACAGCGCTCTTTTGAGCCTGCACACATGCGACTCGCTGCTAAAGATCTCAAATCCTTCAAGCTGCTCAATGTACACCTCTTCCTCAATGATCCCATTAAGGAACGCAGTCCTGACATCCATCTAATGAATGTGCCAACCCATCTACGCTGAGAGAGCAAGGATGGTCCGTATGGAAGAATACCATGTGACAGGTGCAAAGGTTTATTCATAGTCAATCCCCTCAATCTGTGAGAAGCCCTAGGCAACAAATCTTGCCTTATACTTCTCGACGCTCCCATCAGTAGCTTGCTTTACCTTGTAGATCCATCTTGATCCTACGACTGATTTTTCCATCGGACTTGAAACAATCTCCCAAGCACCGTTTCTAAAAATGGAGTCATACTCCTCCACCACAGCATCTACCCATGTGGGCTCCTGTGCTGCTTCTTCAAAAGAATATGGCTCTGTCACAATACACTTGCTCATAAGAGCCATGTATCCAGTATATCGGTCAGGTGACTGTCTTTGTCTACGCTATGATGTAGGAACTCCTACATTCTGTGCCGCATCCGCCTTCAGTCTCTCAGCTTATGTGGTATGCTTCTTGCCTTGTCTGATGTTTGGTTCTGCATGAGTGGACTCTTCCACTCCATGAATCTCCTCCTGTGGCTGATCCACATCTAGAGGCTCATCTTTGGGAACAAGAAGTTCCTCCTCCACATGCAAGTGTAGCTCCCTCTCAAGTGACAACTTCATGGCTTTCACCTCATTGAATTTTATATCCTGTCACATAACAATCATCCGACTGTTTGGAAAATACACACGATAGTTATGGGGTGTTTCTGTGTACCCCACAAATATCCCAACTTCTGCAGTCGGCTCCAAATTCTTCCTGGCATCCTTCGTCACATGAATGTAAATAGGTGAGCCAAAAATCTTCAAATGAGAAATATCAGGCTTCTTACCAGTAAAAGCTTCCTCGGGTGTACTCATGCCAAGTACTCAATGAGGACAATGGTTTTTCACATAAATCGCAGTGTTTCATGCTTCCTCCAACAAGTGCATCGGTAGGCCCTGGTCATGCAGAATTGCTCGTGCAGCACCCACGATCATTCTGTTCTTTCTCTCCATGACCCCATTTTGTTGTGGGTTATGAGGCGCTATGAGTTCTCTTTGAATTCCTTCTTTTCTACATAAGTCTTTGAATTCACCAGAGATGTATTCACCACCATTATCGCTCCTTAGAGCTTTCACCTGCTTCCTCGACTCCCTCTCCACCAATGCCTTGAACTCACAGAACTTTGAGAACGTTTCACTCTTCTTCTGCATGAAGAAGATCCAGCATCTACGAGAAAAGTCATCAACAAATATCACATAATACCTGTGTTTTGCTGTTGAAGCAACCAAGAATGGTCCACACACATCTGTGTGAATTCTCTCCAGGATCACCGAAGCATGGTTCTCCTTCTCATGAAAAGTGTTCTTCACAAACTTACCCATTGTACATCCTTTGCACTGATCTGACTGCGCAAGAGTACCCTTGGGAAGTCTAGTAGAAATTTGCTGCAAAATTTTCAAAGCGCCATGGTGAAGATGGCCCAATCTCTTGTGCCATAATTCACCCTCATTGCGGCTCACCACTTCTTCTGCTTTGCCTACCATTGCAGCGCATCCATCTACTCTAGCTTGTAGATATTCTTAATTCGAACCCCTATCTTCTTGGTTTGACCCGTTTTTTTATGTCAAAGGAAAGCTTTTCCCTCATTGAAAACAACATCATAACCCCTGTCTTCCAGCATTGCGACTGAGACCAAGTTCTTCTTCAGACATGGAAAATGCATGACATTCTTCAACAAGAATGGATTACCAGACTCCCTCTCAAAGGTAATGGTCCCAATTCTAGTCACACTGTACTGACCATCATCGCCCATCTCTATATGCATCTGGAGGTCCTTCTCCTCCAAGTCACTAAACAACTCTTTGTCTCCCATCATGTGGAAAGATGCACCACTGTCAAGATACCACACCGATCCCATGCAGCTTGAAACCAAGCATGCGATCAAGGAAAAAATCAGCACAAATTGCAAGGCTAAGGCCTCTCTAGCCACAGATCTAGTAGCCTACATATTCTTCTTCTTCTATGGACAGTTAGTGGCGAAATGTCCATGCTCGTGACAGTGAAAACACGTCACTTTGGACAAATCCTGCTTCTTGCCTTTAGCACCGGATTTTGAAGGATTTTTTTTTCCCTTCCCTTTCCTTGCTTTGGCGGCCAAAGTGAAATTCTCTTCATCTTCATTCTTTGATGAAGATCCATCCCTGGTACCTCGCCTTGTCTCCTCCTGCACAAGATCCGACCAAAGTCGCTCCCATCCCGACAGTTTCTCTCGTCCATTGACAGAGTCTTTGTAGCTATGCCAACTCTTCGGAAGCCCAAAGAGAGCCAAGCTCACCAAGTATTCTTCATCAACAGTAACCCCCACACTTCCCAACTCATCCTTGCAGTGGAAAAACTTCGTGAGGTATTTTGGAATACTGTCGCCTTTCTCCATTTTTATTTTTCTGAGCTTGTATTTAAGCGCCAACTTCCTCTGGTCACTTATGCTTTGGAACAAGTCTGTCAAAGCCTTCCACATTAAGAATGGAGTGGATTTCCTATGAAGGCTGGACATAATGTCGTCCTTCACACCTTCCAATAGAATCCTCCTTGTCTTTGCAGTCTTCTTTTGCCATGTATCAAGTAATGCAGCATCGCTAGATCCCGGCTTAGGAACATCACTATCGATGAACTCCTTCAACCCATTATCCTCTAGCACCACCTCCATCCAGTCCTTCCAGGCTATGTAATTCGAGCTCCCATCAAGGGCATACTCCAATCTCAATCCGTTAAAATATATTTCAATGTATACTCGATTTCTGCACCAAGAATCTTCTGAAGCAAATTTGAATTGTCCACCAGCACAAACTCACTTCACAATTGCAATCTTCAATCAACAATGGTCTGATACCATGTAGAAATTATATGCACTAAGCATGCATATGTCCAAGATCCACCTTATCTCACACTATTTAACTTTATGCAAGATACTGAATCTATTCCACTTGTTAATCTTTTGCGGAAAATTTAATTGCACACACATGTGAAGCATAAACAAAAATATTCAATCGCACATAACACAGTTTTTAACCGGGAAAACCTGAAGCTGAAAACCCCAACTATATATTATGTAACATGTAGATCATATGAAAATATCATACAAACATACAAAGCTTATCACAAGCTCTCAGTACGGTACAATCATCATATACTAATCAGGCCCAATCATGCAAATCCATGCACTGATCTATGCCACCTGCTAGCCTGCCTCCACTACACAATCTCTGATGAAGAATAGCTCTGAATGAATTCGAATTACTCCATCCTTGACTACGCAATCCTCATTGGCATCTCCACTAAGTGTTTGATGCAATCAATGCATCACTAATAGTCACAACAGATATTCTATCTTTCCCTTTCACCTATCTCTCCACTGGTCTCCACTAAAACTTCCATGCACTGTAGTTAACTACTGTATTGTTCAGTTGATTAATGAGTTATTATTTGTCAATTAATTAACTAATTAATTCACTCCACTCTCACTAGTGTATCAATCAGCTGGACTAGATACAACTAGCTCAACTGAGTCTAACTGAATACAACTCCATAACTACTTCTTCCAACTGTGTCATAACTCTGCCACTTGAGTTCTAACTGAGTCCTACATGAAATAGATCTAGTAAACCCTCAGGAATAGCGTAATTCCTTCTGTCAGCTGTTGTGCCACATCTGTGCACTGAACTGAAGTGCTCCAAGAGAATAAGTTGTTGTTTAGAGTCTGATTATTATTAAGAGCTAATAATAATCAACATGCATCTATTTTTAGATTGACGATCTATAAATAGACTTCGCCTAATATTCTAAAAATAGAATTTCATCTATTTTTCCAACTTGATCAACCATCCAAAAATAACATCCTGCAACTTCTGAAATATGAACATCATGTCTAAAAATAAGTATGCGCCAAAAAAAATAGCTCGCGGCCCACTTAGCAGAAGCGTTTAATCTTTTCACTAAGCTCATCATCTTGTTGAATCTCAACAGCAAACCCCAAACTCCCTCATTTTTAAATATTTTCTCTCCTCCCTCTCCTACTCGTTCCCATTATTTCTTCTTGCTCATTTATTTGTAGGTTGTCCACCACCTATATTCATATTCCAAGATGGTGTTGTTTTGGCTTATATGTATCATTCCACTCTTGGTTTTCATGATGGAAAGGGGGAGTAGGAATGTAAGGTAAGAAGAAGAAGAGAATAGTGGTCACCATATGAGTGACCTAATGTATGATGAGGAGGAAGGGTTTGAAGAGGAAGGGGATGAACCTGATGAGAACATTGAAACACTAGAGGGGAAAGTTGCATTGAAACCCTTGTGGAAATATGTGACCAAACTTGAATGGGGAAAAGGTAGTGGAAGCTACAAGTTTTTGTGCCCTCATGTTTTTCATGGAGGAAAACCATATAGTGATTCATATACCCATGTGAGGAGGCATCTTTTTGGGGTGATGGACAATGATGAAAAAAAAGGGTGTCATGTGTTGAACCCTTAGTTAAACTGAGAAAGGGGGGGGGGGGGGGTGGGGGTGAATCAGTTTAACACATTCATGGACTTTTACAACTTTTCATTAAATCTTATTTATGCCTGTTCAAACTTAATATGTGAGTAATCTTAGAATGTGAGCAGCAAGTATTAATATAATGTAACAACAGACTTAATATGAGAGCAGCAAATATTAAGCAGATTCGATAAACCATATCAACACATAAACATCATCTACAGAGACACTAGATATAAGTGGAAACCCATAAAGGGAGAAAACCACATCTTATTATTGTTGTGATGCAAAGGCAAGCTCCAAATCCCTCTCACCATTGATTTTTTGTAGGCACCAACCTACAGGAGGCTCCTACCTCAATTCTGCAAGCTAAAACTTGCAAGGAAGCTCCAACTCCCATCAATTTTCTGCAGGCTACAACCCATAGGAGGCTCCTACCTCAGTCAGCTACAACTGACATCTATCAAGCTACAACTTGATAGGGAAGCTCCAACTTCCTTACTCTTTCAAAAGAAAACACTTGTTGATTTACCTTGGATATCAGCTCTATTTTGTACCATCTACTCTGTTGTCCATCGGTCCTCATATCTGTCCTATATCATCTTTGCATCTTCTCAGATTCTCTATCAGCTCCTCCTTCTTCTCTGCCTCACTACTTCATTTCTTCATTCTCTAACCTTTTTCACTGCATATCAATATGATATCCTTTATACAGTTTGCCTCATAATTGTTTGCATTCTACAGGGAATTCAAAGTGAATAGCCCTGACTCTTCGCCTTCTGCCTCCTCACTTCTTTATCCAGCTCATTCAGAAAACTACAACAATTTGTACAACTTTCAGTTTTACGGTGGAATTTTGTTTCCTATGGAGACTTTCCAGTGCATCACAAACAATATAAACCAATTAAAAAGTGTTTACATTCAGTTACAATATTGATTACAAATCAACCCATTCATTTTTGGATCACCGTGTGTTTGTCTTTTCTATGACTGTCTCTGTCTTTTTCGGCTCTGCTTGCTCTCCTGTTCACTGTCGTGGTGTAACTGCTGCATATAAAACTGCCGCGTTATATAACTCAAATAACTCTCGGCAATATAACAATAATAAATCATTTTAATACAAAAAATGCCCTTTCGGGCCCACTCGCCGAGCTTGCTCTATTCTCCGATGCAATGCATCACCTCTTGAATAATTCCAATTGCGATCAATTGCAATGGCAACTTCCAGATGTATGTTCCGATGCTCTGCTCTCACTCTGATATGATGATTCACTGTTCACACACACACACACACACACACACACACACATATATATATATATGTATATGTATATGTATATGTATATGCATATGTATATATATATATATATATATATATATATATATATATATATATATATATGTATATATATATGTATATATCGTTTTACAAACATATATACATACCTCTTAGCTTTCCTTTAACTCTTCAGCTTTGGTATAAAAACTCAGAGCAAACCTATATTAATGTTATCTTTTGAATGGAGCCCACATGCCAGCTATACTCCACCTCATTTATTTCAATCGCAATTGCAACATTCAAAATGCTCCTGTGACTTGGTCATTAGATTTCTGCTGATGCGATTAGCAAAGGCCCCACCATATAATCAATCGATTCATATCCGTCGTCCATCCCTTAGCAAATCTGACGGCTATCATCCAATCGCTCAATCGCAATCGGAACTTTTAGTTTGGTCATTACTCTTTCACCTCCGATGCGATGAATCGCTCCGATGCACTTTAAGCCGAAACTCAAACAAATATGAGTCACTGTTTATAACATATCGGGTCTACAATCGCAATCGGAACTTTTAATTAACGTGTTCCGCTGTTATGATTTTCTCCGATGCGATTCGTGAGGGTCCCACCTTATAATACATCGTTTGTTTTAAACCCGAACAATAGAGCCTTTTGATCTTTTAATCTCGCGCACAAGAATATAATCCATATGCTTTATATTGTAACCTTGGTCCCTTGTATATAAAGTGCTACACATATATATATATACTTTGCCGCTTCCGCTTTTATGTATCCTTCAACTTGGGTTAGGATTCTCGAAATAAACATGCATTGAACTCTTTCGTTTTACATGGGGTCCCACACTACACATATAATATCTTTCGTCAACATTATATTAAGACTTTAGCTTAGACTTAAACCCGGCACTAATATATATATATATATATATATATATATATATATATATATATAACCTTTCGGGCTCCATAGATTGTTTAATGCTTCCGCTCACAGCATAGACTTAGCCATGTAACATATTAACATTTGGCTATCGAACAGCCATCACATTACATACAATTTCCTATCTTTCTCTTGGGCCCACTTCTCTCGTTCAACACATGTCACAACTTTACTTCATGCCCAAATATTATGCTGGCCCGCTGCACTTTATTAAACCCCCAAATAACCTATGGCTCGTTACACCTAAAAGTCTAGCCCACACCATATTTCAAAGCCTTTGGATCAATATCGAACGTCTTATAAAAACAATACCATTATATTATAATAACGTTCGACTTGGTTATGAAACCAAGTCTACATGTGGTACTTCACGGGCATGTAGCTTACCTTTAGGCCATATATTAAACTCAAAAACTCCATGTAACTATACTTGGGCCCACAGTATCCCTTTGCACTCACAATACAGTTTATATAACCCCTGACGCGTATGAAAGACCTTTCAGAATTTATACCACAACTTTGAATTAAAATAACCTTCAGGTCCACAATGCATTGTGACTTATCTTCCACCTGTTAAATAGCTTTTATAATACACACAATACAGAGAACTTCGTATAATACTTGGCCCCGAAACTATGAATGTAGGTCCCACAACATGTTTACATAATACATGTCAACAAACTTTAAAATCATTATAACACCCTTTGAATGTATAACAAATAAGCCTCATAAGAACTAAGGTTCAGCTTTAAACTTTGGTTTATGTTTCAATTTTCAATCATACAATTGACTCGGACCCACAGTGCTTTGCCTCAACTAACCTCTGTTCATCGCGCAAGTGTGATCACCGTCGATCTTCCAGCCTTGGCAATCGGACGAACACAGCTGATATCGCATTTTTCTTTGGGCCGAGGGTTAACAATAAAAAATTACGCGATGTAAGTGGTATTCAAATACCACCCAAAGACATGTGTCCATCAGCTACATGGATCGTGTTCAAAAAGCGAAATCCACTTACCACTCCCAAACGCACGCGATACTGCTGGTTTCCAAAACTCTGGTTTCATTGTTTGCTCAGGGTTCCGTCTAGCACATGGTTCTGCTTCATCAAATTTTAACTCTTATTAAAAGAATTCCCGCTTTCGCTTCTATTTCCTCTTGAGTCCTTGACATTATAATACGGCGCTTCCATATGTTGAACGCCTAACTTCATTAGGTTTTCACTGTGTAATTAAAGTTCCTTTCTTGGTTTTGCGCCCTTATTGGTTCCACCTTTGTTATTCTTTGTCTCTGTTATTCTCTATCTCTGCCTCTGTTATTCTCTATCTCCGCCTCTATTATTCTCTGTCTCTGCCTTTGTATTCTATGTCTCTGTTTCACTGTACTCTCTGCAACCTTTCTCTACTGCTCGATCGTTTCATCTCACGTCTCTGCCTCTGTATTCTCTGTCTCTGCATCCTCTATCTTGTGCATGACTATTTCACTGTGTCACTATACTCTGTACTTTGTCTCTACATCCTCTTCTTTTACTTCCTTGCTTCTTTTGCTGCTGCTCGACCCTCTCTACATCTTGCTACCTCTTTTTCTCTCTCTACTTTTATGCTATCTCCTTTGCCATCAATGACAACATTTCCAACAGTCTCCCCCTTTGGCATTGATGGAAATACACTTCCTCTGCTTGCCTTTTAGGACCCTTTCTGCTTTTCCTCCCCCTTTGACATCAATGGCAAAGGGTTTCTCATTTCCTAGTGTGCATTCTATCTCTTCATTTCCTCTCTCTGAGTTATGTTTAGGCCTTCTTTCTTCGACTTCCTTGCCATGTTTGCTCTAAGCTGGGTGTACAATATTTGTTGACAGAACACTTTTGAGAATTATTAGAACTTGAATATACACAATAAGTTGATACAATCCCAAAGCATAGACTCCTTGCACTTGTATGTAGTGTAGGTGATGACAGCCATATATAATCAGACTTGTATAATCAGAGATGGATCAATGCTTAAAGATCGTGAATGTTCCATGTGACATATCAAGCTTGCTTCAGCTATACTTTTGTCTATATTATAATCTTCATCTACAATGCATATATATTGAGGAAGGTTGTAGATGGAGTAAGTATTTTTCTGCAAAGCACATCTACAGTACATATCTGTTCAATTGTGATGAAGCCAATATATCTTTTATTTCTCTGATACACCTTTCCTGCCTGTTACTGGTGATATGTGCTAGACTGCTGACAAGGAAATTACTCTTAAAGACTGAAAGGTCCTTGTTGCTGTTGTGAACAAATGAATCACACCAGAGCTTACAGCTTATTGTGAGAATAGGCAATATCTTTCAATATTAGAGACCAAATGACTTTCCTATTTGTACAATATATTTTCAAAACAAACCCTTGAGGCTAGATACATTCAGTGTATTAGTCAGTCTCACTTATCAATCATGCAATTTCCTTTATGTCATAAGGGATTATGTATGTCAATGATAAATATCTCTTTAATGGTGAAATATCAGCTAATCTTTTCTGTTGAAGTATGCTTGAGATGAATCAATAACAAAATTTTGAGCTTCAACTGTTAGATTAACACAATTATTCTGTCATGATGATTTACAACAAAAACATATTCAAGATATTTGATTGAACTCTCACCAAACAGAATTCAAACGGTGTTATGACTTATTTCAAGAGAAAGGCCTGATATATATATGTATTGACTTCAAAAAGGCATGCAAATCTATAGAAAGAGATACTACTTCAATGCTCAAAATAATTGCTTCAATTGTAAACAAAATACTGATCCTTTAGCTCTGTTGTTGATTTTTTCATGCTTGAATAGTGCAGAAAACACTGGGTATACTGCCTTGATGTTCTTTTGCCTTAATCCTATGATCTTGAGGATATGTACCATTCCACTGCTCCATTTGGTATACTGTTGATAGGAATGCTACTTATATGAAATACCAATTTATACTTCTTTGATAAACCATGCAGATATTTCACTTCATTTTGCACATAAACCCATAGTTAAGGCATCTTTCATGAATTCTACTATTGAGCTTTCTATTGTTCACACCAACAATCATCAATATGTTGAATCTGATCTTGTCATTATTAACCTCTTGCTTGGTCTGTCATTCTGGTTTAAAGGAATGTCACTGCATTTTCCTTTCTAGGACTGCTCCAGAATCATTGCTGCTTTACATACAATTCAATTGTTCTAACATAATAGTCTTCAAGAAGGCATCTTCAATTCTTTTATTAGAAATCTCCATGGGTAGATCACTCGGAGATTTATCACTTACTTAACTGTACTCCTTCAAGGGGACTTTTCATAGATGAGTGATGTAATTATATGACGACAGGCACTTTTCTTACTCAATCTTCTTAATGTGATTCATTGTTTGTTCTAGCAAAGTGATGCACAGTCAGTGCGATCATCACTTAATGTGCTGATGCCTTCTTTGCTTCCATGTTCATGGCTGAAGTTCTCTCTACTACCATGGTTGCTTGCTGCCTTCTCTTTTTCAATCACTTTGTCAGTTATTGAATGCTTCAGATCATCTTCTTCCTCACTAGATCTTTGTTAGATGGATTTTCTTTTCCCTTCCTGTTCTCATAGCTGTTCTCATTTCATGAAGTTCTTCTTAGACTGATTTGTGGGGATTAGTTATGAACTGCTCTCCCCCTGAGGTGTTGCTTCACATTTATCATTGGTTGGATATTAGCTTTGTTTCCTATAACATCTCCCCCTGAGACTATGATGTTTACATTATGTTATTGAGATAATAGGTTCCCCCTTTCTCTTTTCCTTCCATACTTTATTGGAGTTCATCATAATGTCTGCACTTCTTTTAGATTCATAGTTTTGTTTGATTTTCTTTGATTCCATCATCTGTCTAGAGTTCTTTAATTCATATGGAAGTTTACAGTCTTTAGCTTTGTGACCAAGCTTGAGGCATACATAACATCTTATTTTACAAAGGTATGTTTGAGCTAATGTATAATGTTTTGTTCCTCTTTTTGAACAGAATTTACAATCAACAATTTTATGTCAAAAATTATTGCATGCATAACAGTAGCCATGGAAATGATTTGTGTACCTGGTGAAATATTGTCTTTTCCCTTTGCTTTCTTGAGGTGTTCTTCTCATTTGCTGCATATTTTGCTGGTTAACATTGATTCTCTTTGTCTTACAATGTGCTACACCATGTCTTGGCTTGTGGCAGGAAAAAAAGTGATATTTCTCATAGGAGGAAAGAACCTTCTTTGACATCTTCCAAATTTATTCAATTCATCCTCATGAGTGTATGAGCCTTTTTCAGCTGACTGTTTTATCCTTTCATTATCTGTCCTTTCATGTTGTTGCTTGTTTCTGTTTGTTTCTTTACAAATATTTTTCTTGCTGGATTCTTCTTCTGTAGGAATCTACTGAGCTGCTTCATTGTCCTTTACAACTTTTACAAATATGACATTCATGTTTTCTTCAACCTTGGACTTACTGGTTTCTCCTTCATAGCCTATCCCAACCTTTATGAGCAGTGACCTTTGAGCCTTTAGAATCTAGTCCAACTGTCCAGAGCTTTTCATTTGAGGAGTATTCATTAATAAGTCTCTTTGGGCCTTTTCTAATTTCTTTCTTAGGCTCACTACTTCTTCTTCCAATTTCTCACATTCCAGACTTTTCTCTCTCATTTGTTGCAGTAGAGTTTCTTCTACTTTCCTTGCTTCTTCAAGTTGTGTCATCAGGCCAATAATTTCTTTCTTATCTTCATATTCTTTCTCATCACAGATTTGCACCAATGTCTTCAGGTCTTTGTTTTCATTCTTCAGTCTTTCTATTTCAGTCAAGGCTGTGTCAAGTTCGGCCTTTTCTTCAGCTGCAATTTCTTCATGGTTCTTGCTGCCATTCACACTAGCAGGTACCTCATTTGATTGAACATTTTACTTTTGACATGAATTTTTCTTCTTCTTAATTCTCTTCTCCTTCTTTACAATGCAATCCTCAATGTCTACTCCATTCATGAAATGCAATCTGTCCCAGATTTCTTTTGCAGAGGTTAAATCCATTATTAACTCAAGATCCTTGTTATGAATATTGTTATATATCACACATTTTGCCTTGGAATTCCTCAATTGTTCTTTCACCGTGGGAGAGTCTGTGCAGTAACCATCACATACAAGCTTCCATACCTCAGGTTCATAAGCCAATAATCCTGTTTTAACTTTATCTCTCCATTTAGGAAAGTTTGTTGTATTTAACACAAATACATGCTGATGGTCCATGAATCAACCAGATCTCCTTCAAGCTATTAAGCTTACACCAAAGGAACCTGCTCTGATACAAATTGTTGAACCCTTAGTTAAAATGAGAGGAGGGGGGGGGGGTGGGGGGTGAATTAGTTTAACACATTCATGGACTTTTAAAACTTTTCATTAAATCTTATTTACGCATGTTCAAACTTAATATGTGAGTAATATTAGAATGTGAGTAGCAAGTATTAATATAATGTAACAACAGACTTAATATGAGAGAAAAAAATATTAAGCAGATTCGATAAACCATATCAACACATAAACATCATGTACAAAGACACTAGATATAAATGGAAACCCATAAATGGAGAAAACCACCTCTTATTATTGTTGTGATGCAAAGGCAAGCTCCAACTCCCTCTCACCACTGATTTTCTGTAGGAACCAACCTACAGGAGGCTCCTACCTCAATTCTGCAAGCTACAACTTGCAAGGAAGCTCCAACTCCCATCAATTTTTTGCAGGCTACAACCTACAGGAGGCTCCTACCTCAGTTAGCTACAATTGACATCTATCAAGCTACAACTTGATAGGGAAGCTCCAACTTCCTTACTCTTTCAAAAGAAAACACTTGCTGATTTACCTTGGATATCAGCTCTATTCTATATCATCTACTCTGCTGTCCATCAGTCCTCATATCTGCCCTGTATCATCTCTGCATCTTCTCAGATTCTCTATCAGCTCCTCCTTCTTCTCTGCCTCACTGCTTCATTTCTTCATTCTCTAGCCTTTTTCACTACATATCAATATGATATCCTTTATACAGTTTTCCTCATAACTGGTCGCATTCTACAGGGAATTCAAAGTGAATAGCCCTGACTCTTCACCTTCTGCCTCCTCACTTCTTTATCCATCTCATTCAGAAAACTACAACAATGTGTACAACTTTCAGTTTTGCAATGGAGTTTTGTTTCCTATGGAGACTTTCCAGTGCATCACAAACAATATAAACCAATTAAAAAGTGTTTACATTCAGTTACAATATGGATTACAAATCAACCCATTTAGTTTTGGATCACCGTGTGTTTGTCTTTTTTGTGACTGTCTCTATCTTTTTCAGCTCTGCTTGCTCTCCTGTTCACTGTCGTGGTGTAACTGCTGCATATAAAACTGTCGCGTTATATAACTCAAATAACTCTCAGCGATATAACAATAATAAATCATTTTAATACAAAAAATTCCCTTTTGGGCCCACTCGCCGAGCTTGTTCTATTCTCCAATGTGATGCATCACCTCTTGAATAATTCCGATTGCGAACAATCGCAATGGCAACTTCCAGATGTATGTTCCGATGCTCTGCTCTCACTCTGATCCGATAACTCACTGTTCACATATATAAATATGTATATATCGTTTTACACACATATATACATGCCGCTTATCTTTCCTTTAACTCTTCATCTTTCGTATAAAAACTCGGAGCAAACCTGTATTAATCTTATCTTTTGAATGGAGCCCACATGCCAGCTATACTTTGCCTCATTTATTTCAATCGCAATTGCAACATTCACAATGCTCCTGTGACTTGGTCATTAGATTTCCGCCGATGTGATTAGCAAAGGCCCCACCATATAATCAATTGATTCATATCCGTCGTCCATCCCTCAGCAAATCCGATGGCTATCATCCAATCGCTCAATCGGAATCAGAACTTTCAGTTTGGTCATTACTCTTTCACCTCCAATGCAATGAATCGCTCCGATGCACTTTAAGCCAGAACTTAAACAAATATGAGTCACCGTTTATAACATATGGGGTCCGCAATTGCGATCAGAACTTTTAATTAACGTGTTCCACTGTTATGATTTTCTCTGATGCGATTCGTGAGGGTCCCACCTTATAATACATCGTTTGATTTAAACCTAAACAATAGAGCCTTTTTATCTTTTAATCTCGTGCACAAGAATATAATCCATATGCTTTATATTGTAACCTTGGTCCCTTGTATATAAAGCGCTACACATATATATATACTTTGCCACTTTCGCTTTTATGTATCCTTCAGCTTGGGTTAGGATTCTCGGAATAAACATGCATTGAACTCTTCCGTTTTACATGGGGTCCCACACTACACATATAATATCTTCCATCAACATTATATTAAGACTTTGGCTTAGACTTAAACCCAGCACTAATATATATATATATATTTATATAACCTTTCGGGCTCCATAGATTGTTTAATGCTTCCGCTCACAGCATAGACTTAGCCATGTAACATATTAACATTTGGCTATCGAACAACCATCGCATTACATACAATTTCCTATCTTTCTCTTAGGCCCACTTCTCTCGTTCAGTGCATGTCACGACTTTACTTCACGCCCAAATATTATGCTAGCCCGCTGCACTTTATTAAACCCCCAAATAACCTATGGCTTGTTACACCTAAAAGTCTGGCCCACACCATATTTCAAAGCCTTTGGATCAATATCCAACGTCTTATAAAAAAAATACCATTATATTATAATAACGTTCGACTTGGTTATGAAACCAAGTCTACATGTGGTACTTCACGGGCATGTAGCTTACCTTTAAGCGATATATTAAACTCAAAAACTCCATGTAACTATACTTGGGCCCACAATATCCCTTTGCACTCACAATACAGTTTATATAACCCCCGACGTGTATGAAAGACCTTTCAGACTTTATACCACAACTTTGAATTAAAATAACCTTCGGGCCCACAATGCATTGTGACTTACCTTCTGCCTATTAAATATTTTTTATAATACACACAATACACAGAAATTTGTATAATACTTGGCCCCGCAGCTATGAATGTAGGTCCCACAACATGTTTTACATTATACATGTCAACAAACTTTAAAATCATTATAACACCCTTTGAATGTATAACAAATAAGCCTCAAAAGAACTAAGGTTCGGCTTTAAACTTTGATTTATGTTTCAATTTTCAATCATACAATTGACTTGGACCCACATTGTTTTGCCTCAACTAACCTCTGTTCATCGCGCAAGTGTGATCACCGTCGATCTTCCAGCCTTGGCAATCGGACAGACACAATTGATATCGCGTTTTTCTTTGGGTCGAGAGTTAACAATAAAAAATTACGCGATGTAAGTGGTATTCAAATACCACCCAAAGACATGTGTCCATAACCTACATCGATCGCATTCAAAAATCGAAACCCACTTACCACTCCAAAATGCACGCGATACTGCTGGTTTCCAAAACTCTGGTTTCACTGTTTGCTCAGGGTTCCGTCTAGCACATGGTTCCACTTCATCAAATTTTAACTCTTATTAAAATAATTCCCACTTTCGCTCCTGTTTCCTCTTGAGTTCTCAACATTATAATATGGTGCTTCCATATGTTGAACGCCCGACTCCATTAGGTTTTCACTGTGTAACTACGATTCCTTTCTTGGTTCTGCGCCCTTACTGGTTCCACCTCTGTTATTCTCTGTCTCTGCCTTTTTTATTCTCTGTCTCTGTTATTCTCTGTCTCCGCCTCTGTTATTCTCTGTCTCTGCCTATGTATTCTCCGTCTTTGTTTCACTGTACTCTCTGCAACCTTTCTCTGCTGCTCGACCATTTCATCTCACGGCTCTGCCTCTGTATTCTCTGTCTCTGCATCCTCTATCTTGTGCTTGACTGTTTCACTGTGTCATTGTACTTTGTACTCTGTCTCTGCATCTTCTTCTTTTACTGTCTTGCTTCTTTTGCTACTGCTCGACCCTCTCTACATCTTGCTACCTCTTTTTCTCTCTCTGCTTTTATCTTGTCTCCTTTGCCATCTCCTTTTCCATCAATGACAACATTTCCAACATCATGGGGATAGAAGTTTTCCCAAAGGTTTCAGTTGAACAAAGAAGAAAATAAATCCAAATAGAGGGGGCTACACAACAAAAAAACAAGAAACCAAAAACTCAGTCTGAATCAAGTGCAACCTCTAGATTTGGTAGCTCATCTCCTCATGGTACTTCTGCAAGCTCTAGAGGTAAAAGAAAAATAGGGGATTTCCTTAATGTTGTTGGGAGGGATGATGTGGATGGAAAGATAGTATGATTTCTTTGTGCTTGCAGTGTACCATTCAATGTGCTTCACTCTCCCTATTGAAATGAAATAGTAAAGGCCATCAATGAAGCCCCAAAAGGATAAAAGGTCCCCAACTATGAGAAAGTTAGAACAATGTTATTAGAAAGAGAAAATGAAAAGGTTCAAAGAGCTTTGACATGTTTTACAAATGAGTGGGTGGATTTTGGGGTATCCATTGTATCAGATGGGTGGAAAAATATTCAGCCGACATTTGATAAATGTTCTTGGTATTTCTACTAGTGGTGCAATATTTATTACATGTCATGACTACTGCTCTTTCAGTGAAACTTCAAAAAAAATTGCATATCTCCTATTGAAATCAATCAAAGATGTTGGTCCTAATAATGTGGTTCAAGTGATCACAGATAATGCAACAAATTGTAAGGCAGCAGGAAAAATTATTGAGCATACTCATCCACACATCTTTTGGTCTGGGTGCTTGGTGCACACATTGAGCCTTTTGATGCATGATATTGTGAAGCATAAAGAATGTGAGTGGATTAATGAACTTTACAAGAGAGGGAAGCAACTCATTAAATTTATCATAGGGCATACAATGGTCAACTACTTCTATGACACTTACTCTAAGTTGAAGTTTCTTAAACGTGAAAAAACAAAATTTGCAAGTTATTACCTCACCTTTAGGTGGTTAGTGAAGGTGAGAGAATATTTAACTAATATGGTGACCTATGAATCATGGGAGGAAATTAACACTGATAGAGATGGTGCTATTGTAGCCAAGGACACTATTCTTGACATGTTCTTTTGGTCATGGGTCAATTATGTTTTGTAATTCACCAAAACAATTAATTACATGATCAAGTTTGCAAATTCATATCGACCAATAATTGGGGAGGTGTATGAGCAAATGGATAGCATATTGGGGTAGATTAAAGACATTGTTGTGCCTATAGATATCACCTTGTACAATTATATTCATGCAGAGGTGGAAAAACTATGGGATATGCTAAATGTTCCATTTCATGCATTAGCATATGTTTTGACACCTAAATACTAGAATCCATCAAGGCTTTCAACACCAGCACCTGGGGCTGGGGGGGGAAGCAGGAGAAAACCACGCCTAGATCTATAGGTTCTAGAAAAATATATGATTGCATTGGCTACATTAGTCCCTAATAAGGATGAGGTTTCCTTGGTACGGAAATAGTTTAGCAACTATACGCTTTGCACTGGTCCATCTGGGAGCATGCATGCAATTAGAGATCGAGAGACTTTTTATGCTCTTGAGTGGTGGAACATGCATGGAGGTTCTACTCCAATTCTACATACTTTGGAATTACAGGTGCTATCATAGGTGGTAAATAATTATTCTGCAGAGAGGTGTTGGAGCTCTTATTATTTCATCCACAGTGTTAAAAGGAACAAGTTGAGTTTAGACTAGGCAGAGAGCTTGGTTTATGTTCATTACAACTTGTGATTATTGTCCCATTACTGTGATGATGCAAAGAGTAATAAATACCTTAAGGTTTGGGACATGAATCCAGAGGAGCCCAATTTGGAGGATGGAGTGTTGTGATTAGAGAAATTAGAGGATGTTATTATCCAGGATGATGATGATCGAGTTGAGATGCCACCCCCATATGGTCCCTTGGTTCCCAAGTTCCATGGTTCAACACCAATAACAGGGGCTTTGTATTCATCAATTTCAGTTCCACAACTTCCACAACCACCATCTTCTTCATTTCCACCACGTGGAGGTCCATCACCACGTACTCTTTGTGGTGGAAGGAGGAGAGATTAGTAGACATATTCACAATTTACTACTTTTTTCATAGATTAGACTTGTAGGCTTGTTGTGAATTTCAAGTTTTTTGACTTGGTGGTGGCCAGGTGGCCTATTTTGTAAACATTATTATTGAATTTTGGACATGACTAATGTTGACAGTTGCTCACTTGCTAGATAATATGCTTTATGTTTTATGTTTTATAATATGGTTCAATTTTTTATGTTTTATAATATGCTTAAAATTTTTATATGTGTTTGTAAATGCTAGAATATAGATGGTTGATGCTCAAATAATTAATCATTTATGTACAATGGAAACATGGATGCCAAATCTATCTTGATTTAATCTGCATGTTTTCATGTCTTCTACAACTAATTTGGTATTTTGTATGTTTGTTTTGAATATAAATGCAATAAATAAATAAATAAATAAATATATATATATATATATATATATATATATATATATATATATATATATATAGTAGACGCTTTCGAGATGCTTCGCTTCCTAGATTTTTGGTAAATGATGTTTCCTTTTCCCCACTTCCAAAAAATGTACCTGCTTCGTGCAACGTTGCTCACAAGGCAAAGCATTGGAATCAAAATTTTTTATCAAAGAATCAAAGGTATGTCTTAGATTATAAAGTATTGTTACTCTCTTTGGTATATCCGTTCTACATTACTAGTTGTTGTTGTGTCTAGCTCTTTTGAATCTTAAAATATTCTTGTTTGAGATGATTCATCATCTAATGAATCTACCAACCTTATACATCTCTAATTGTTTGCATAAAAGGAACCCTAAAAGGTTCTTTGGGAAACCCTAACCTAAGGGTACGTTGATAATGTGTGAAACCCTAAACCTACTTAGGGTTATTAATGAAGCAATTGTTATACTAATTGATATATTGATGATGCCATGCTTGGGATTTTGATATGATAATGAAAATCTAACTTATTAGGGTTGAAATGATGTTGTTCAAAATATCGAACCCTTGAAGTTTTGATAGAATAAGGGTTTTCTTTGACATGAACTGAAACCCTAGGATTTGTTAAGGTCTATAAGCAAAATCCTTATTATGAAAAGCCCTAGGAATGAAACCTTATGTATATGTTCATTTGATTAAATCCCTAACTTATTCTAGGTTGGTATATGTATGATATATTAATATTGTCTAACCATATGATATGCTTATGCATGATGGTAACCTCCTAGAAATATGTTTTGACCAAATTTCTAATGATCATAAGTTCTAGGGTTTGGAAACAAGATCTAGTCAAAATTTTAAGTTCTAGGATGATGATTCAAAAGTACAGGGTTTACATCGAACCCTAGTAGAAGCTACTCGTGTTGCATTTGTTTTTTATTGAGTGAAATCTAGGGTTTACATAAAACCATAGTGGATAGTCCATCATATGGCTTCCAAAAATTATCATATATCTTTATTTTTCTTATTTCTAGGGATCATTATATGACAAAACTAATATTCTGTCATCTTGATTTAACTATTGATGTGATTTAGGGTTTGTAACAAACTTGAGCTAAAAGAAGAATTATTGAAGTATAGTATCTTGTTGATTGTGTAAAGTTTAAATGCTTCCACTACTGTAAGTTTTTTTTATGACTAACTTCATGCTTCTACATAATTGGTTGTACTTTATATCTAAGTTGTGAAGGTACATCATATTGGTGAAGAATTCTGTAAGATAAGTTAATATGATGAAAAGGATGGAAGCCATGAAATATTCTTCAACACAGAAGGAAGAAGTTAATCTCCCTACATTAAGAGGGAGCCTGGATAAAAAGAAATATCCCTAGTTAATAGGGAGGGAACAACATAAGTATTGATTGGAGAATATATACTTGAAGAAATGTTGTTACATGTGAAGTAGGGAAATAAATATTCTCTCAAATATTCAACTGATAATCCTATTGAGATTAGTTGAAGGGAAACATCGAAGCCTCGAAGGTTTGCTTTGATTATATATTTCTGATTGGGGTTGTGTTTGTATAGGTGAATCTCTCGAAGGTTTTTTATAACATGTTGGTTACCAATCAATTTGATTTTGAGAGATTGGTTGTACTTGATTTGCTGGATCAAGGATGTTAAGGCTTTATAATTGAAGCATTTCCTCGAAGGACATCAGGGCAACACTTTGTTTTGATGTTTGGTAGGGATGGTGGCATCGAGTGGATGTGAACCTAGTTCCATGGGTTGATGGTTAGTAAGTAAGACTGATGGTACCTATATAGTCTGAAAGCTTTAGTCCATCTTAGTCCCACTTGGATAGATTTCCCTAGTCAGGAATCTAGTCCACAGCATTGCGGTGCCTAAATTGTTGAGTGAAAAATGGATATATTTCCCTGGTCAAAAATCTATTCCATGGCATTAAACTGGCTAAAAATTCTTCATAGTTCACATATTTGAGATCTTCCTTGTACTAGTGTATTATGAATACCTCCCTAGTTAAGAGGGAGTGTTGAAGATTGTAACTAGGTGTAGTCTTCATAAATTGTATTTGAATCAATATTTAATGTACTTGTAAAAATAATAAAGAAAAGGATTATATATTATTATTAAATGACTTATTAAAGCATGGGTTTCATGCTTGGGTCATATTATTTTAGGTCAAATTCCCCATTGTGGAATTCTAAGATTTATTCTAAGTTTATAGAGTCATTACAACTTTAAATTGACCCATACTAGGATTTTGAATCATGTAATTAGGTCAAGTATTGAGTCAAATAAAATTTATGGAGCCTCCACATCAAATTAACCTTCAAGTGATCAAGTCGGCCTCAAGTCCAGTAATTCAAACTCATCAGAAACCTATAAATACATGGAGATCAAATTTATTTGGAGGCATATATCTCACACACAGAAATTCGATATGATCTATTGCATC
The DNA here is from genome assembly GCA_034641835.2 of Pinus albicaulis. Lineage (NCBI taxonomy): Eukaryota > Viridiplantae > Streptophyta > Pinopsida > Pinales > Pinaceae > Pinus > Pinus albicaulis. Next base: position 1,582,049,044 of record CM076580.1, on the reverse strand, counting down.
AAGAAAAAGTGTGAAGTGAAGGAAGGGTCAAAAGGAGTATGGTTTTGGACAAGCTAAAGGATTGGGAAAAAATAAAAAAATTTGTGTTACTCTATTTCTCTCACATGTTGTAGTTTGGAAGATTGAAGTCTCTCGTTATTATGGTGCTTCGGTTGTTGCTTCAGTTTCTTCCAGTTGCTGCTTTAGTTGCTTCTAGTTGTTGCTACCAAGACAAGAATAAGTATAAGTTGATTCTGTTGGATGTTGATTCCTTGAGAAGTTTTATTGGGTTGAAATCAAACTCCTAGAAGCGACATCAAAGTATTTCTTCCAAGATCAAAGTTCCAGAAGCAAGGTCGGAGTTCCAAGGTCGAAGAAACTACTGCATAGTGTTGTTGTTGCTGCTTCTACTGCCATATTGAGGAAGGATCAAAAGGAAGGTTGACTTGGTGTGGAGGAAGTCTGATTCAAGGTATAGAGTCTCAAGATTGCAACTGAAGGAAGAATTATTGACTAGGTTTTCCCCTAGAGTGGGGTTTTTCCCTTACTATTGGCCTACATCTGGTGTCCTTGATCTATGTGCTTTTTCTTTTATATTTTCTTGATGAAATAAAATAAAGATAATAAGAAGATATAAGAAATAAATAATATCACAAGTAAATAATCAAGAATAAGAGAATATTTATGCCTTTCTGATTCTCTAACAGATCAGACACGATCATGTCTTGATTCGCTGGACACGAATCACTTTGAAATTTCTTTTTGGTTGTGGGTGTGTGAGAGAAAGGAGCAAAGAGTGTGGGAGAATTTTCAAGGATATTCAGGAAACGGGTAAGATCATTTTATCTCTTTTTTTTTCATTTTTATTAAAACAGTGTGCATGTGCATTTCTTTTACAAATTTGTGCATTTTTTGTTTATTTTTTTACAACATTCATGGTTCAATCAAGGGAAAGAGGGAAGGGGAAAATTAAGGGGAAGAATTCCCCCATTGGAGATGCCCCTCCTATTCCAATTTCATCAAGGTATTCAAGTGTTCCCTCTATTGGAAGTGGGGCTGCAACAACAACTTCAAATTTTTAGGGAAGACAACAACGTCAAGATAGTAAATATCCATTGTGGAAATATGTCACAAGAGAGCACGGGCTAGGAAACAAGATGAAGGGAGGAGGAAATTTTTCTTACAAATGCAACTATTTCAATAACCATTTCATGAGCATATATTACAGTGTGAAAGCTCATTTTTTGGCTTTACCAAGTTGTGGAATTACAGCTTGTACATGGGTGTCTTTAGAAAAAATGAAAGAAATGTAAAGAGAGTCATATATTGGTGTGGAAAATGTGGCTACAAAAACTAAAAAAACAAGAATGATGACCCCATTCCTTCTTGAGGAAAATCAACAACAAGTTCCTATTTGAGAGTTCTTGTGGGGGACAAGCAACAAAAAGAAATGCAATTGTACTTGGTCCAATGGACAAGATTTTCCAGAATGAGAAAAGGGAAGAGCTTGATCTCACCATTGCATTTTTTTTCTATCAGAACTTCATATCCTTCAATTTTGCATGCTCAAATCTATTTATTGATATGTGTCGAGCTCAAACTCAAGGGGATCCATCAGGGTATGTGCCTCCTGGGTCAAAGAATCTTAGAACCACATTGTTGGGGAAGGAAAATAAAGAGGTGGACAAAATTCTTGAGCCTATTAAATCAGCATGGACAACATCTTGGGTAAGCATTATTTCTGATGTATGGAAATATCCAACACGATACCAACTCATAAACATCATGGTGTCTTCCTTGAATGGTACATTTTTCTTGAAATTAGTGGATGCACTTGGACAATACAAGGATGGACAATATATGGGTGAGTTGTTTATTAAATTTATTGAAGATGTAGGTGTTGATTATTGTGTGCAAATAATTACAGATAATGCACACGTTTGCAAGGATGTTGGCATGATTGTGGAAGCTAAATATCCACAAGTATTTTGGACACCTTGCATTGTCTATTCATTGAACTTTGCAATTAAATCTATTGCTTCTTATGTGATTTACATTGGAACCATTATTGAGGATGCACGAAATATCCACAACTTTGTACAAAACCATACAAATGGCCTCATTATCTACAAGGAGTACACCAATATATCATTTTTAAATGTTGCGGATATAATTTTGTCTCTTCATTCATCATCTTGAAGAGGTTGAGGGAGGTCAAGACCGCTCTTGGGGCCATGGTTATTTCACAGTTTTCACAGTTTTTGGAGAAAGACAAATTAAGTAGCCCCAAAAAGAGTGAAGGACCCAATTTTAGATGATGCCTAGTGGGAGAGGGTAGATATACTTATTCATATCATGGACCCTATCATTTCTTTGCTTTGATTTGCATATACATACCAACCCATCTTAGGAGAGGTTTATGAGGGATGGGATTCCATGATTGAGTCCGTGAGGAGCATGTGAGTGCCCCGAGTATGAGACATCACCAGTGGCCTTCTTCACCACCATACATGATATTATTGTCAGTAGATGGGACAAAAATTGCACACCTTTACATTATTTGGCTCACTCCTTGAACCCAAAACGCTACAACCAAGAGTGGCTGAATGTTGGACCTTCCCGCAAATTCACTCCTCACATGGATGGTGAAATCTCATAGGGGAGGAAAGATGCATTTGGGCGGGATTTTCATGATAGAGCATCCCTTGATGAGGTGGAGGATTCCTTTGTGGAATTTTCCACTGGAACTGGTCGATTTGCATGATATGATGTGATTAGAGTCAGGGGACTAAAAATCACTATTCTTGGTGGGAAACTCATGGGGCAACAAACTCTCCTCTACAATAGTTATCCATGAGGCTCCTCTCTCAGGTGACTTCATCCTCTTGTGGCGAGAGGAATTGGAGAACATATGGGAATTTTTATAATGTCAAGAAGAGCAGGCTTGAGCAGTCTAGGGCAGAGACAATGGTGTATGTGCACACCAACCTTCTTCTTATTTATAGGAAGAGGGATCAGTGGTTGAAGGGAAAGACAAAGATGTGGGATGTCTTTCCTAATGATATGGGTTTGGACAATAGTTTTGAGTTGGAATTGGCCAACTTGGATCTCAATGAGCTAGTGCTAGAGCCTGTCACATTTGATGATGGTGATACTGTAGAGGGGTCATCCTCCACACCAACAGATTCAGCAATGACTTTGGATACAAAGGAGGAGGATGCGGTAGAGGAGAGTAGTGGTGACCATGATCATGAGTACATTAATGTTGATTTTGATGATGAGGATTGATGACTCATGAGCTACCTAATGCCTTGAGGCTTGTAGTTGTTTTAATTTTGTATTTGTTATTTCTATTTTCCATTGGCATTGCTACTACCTATGTAACACTGTACACATTTTGATTTTGATGAATTAATGAGAAAAATGTAGTATCTTGTCTTTCTCCTATTAGATCATTGATGAATATGTCACAATTGTATTTGTATGCATAATATTACTTTGTATCTTTGTAAAACTTACATCTAGATGAAGATCTATGTTCGAATCAATGAATTTGTGTAAGAAATACCTAATTTTTAATATATATATATATATATATATATATATATATATATATATATATATATATGATGTGTCATGTTTCGAGGGGTCACCATGTCCGTGTCCGACACTCGAATCCTCGTGTCCTTCATGTCTCGTGTCCCCATGTCAGGTGAATTAGCCTATAAGGAAGAACCTCTACTCCATACAATGTCAGTTTTGTATAATATTCAAATGAGAACCAATCTCTAACCTTCATATATTTGATTAATTGCATAAAATACTGAGCCTTTGGAAAAATCCTAGGAGGGGAAACATTATTGATAACTTTGTAAACAATATACATGAAGGAATAAATATAATAGAAATTCCTATATTGTTTGGTTGGGCTCTGACCAGATCAATCCAATTTATAGTTGTTTGCTTCTTTTTGTTGGGATTTGAAACATTTAGTCCTAGGTCCATAAATGGTTCAACATGCACAAACAGGAAGGGATACACTAATAATGACGGAAATCTAAAAAAAACCAGTAATGTTGAAAGTAAGTAGTTGTGAGTTAATGGTTTTCTCCCAAAAGGTAGGAATATCTAGCACTGCATTAGGTTGAATCATCAAGTGAAATAACCGTATAGCTTGAAAATCTATTACTGAAGCATCATCTCTTCCCAGAATTCTCATAATTACTTGCAGCACCAACCTGACACTTTCCACAAAACAACTTATAGGAAATTGGGTAGACTCTGAAGGTAGAACTGCATTTGGAGGCATAATACAACCATATAGTTTACTAGAGTCCTCTGTTGAAATTTTTTGAAAGGTTGACAAAAGGGTTTCATCATAAAAAGAAAGATAGTGGTCTGACTATGGAAAATCCAGGCCTTGGTGAATTAACAGTGAAGAAACCTGCAAAATATTCTCCCTTAAGGAATTCATAACATAACATTGTTGAGGATACGAAGATAAGGTTAACCAAGTGACAAACTATAGAAGAGGATAGGTTTGCGGGATAATTGCAGAAAACAAACCCGATTTAAACCATTCTAATTCACACTTTTGACTTATTTTGGTTAACCAAGGCATTTTGACAAAAATATATTAAATTAATAAGACAAATTGAGTAAAAAAAAAACATATTTAGTATCCATGAGGGGAATGTGAGTAGAAGAGCTAGAGAGGACGGTTTTCTTCGACATTTTAACTTTCCTTTGAAAATTCACAGTGGTAAATTTAGCTAAATACCTGGTGAAATTTTAAGTGATGAGTTGGAAGCTTTAATGTTGTTGGAGGTAGTAGAAATCACTGAGAAACCATAGTTAAAATGAGAAAATAAGGGAAAAACAGGGCTTTACCGATGGAGGGCGGGAAAAATGGAGTTAAGTGAATATGGACAATAATTATGAAAGGATGATGTGGTGGGTGACGCGATAAATGATGTGGAAAGGATAAGTGAGGTGGAATTATGAAAAGCGATGTGATGCTGACAAGGATATGGTGATTGGGTACACGCTCGCTTGATAGCCTTCTCGCTTGCCACAAACGAGGAAGAAATCGCTTACCGCTCATGGGGCACCTTCGGCGGTAATTAGTGTCGCGAAGGGATGTTGTCGTGGTTAATCTCGACCGTAGATTGACTCGACATAATTTTTCCACCAAACTGCCTACGGGGGCACTCCCATCCATAAAATTCGATTGATTTGTATTTTCAGGTTTGCTGTGATTAAAGTCTTGATGTGAGTGAAGATAACGCGCCAAGGAGTTGCACGTTATTTAATTTTTTCTCCTTTTCCTTGTAGCGGGCCTGCATTATCTTTGACCAAAAAATGGATTTTCCAAAATCATTACATATAAGAATCCCATGTCTCTCTTCTTCTTCTTTTTTGAATGTTTCCTTTTCTCTCTTCTTTTCTTTTTCTTTTTCTTTTTCTTTTCTTTTTTTTTTCTTTTCTTTTCTTTCTTTCTTTCTTTCCATATATATATATATATATGAGATTTTTGAAAACTGGCTACAACAAAAATACATGAAGAAAAAGGATTAAATCCATCAATTTGATTGCGAAGGACACTAGAATCATGACTTCATATATTCTCACTATATTCAAGTTCAAATAGTCTGCGGATGGGAAATTGTGTCATTAACCTCATGGAGATGTTTAACAAAAATTTGATGTTCCATAATCCTACTTGAGTAAATATTTTTTCTGAAGAACCTAAATTTGTTTTTCATTTAAATTTGCAAAATAAATTACAATATTTGTTTCTTAACAATAAAAAAAAAAATTAACTAGTTAATGGAACCAAAGAAGAGGAGTCCAGGCTCTAATAATATTTTCTCGATCTTTATTCCCTATATTTTATTGGGTCACCTAGATAATAAGGAAAATCCAACTTAGCTAATTCTTTACACTTTTCAATCCTCATGGATGAGTTGATTAACTTGTGTCCTTGAGAGAGATTCTCCATATGTTTAAGATGCAATTGATTTAAAATAATATGATTTTTTTATATTTCTTCTTCTTCACTAACATCCATCCCCAATTTTGATGAAGAGGAATATCTTATGAGGTTCTTGAGGCTACACAAAAAAAATTGTTCTATTACAAATTTTGATCCCTCCATAGAACCTTAACACAACATTCTTTGGACCCCCATTGAGGGTGAACATGGTTAACTTATAATCCGAACTCAAAATTTTTATTAGAAATAATTTCCGAGTCTAAGTTTAGCAAATGATGCTTTAAGTTAAATCCATTCCACCAAGTGAATTTATGAGGTTTATGCTTCTTTTTCTGATAGGAAGTTGGCGTATTACCCTTTTGGTAGTGGGTTGTTAATTTTTCAGTGTTCTATGCTTAACACAATCACATATTCCAATTTTTCTTTAGTTAGAAATCAATTTATCTAATATAATCCAATCTTCCAATAAGAAATTGTATATAGAATTGTAATCCATTGAAGAATAGAAGATAGACAAGAACTGGAGAGACACAATATTTGGTTAATGAGCAAATAAAAACCCCACAAGGGGGAAAACCCTTTCAAAATTCTTCTTCTATTAGACTATCATCAAGTGTTCAACATAGAGATACAATTTTCGAATTCATCAACAATTAGTCAAAGTGAAACCTTTTACTATCCAAGAAACCAACCAACCAACATATTAAAGAAGTCCCCAAAAGGAAAATCTAGTCAACAACTCAAATCTAAAATTCTAGTCGAAGTGAATAGCAATAGCAACAACCCCAATAAGTAAATGGTCAATGGTCCTCCAAATAACTTGCTCAAAGAAACACTAAATTTGGCCTTCCAAGATCGGTCAAAGGCAATCAAAATAGTCAAATTTCAACCCATACAAATTTGGTCAAAGTCAAAATTTGATCTGCGGTAACCCTAAGTGCAGGCCTACATTCAACATGGGTCAAAGTGCCCAAAAAAACTCATTCAAAGGTGTAGTCAACTTGGCCTCTAAGAATAGATCCAAATTTGATCAAACCAAGTCAAAACATGCCAAGTCAACATTGGTGAAATTATCCCAATAACAAAGTCAACGCAGGAAAAAGAAAAAATGGCCCTTTCCTTCGGATGTGTGAGCTCGAACCTCCTTGTTTGAGACCTGTATGAACTAAGACAATCAAGAGAGAGAATATTCGATGAGCAATGATGATGCTCCAAAGTGATGTGAGATAAGGTCTATTTATATGTGTCTCAAGGGGTCGAATTAGCTTGCCCAGGTTGACTTGTACTTTTGTGCACATGTGGGTTTCACCTTAAAAATTTTATTTTCCTTGACCAAATTAAATTCTTCCAAGGGCTAGTAGGGGCTTCTTTGGATGAGGAAGGCTCTCGAATGGAGGGAATTTCTTCCTGAGTTGCCAAATTAATATGGATAATCAAGTGGCCATATTCACAATAAACTCTACTTTGAAATCAAAGTGTTGATGCACATTTGTTTTTTGGGGTGACCATTACTATGAAAAATCCTAGATCTAACAATCTCAGGAATCCTACTGCGACTAACTGAATTTACTTCTCCTGTTATGTTAATTAAATTACAAAATTAATTCATATATCTTCATGCACTATTGAAGAATCCTACACTTAATACTTTATGATTCTCAAATAAGGAAATTGAATAATAATTAAATCACACATAGGATGCCTTTATTTTTTACGAAAGTCACCGGAAACACCCAATCTCGGAAAACCGGTGCAACGGATCTAAGGGTTTATTATTATTAAGCAGCAATTCTGAATATAACCTTTGGATGCCTTGATGACTATCCAATATAGAGAATGTAATATCCCAAAAGGGAGAATGCAGTAATACAAAAACACAATATAATAACTGCAGCAATGTAAACAGATAATCTGAAATACACCATCAAATAGACAGAATAGCTGAGCCATTTTATTAACAAGGAGGTGGATAACCCAGTACAACAGTGCTCAAAATATGAGACACTCAAGCCAAATAGATGGCCTAGAATGACCCTAAGGTCCTCCCACAAGAGGGACTACGTAACTGCTTGAAGGAAAACTGCGTTGTCCCTGTTGCAAATGTCGGGGCAACAACTGTTGGAAAATATGGCAATGTAGATCCAGAATTTTTGGAACTCTGATGGTGCTGAAAATTGAGATGCCGGCTCTATGATGGATACCTAAGATAACGCAGAAAGGATTTTCCAAATCTATCAATCTAAGAAAATCACCCTCTTAAGGCTTCACTCTATAATTGTTGGCTATGCAGATCTACTGCATAATCTAATCAAAGATGGCTGCAATGTGATGTACAATCAGATCTATGCAAGAAGGGTTGATCCCTTCACTAGATCCTCAAGCTAGAATCTCAAGATCGAGCTCCTCCAATCTTCTCCACCGAATGCAGCTACTGCTACACAACTACTAACAAAAACTGCGCTAACAAGAAGGGAGGCTCTCAAGCCTGCTGCTATATGATGCAATGAATCTAAAAAATGGTGGAAATAGTTGATCAGGTGATCTTGTCCTAAGTGAAGAAAATGCTCAAAATTGGAACTGCTCAGAATTGGTTGAAACCAAAAGACAGGATAGGCCTTGTCGATACGATCTTGTAGCCGTGAATGGCACTCAAATCCGACATTGTATGTGAAAGTTATTCAAGTTTGAAAATTCACAATTTTATGCAAAAGTCCAGTTTGACTTGGGTTGACTTTGAATAAAAAACATATTAAAAAAAAGTATATTCCATAAAATATTATGGGAATATTCCATAGCATATTCCATGGAATATTCCTTCATCATCCAATCACAGATCAACATTTGTCAACTGCAGATTGCATAGTGGATATACTATGGATTTCAGTGGCCAATTAATGGGCACCACGTGGCCTGCCTGGAGGCTGCCACATGGCCCCAAGACTGCAGATTTTTCATTGGCAAAAATTTTGTGTGTTGTCAAGAATCAACCCCGGGTCGGGTGACCGCCAGCCCACAGGCTCGACCAGCCCACCCACATAGTTGTTCTTAACATACTATGGTGCATACACATATTTAAAGTTTGTATATGGTGCGGGTGGTGGTAAAGGGGGCCAGCCCCCTTATAATAGAATCACGGCGGAAAACCACAGGCCTAGACCACTGGTGTTTAACACAAGCCCCGACCGTTACGGTGATGGGGAGTGTTCACATATTTATCGCGACGGAGGCTACATAGCATTTTAATGCCGCGGTTTCATAACCATTGGCCCAAATGTTTCCGCTGGCGGTGGAGTTGGTCCATGTGACCACTACCACCGACATTAAACTTCAATGCAAATGGTTCCAACAAATTAGGCGGGCGGCGCCATTCTGGACGGACTTTGCCAAAGTTAATGGAACTAACTACAATTACTCCAAGTTTGGTGGAGTTTCCTTAGGCCAACTTGGAGAAAACTTCAGCTGGGCATAAATTTCACATTACTGAACCTTTTGGAGCGATTTTTTATTTTTTTATTTATTTATTTAATTTTAATTTTAATTTTAATTTTATTTTTATTTTTTTTTATTTTTTTTATTATTATTATTTTTTTCGGGTATTGTCAGCATTTTGGAGCCATTGGAACAGGTTTCAGAGCCATCAGAGGTGTCTTTCAACCATTTACACTTCAGAGAAGCTTGGGGAGCCATCAGAGCCTTGAGGGAAACGAAGCTGCATTGGACTACACTTCACTGTTTTAGGTGAAATCAGAGTCATTCTTAGCTTCTTTCTGTGTTCTGAATTCATTTTCACAGCTATTTTGGTCTGTTTAGACCTTTTTCTCACTGTAATACCAATTTGAGCATCATAATATATCAAGGACATGCCCATTGGGAGCCTTAGACCCAGCAGATGTAGCCCAGGAGGGGTGAACTGCCTCATCATGTTGCTGTGTGTTTATGGTGAAGTTATTCTGTTGTGTTATTCAGATTAAAGTTGTTAAACAGTAAATTAAAACAACATTTCCTCACACCAAAGTTCATAAACAGTTAACAAAAACACTTTGTTTCACTTGCAAGACTATCCAAACACTTTGCACACTTAATTTAATGGAAATGAATACTTTGAACAACAAAAAAAATACTTTCATTTTCAGATTAGTTGGTATCAGAGCTCAGGTTTAGAGCCATAGAAGCTATATTTTTTAGTCAGAATTTGTTTTGTGCAAAGATTAAGTCATTTGTTTGCAAGTTTTGATGTTGGCTAGGTTAAAACTCAAGAGAGGTGAATGAAACTTGGTTAGTGCAAAAACTAATCCACAACCAAGAAGGGTTAGAGAACCACCTCCAAGAGCCCTAGAAGCAGCTACAAGCATGTCTTCAAGAGAAGGAGAAGCTCCTAAAGAGATGCATCCAAAGGAAGAAAAACGGGTATTCTAGAAAGCTTTCTTGGATATGACTGAAATGGTAAGGATCCTTTATCAAGAAAGAAATGATAGGATTGCTGGAGAAGGGTCTAAAAACCAAAAATAAGGAGAGGATTAATCAGGAGGAAAGAAGGGTAATGATCAATCAAAGAAATGGAATGGAGGAAATGGTGATCCACCATCTCCATCTTCATCCTCTTCCTCGACATCGTCTTCCTCAACTTCGGTAAATCAGTCACATAAGTCGAAAACCACTGGTAAAAATCCTTTTCTAAAGCTTGATGTCAAATTTGAATTTCCCATGTTTAACGGTGAAGTTAATGCAGAGAAATTAGATAATTGGATCAGACAATTGGAATTCTATTTAAGGATTCAAAACCTGCATTATGACAACACCAAAATGCAACTAGCCTCGCTAAGAATGGATGGAGCAACATTGGTATGGTGGGAAGCCAAGACCAAGGATGAAATCAAGAAACATGGTAAGATTACTCTATCATGGACGGAATTTATTACTGCAATCAAGAAACAATTTTATCCTCTTGCTCATCTTCAAAAGGCTATAATGAATTGGCAAAACTTTAGACGGCTTAAGGGACAGAATGTGCAAGACTATACCCAGGAATTTAGGAGAAGAGCACTCTTATTAGGGGTAGACTTACAAAGTCAAGATAATTTGCTGAAGTATATAGGTGGTTTGCACAATTACCTTAAACATACTATCCTTATGTTTAATCCTACTAGTCTAGACGAAGTGTGTGTACAAGATACTCATTTAGAGGCTAGAGGGAAAAACACTTTTGATGAGGGTAGAAACAAGCCTTTCAAAGGGAAGAACAAAGATAAAACATTTAAGGTAAAAGGTAAAAAGAATGCATCTATCAAATAAGAGGGTGAAAAATTAATTTGTAAACATTGTTCAAGAGAGGGCCATGAAGAGAAAAACTGTTGGAAATTACATCCTGAAAAAAGAAACAAGTTTAACAAAAACAAGGGAAAGAAGAAAACTGCAGCTACTACAACTACACCTCAAGATTTAAGTGATGATTCAGGGGATGAAACCAAAATTGCAGCCATGGGTTTGAAAAGTATGAAGGGAAAGGAAATTGAAACTAAAGCAAGCACTAGTACTTCAAATTGTCATGTACAAGCTCCTAGTGAGGAAGAAAGAATTGAATTGTTCCATGTGAGGGTAGTCTCAAAACATACTAAAATTGACACACTATTTGACAGTGGGTCATAAGAAAATCTCATATCAGAAGAATTGGTCAAACAACTAAAACTTGAGGCCATTCCACATCCAAAGCCTTATCCACTTGGGTGGATATGCAAGGATGCAAACTTACAAGTCTCAAGAAAGTGCATATTGCGATTCACCATAACTGCACACTTTATTGACACAGTTGAACTTGATGTGGTGCCGCTTGATATATCAGGAATTGTTTTGGGAAGTCCTTACTTATTTGACAGGAAAGCGATCTTCCATCGCCATGAAAATAAATATCATCTCTTTAAAGATGGCAAGGAGTTCATTGTCAGAACACATCGCAAGAAGACAAATATAGCGATGGTAAATGCGGGACAAGTAAAAAGGCTAGTAAATTCTAGCAAGAGTTTTGTACTTCTTATGGTTAAGCCCAAGGTTGATATGAATCATGAGTCATTTGAAAATTGTGATTCCAAGCTTAAATCAGATTTATATGATGTAGTTGATGCACAACATGAGACGTTTCAGGAACTGACAGGTTTACCTCCTAAAAGGGAGATTCAACTTGAGATCCATTTACATCAAGATTTTCCTCTTCCTAACATCGGCATGTACCTCTTGTATATCATGGAGAATGCTGAAATAAAGAGGAAAATTAAAGACTTGTTGGACAAAGGATTCATAAGACCAAGCACTTCGCCATGTGGGTCACTGATAGTGTTGATTACAAAGAAAGATGGAACTTAGCGCATGTGTGTGGACTTCAGGGAATTGAACAAAATAACGGTAAAGAATAGTTACCCACTTCCAAGGATAGATGATTTGTTGGATCAGCTGAAAGATGCTAAATATTTCACTAAGTTAGACTTATGTAGTGGTTATCATCAAGTTAGAATTGCAAAAAGTGACATTTGGAAGACAACATTTAAAACCAAACAGGGACTCTTTGAGTGGCTTGTTATGCCATTTGGTTTATGCAATGCAGCTGCAACTTTCATTCGGGTAATGGATGATGTCTTACGTCCTTTTTTTGATGATTTCATTATTGTCTACTTGGATGTCATCTTAATTTTCAGCAAGAATAGAGAAGAGCATGCCATGCATCTTAAGAAAGTACTTGATGTTTTGAAGAAAAATCAGTTATTTCTTAAAATGTCAAAGTGTGAATTTGGAAAGACTTCTTTGGTTTATTTGGGACACATAGTAGGAGGAGGTGCTTTGAGAATTGATCCTTCCAAAGTAGAAGCCATTGTGAATTGGCCTACTCCCAAATCCATTACATAGGTAAGAAGTTTTTTGGGTGCAGCTCAGTTTTGGAGGAAGTTTATTTCTAACTTCTCTGCCATAGAAGCTCCTATGCATGAAGTGAATAGTGTGAAGCATGCTTTCCAATGGGGAGGCAAGCAACAGAAAGCTTTTAAGTCTTTGAAAGAGAGGATAAGTTCAACTCTAGTTCTTTCATTACCAGACTTGAGACAACCATTCGAGATTCAGACAGATGCAAGTGATTACACCATGGGTGCAGTTCTCTTACAGCATGGTAAGCCTATTGCATTTCATTCTGAGACATTTAATGGTGCTGCTGTGAATTATCATACATATGATAAAGAGTTGTATGCATTGGTACAAAGTGTCAAAAATGGAAACACTATTTGATGGGAAAAGAAACAATTGTTCATACCGACCATCAACCTTTACAGTACTTACAATCACAAAGTAAATTGTAGCAGTCACGACATTTCAAATGGATAAGCTTCCTACAACAATTTCACTTGGTAATAAGGTACAAGAAAGGTATTTACAACAAGGTTGTTGATATGCTTTCAAGGCCTATTATTAGTGCTAGTACTTTTCTTAAGAATGATTCTATTGTACATGAGAGCTACATAGAGCAGTATGCATCAGATGTTGATTTTAAGGATGTGTATGCTAACTTGAGTGAAGGGAATCATGTTGAGGAGAATGATTATCATTTGCATAATAATTTGCTATTTCATATGGGCAAGTTATGTATACCATAGGGGGAGAGACTAAGCATCATGAGAGAGGCTCATTCTTCTCTCATAGTTGGACATTTCGGGGTAAGCAAAACAGTGGCACATTTACAGAGGTATTGTTATTGGCCTTGCATGGTAGATAGTGTTTCACGTTTCATTAGAGGTTGTTCATTATGTGCTACAAGCAAGCCTAGCAATAGGAAGGTTGGTTTATATACGCCATTTCCAATACCTTCTAGACCATGGGAAAGTGTTTCTATGGATTTTGTTGGAGGGCTACCATTATCTAGAAAGAAGCATGATTATATTTATGTAGTAGTTGATCGTTTCAGCAAGATGTGTATTCTTATGCCATGTAAGAAAACTATAACTGCTGAAAAAACTGTTGATTTATATTTTCAACATGTATGGGTTCATTATGGCTTGCCTACTTCTATTGTTAGTGACAGGGATTCCAGATTTGTGGGGAATTTTCGGTCCAATTTATGGAAGATGATGGACACCAAGTTGAAGAAGAGTACTTATTTCCATCCGCAAACAGATGGCCAAACAGAGGCAGTGAACAAAACCATTGTACATCTTTTGAGAGGTTATTGCAGCAAGCATCCCAAGCTTTGGGATGAGCATTTGCATTACATTCAGCATGCTTACAACTAGGCCAAGCACTCTTCTACAAATACTTCACCTTTTGAAGCTTGTTTTGGGTATTTTCCTAAGTCACCTTTAGACTTTATTCTTGAGAAGGATGTGGCCATTGATGGTCATAGTGACATTGACAAAGCTCGCATGTTCATTGAAAGAATTCAGCTCATACATCAGCAAGTTCAAGAATAGCTTGAAAAAAGTCAAGGCAAGTACAAGGAGAGGCATGATAAGCACATAATTGATCATAAGTTTCAAGAAGGGGATGAGGTATGGTTGCATATTAGTAAGGAAAAAATGCAAGGAGAAGGTAAAAAGTTGAAGCCTATTCGTTGGAAATAATGCTTTTCAATTAGATTTGCCTTCATACATGCAAATGTATTCCGTTGTGAATGTGGAAAATTTATGTTTGTATGAACCTCCTTTAATTGCTGATTATTAAAGTAACATTCAGCTACCATCCATAGAGGATTTCTCACTAGAATTTTTGGATGAATTGAAAGAGGATGCTATCCTTGACAGAAGGACATGCACTTCAAGGATGGGAAATGTTGATTATGTTCAGGTTGGTCTTAAAGGCAGCAAACCGAGTAAGGAAAAGTGGAATGAGGTGGAAAAGATGAGGAACATGTACCCTCATCTTCTTAATAGGTAATTGAAGGCTTTTGGGGTCCAAAAGCTTCTCGATGGGGAGGTGTGATCAGGTGATCATGTCCTAAGTGAAGAAAATGCTCAAAATTGGAACTGCTCAGAATTGGTTGAAACTAGAACGAAAGGATAGGCCTCGTCAATATGATCCTGTAGCCGTGAACGACACTCAAATTCGACATTGTATGTGAAATTTATTCAAGTTTGAAAATTCATAATTTCATGCAAAAGTCCAGTTTGACTTGGGTTGAATTTGAATAAAAAAAATATTAAAAAAAAGAATATTCCATAGAATATTCTAGGAATATTCCATAGAATATTTTGGGAATATTCCACAGAATATTCCTTCATCATCTAGTCACAGATCGACATTTGTCAATCGCGGATTGCATAGTGGATATACTATAGATTTCAGTGGCCAATTAATGGGTGCCATGTGGCCCCAAGACTGCAAATTTTTCATTGGAAAAAATTTTGTGTGTTGGTAGGAATCGACCCCGGGTTGGGTGGCCACTGGCCCATAGGCCTGACTGACCCGCCCACATAGTAGTTCTTAACATACTATGGTGCATACGTATATTTAAAGTTTGTATATGGTGCGGGTGGCAGTAAAGGGGGCCAACCCCCTTATAATAGAACCATGGCGGAGAACCACAGGCCTAGACCACTGGCATTTAACACAAGCCCCAACTGTTACGGTGATGGGGAGCATTCACATATTTATCGCAGCGGAGGTTACGTAGCATTTTAATGCCATAGTTTCATAACCGTTGGCCCAAACGTTTCCGCTAGTGGTGGAGTTGGTCCATGTGACCACTACCACTGACATTAACCTTCAATGCAAATGGTTTTGAAAAATTAGGCGGGCGCACCATTCTGGGCGGAATTTTCCAAAGTTAACGGAGCTAACTGCAGTTACTCCAAGCTTGGTGGAGTTTCCTTAGGCCAACTTGGACAAAAATTCAATGGGCATAAATTTCACATTACTAAACCTTTTGGAGCGATTTTTTTTTTTAATTTTATTTTGGGTATTCTCAGCATTCTAGAGCCATTGGAATTGGTTGCAGAGCCATCATAGGTGTCTTTTAGCCATTCACACTTCAAAGAAGCTTGGGGAGCCATCAGGGCCTTGAGGGAAATGGAGTTGCATTGGACTACACTTCATTGTTTTAGGTGAAATTAGAGTCATTCTTAGCTTCTTTCTATGTTCTGAATTCATTTTCATAGTTGGTTTGGTATGTTTAGGCATTTTTCTCACTGTATTACCAATTTGAGCATCATAATATATCAAGGAAATTCACATTGGGAGCCTTGGACCTGGCAGATGTAGCCCAGGAAGGGTGAACTGCCTCATCATGTTGCTGTGTGTTTATGGTGAAGTTATCCTGCTATGTTATTCAGATTAAATTTGTTAAACAGTAAATTAAAACAACACTCCCTCACACCAAAGTTCATAAATAGTTAACAAAAACACTTTGTTTCACTTGCAAGACTATCCAAACACTTTGCACACTTAATTTAATGGAAATGAATACTTTGAACAACAAAAAAAATACTTTCATTTTCAAATCAATAGTGAATGCAAAGTGAGGAGATGGTCTCTCACTGTATTTCCAGCTGAAATACTGGAAACTTCCTTCCTCCTTTAGATCTACAGGACTGAACTACACAATCCTTGAGGGGACTACTATTGCATGGAGGTAAAATACAATGGACTGAATGCCAAATATAGATCTGTTGCTCCTAGAAGGCTGAACATGAAGAACAAGGTGAAAGGATGAATCCTCCACTAGTTTTCTAGTTGAAATGATAGAAACAACCTCCACCTCTCAAACCCTCAAGCATGAATGCATTATTCCTGTGACTGAATGTGCATATGAGAGTGGCTAAATATGAAACCAATGCCTGATGATGAATGGAGCTCAATAGAAACCTTCCCAGAGTAGGCACTCAAAGTCCCCCAAGGGTAAGGGTGGGATTCCCGCTCGGGAACACCCTGTGCTAAACAACACTGCAGACTTAGCCAAACAGCATAAGCATGCATAGAAATGTCACATGAAAATATAGATCTAAACAGATCAGAATAATAATCTAAAGCCTGCCTTCTATTGTGCCTTTATCTTCATTATATAGATTGTGAGCCTTCTATAGCCTTGGCCCACCTCATAACTACATTGTACATGTGGCCACTAGCCTCCATGAAGACAACGTTGTCTCTCCATGATCTCCATCATATTCTACATTTAATTCCCACTCTCTCCATAATGTGTGCATTAGATGCACCACTTCCTCCACTATCTCATCATAAGTGCTTTATGATCTTACTTTGAATGCATTATGAATATCTCAGTTGACCTCCTCCAAGATCCTCATGATTTTACATTAATGATCCATGATCTCCACTCCTACATTTAAGAAGCTCCTCCACTACTCCATAATGTTGATCTACATCTAATTTATTCACATTCACACATCAAAAGTGGATTTTATTCATCCATGGGGTTTGTGGGTCCCTCCACCCTCTTATTTACTTAATTAATTAAGAAAATTAAGAACTCTAATATTCCAATTAACTTATGGAAAATGGGAATAGTACAGTCCTCCCTGCCAAACTGTTTCTTGTCCTCAAACAACTACAAAAGTGGATGCTACAACAACATCCTCCCTCCAAATGAAATCCTCATATGGAAGGCCTCCCCATTTGCCACAATGTATAATGCATGCCTAGCTCTAAAGCTGCCTCTCTAGAATTTCTAGATTGGCCTCCGACTGAAAATTTAGATGCGTCTCCTCATCAATGAATATCTAAGTGGCAACCATATGTTGTCCAACATCCTCCTCAATGCATGAGATACATGAACTAAAGTGGTCCCTTCCCAAAGTGGAAAGTACCAACTCATAAACCATCTTTCCAACCCATGCTACACAAAGTAGATTGCATATTTCAATGCTCTCATCATTAGCCCCATTAGCCTTGTGGGGTCCAAGCATCACATCAACATAGTGAAAAATAAGAAGTAAAGACATATGGATGAACATATATAATGTCAAACCATATTCTCCCAATAACAACCACGACAACAAAGCCTTCTGCTTCCATGCTAGATCATCATGAAAACAAGTAAGAGAGCCATACTCTCTCAATAGAAGCCACCACAACAATGCTTCTTGCTGCCATGCCACATCAACATCAATATAAGTATGGGAGCCATACTCTCTTAATATAAGCCACTACAACAATGCCTCTTTCTGCCCCATCACATTATCCTTATACCAAGTAAAATAACTATAATACCCAACAAAAGCCAACGTAGTAAGGCCTCCTGTTTCCATCCTTCATCAATGTCATGCAATGTATGGGGAGAAATCAGCCCATAATCTCCCAGTAGTAACCAAAGAAACAAGGATTCTTGCTGCCACCTTACATCATCATGATGCAAGTCATGGAGCAACAACATACTAATGGACATGTGGAATGTCTCATTAGAACAATACAAATAAGCTTCTTGATGCCACATCATATGAGAGTTATGCTTTGTCCCAAACCCAAGTTCATACATGAACATGAGATATATCCCAAACATAAATACATATAAAGACATGAGATGTATCCCAAACAAAAAAGCAAATACATGGACATAAGATATATCGAGATATGTCCAAACTATCTCATCAATAGCCAGCGCAACCATGCCTCCTGCTGCTGCATGTCATCAGTGATATACATGGCATGGGTTCTGGAAATGTGAGATGTTGGGTAGTATCCATACTCACCCAAAATTAACTAGCGCATCTATGATTCTTACTACCCAATATCATAGATTTGAAGGAAGGTAGGAAACCTTCTGCTCCTCATTCGGATCCATTCATCCCAATGGGGATGATGAATCATTCCAATCTCAATCTTGGTATCCTCCCATTGTAGAATACCAACATCCTCCAACTGAATAGCTTTGCACTCCATGAAATGTTGAAGTGCACCGCCATTGAGGTCTCTCCATGAGATCCTCTCATCATTGGCCCAATAAAACCCATAAGGCTCCATACATGATGTAGGTAGAATATCCTCTTTGAGCTGTGAGGATCTCATCAAGAAAACTTCATCTTGATAATGGGGAATGCTCTCCATCATAAGATGTCTACCCTCTATCATCTGTCCCTCCAATGCTTCATGAGTGAAGCTACCTTCATAATTCTCCAAGAATAATGGCGCCCTCTCATCATCACTGCTTCTAGGTGACAACATTGTGATCTACATGGTGATACATGTACTGTCTCATGGCCACATGCAATGCTAAACTCATAGTTTGGCACTATAATGAATAGGACTGTGCTCCTCCCATCTTCTGCAACTCCACACTTCAACACAAATTTTTGGGTGTAGCTTAACCATGAAAAACTAGGATTTCAATACATCTTCTCCTTGATCAAATCAAGGGTGCTTTGTGCAGTATTAATTTGCTGCTCCAAATCAGAAAGGTGCTCTAATCCTTGGTTATGCATTTTCCTTGATGGCATGTGTTACACCATTTTTTGGTCATCTAACTTATTATCATTAGATGGACCCAAGTACACCAGGTAAGACCAGTTTTACCCTAAGTAAAACCACTTTCACTATGTTAAAACAGGAAACCCCAAAAAGAAATATTAAACAAACCCATATTTGTTTGATTTTCCTCATGGAATAATTAATTAAACCATAATTTAATTATTATTCCCAGTCATGTTTAACCCAAAATCAAAGAAATTAATTAGATAAACCTTTATTTGTCTTATTAATTTCTAGGAATAATTATTTAAATCTTATTTAGATAATATTCCTTGTTAAATATGACCAAATCACCCACAAATAATTAAATAAATCATTATTTATTTGATTATCTTTTAACCACTTCCTTAAAAAGATAAATAAATCATTTATTTATTTATTTTTGACAAATAAAGGGATTTGACCCAAGTCAAATACTTTTTCCCTCCAACAAATATAATAAAATATTCCATAAAAGGTGGATCTAGATTTAGTTAACATTATTTTAATCATGCACCAAGATCTAGAATGACCCAATATTTTGTTATAAATAGGAGGGTTCTTCCCATCATTCCTCACCTTTTGTTGCCTATTAGATCACTCTGGATCTATACACTTGGTCACCATTTTCTGCCATTTTGCTCCCTTTGAGCTCTACTTTTTGTATTGGGTTTTCTACATCAACTAGAGAGAAGAAGCTTAGATCTGAAGTGCTGAGGACTACAAAGAACCCATCCCATTGAGGAGAGCTGGATACACCTTCTTGTTTTCCTCCCAGGTGCCCTGTAATATAAAAATTCTTTCAAAAAATTATGTTCTTGTCTTGTCTGTTGGATGCATGGAGCAAACCCTTTATTTTACTGCTTAATGTCTTTCCATTTATAGATCTGGTTGTTGCAGCATTTTTATTACTAACCGCAGATCTGAAGATATTTGGCAGCCATTATTGTTGTTAGGGCTATTAGTTATGCGTAGCTAAAGTGGTCCTTTTTTGTACACTTCGACGAAGGATTCATACTAACAACATGGTCTCACAAATCTCAATATGAGGTACTGAAATAATATGAGATGAAAGTATATGCAAACCTTGGATAAGCTCAATCTCGGGAACATCTTTCACATCTACAAGAGTTCCTCCAACCGGTGCAATGGTCTATCGAACTACTAGTTATAATGATGGGTGCTCTTCTTCAACTGTACCAGCGTTGGTATCTGTCACCTCCTCATGCATCTCATGAATCATGCATGGGGCTAAAAATTTCAAGATCTTAAGACCATCTTGCAAAGATGCAAGTTATCCTCCTCCTAATGGAAGTACATCTGCAGCTGATGGTGGTGGTAGAGGCTCCTCCTCCCGAGTGATGATGAGAACAAATTCCTTGGGATCTGCATGCACTATCTCCTCAATGATGGGAGATGTATCTATGTGAGATATCTCTAGTTTATTTCTTACATACTTCTTCTTCAATCTTTGAATGAAATCTGCATAAGCAGATACTTTCATGCGTGACAAATGACTAAACCACCAATATTTTGCTTCAACATCTAGGTGCAATGTTGCAATCTCCACAGCCTCTCTTTCTGCTACAGGATATCTCAGAAAGAATGTAGCTAAATCTTCCGTCCAATACCTTAATGTTCTTGTGGAAGATCCATCAAATGTAGGCAAGAAGAATTTATGCCTCTTTCTTCTATTGCTGCTTCGAGATCTCCTCTCTTTGAGTTGCAAAAACTGTTGGACAGATAGATTCTCCTTAAGAGATCTAAGTTGTGACTTTTTCTCAGACATAAATTTTCTTAGGGTCTCATACCCCAAGTCTCCTTCATATTCACACCATTCCCTTTTCTTCTCAAAGGAAGTGGATCTAGTAGAATAATGTGAAGCTCTTTGCTTCTCTGGTTGCTTCTTATGCTGATAGGAAGTGTTGGGACCTTCCTCATCAAATATTCTTCTTGGATCCTCCTTTTACCTTTCTTTCTTAATTTGATTGACCTCCTTGGAGATATATTGCATGGATCTAAAGATAAGAGTGGCAAAGCTACAATCCTCCTTCATGATAGATCTCTACTATATGCTTCTTCTTTTGATGCAAAATATGAAGTGCCGACAAGTTGAGCTGAAGATCATGCTCCGATACCACTATAATATCCCAAAAGGGAGAATGCAGTAATAAAAAAGCATAATATAAGAACTGCAACAATGTAAACATATAATCTAAAATACACCGTAAAATAGATAGAATAGTTGAGCCATTTTATTAACAAGGAGGTGGATAACCCAGTACAACAGTGCTCAAAATATCAAACACTCAAGCCAAAGAGATGGCCTAGAATGACCCTAAGGTCCTCCCGTAAGAGGGATTGCGTAAATGTTGGACTGCTGGAAGGAAACCTGCGCTATCCCTATTGCAAATGTTGGGGCAACAACTGCAGGAAAATATGGCAATTTAGATCTGACAGTTCCGAAGCTCTGATGGTGCTGAAAATCGAGATCCGGGCTCTATGATGGATACCTAAGATAACCCAGAAAGTATTTTCCAGATCTATCAATCTAAGAAAATCACCCCCAGAAAGTATTTTCCAGATCTATCAATCTAAGAAAATCACCCTCTTAGGGCTTCACTATACAACAGCTGGGTATGCAGATCTACTATATAATCTGATCAAAGATGGCTCCAATGTGATGTACAATCAGATCTATGCAAGAAGGATTGATCCATTCACTAGATCCTCAAGCTAAAATTTCAAGATCTAGCTCCTCCAACCTTCTCCATTGAATGCAGCTGCTGCTACAAAACTGTTGACAAAAACTACACTTTCAAGGAGGGAGGCTCTCAAGCTTGATGCTAGTTAATGCAATGAAGCTAAAAAATGGTGGAAAAATTGAATTAAAAGTGAGGAGATGGTCCCTCACAGGATTTCCAGCTAAAATACTGGAAACTTCCTTCCTCCTTCAGATCTACAAGATTGAACTGTGTAATCCTTGAGGGGAATGCTACTGCATGAAGGTAAAATACAATGGCTTGAATCCTAGATATAGATCTGCTGCTCCTAGAGGGATGAACATGAAGAACAAGGTGAAAGGATGAATCCTCCACTGGTTTCCTAGCTGAAATGTTAGAAACAACCTCCAGCTCTCAAACCCTCAAGTAGGAATGTGTTATTCCTATGACTGAATGTCCATATGAGAGTGGTTGAATATGGCACCAATGGCTGATGATGAATGGAGCTCAATAGAAAACTTCCCAGAGTAGGCACTTGAAGTACCCCATGGGTAAGGGTTGGATTCTTGCTCGGGAACACATTGTGCTAAACATCACTATAGAATTAGCTAAACATCATAAGCGTGCATAGAAATGTCACATGAAAAATATAGATCTAAACAAAATAGAAATAATAATCTAAATCATGCCTTCTATTGTGCCTTCATCTTCATTATATATATTTTGAGCCTTCCATAGCCCTGACCCACCTCATAACTTCACTGTACATGTGGCCACTAGCCTCCATGAATACTGTGATGTCTCTCCATGATCTCCATCATGTTCTACATTTAATTCCCACTCTCTCCATCATGTGTGCATTAGATGCACCAATTCCTCCACTATCTCATCATAAGTGCTTTATGATCTTCCTTTGAATGCACTATGATCTCAGTTGACCTCCTCCAAGATCCTCATGATTTTACATTAATGATCCATGATCTCCACTCCTTCTAATTTAAGAAGCTGCTCCACCACTCCATAATGTAGATCTACATATAATTTATCCACATTCACACATCAAAAGTGGATTTTATTCATCCATGGGGTTTGTGGGTCCCTCCACCCTCTTATTTGCTTACTTAATTAAGAAAATTAAGAACTCTAATATTCCAATTAACTTATGGAAAATTGGGAATATTATAGAGAAATCACGCCAGACAAAAATATAATGAGTTTTACCTCACACTGCAAGTCCCCGATGATCTATTAGCTGAATTGAAAAAACCACAAAACCCTTTATGTTGCCTCTGCACAGTAGTTGTGTAGGTATGTGTGGGACCTCAATGGACTGCATCACCTCCTCTTTGGGATCAATATGCCTCTCCAAAAGTCTAGTTCTAGCCCTCTCGGATAAAATCCCCGATCTCCCAGCAAATCTCGGATTGAATCACGAAAACATTGCGCAAACTCTGTGTGGGCTCGCACACCCTATGGAGGTTTCGCTACTTCCTTTTTTGGTTTTGGTACCTCTCTTCTATGTATTATTGGTCCCAGAGAAGAGCCTCTGACCAACAACTATCTCTACCCCTCAATACAATTGAATTACTTAGATCTAATCTTTGTTCAAGCACTGCTTCGTAAGAAGAATTCGATCTCTAGATTCACTCGGTGCGTCTCTCCAAATTATTCTCAAGTATTCCTTTATAGTCTTTTAGTTGAGATATCAATGAATGAGATTAGATCTCTAATCAATGGCTAAGATTAACTTGACTTGATCTTCGTTTTTTCTAGATTATTCTCACTATGTTTTATTAATACCCATTAATTATTTAATTTCCCTAAGTTTAGACTTAGGGTCCCCATTAAAATAATTATTTTTTACAATAAAACATAATCCAAGTGGAATTTTCACACTCAGTTTATGGGTTATTTGGAATACTAGTGCCTCCACAAAATTTTAGACATAGAGCACTTCCGATGCTACCAAAAATAAACACTCCATCTTTGTGAGGAAAGTGCTCTAACAACATGCCTATTGTGTACTGCTCTGACCCTGAAGCATCCTTTATTTTGCTGATGTGTGACAAGTTGTCCACCAACCACTGTGTTTTTGCTTCAATTGTATTGCTGCCCATGAAACTGTCACTGCCACTGCTGCATCCATACTACAACTCCCTCTCAAGTGATGCATTTTCTATGCTGCTAGCACTACCACTGCTAACACTGCATCTGCACTGCAACTTAGCTGCTGAGAGAAGCAAATAAAATGAACAAGTGTTTAGTGGATGCACCTTGGTGTTAAAGATCTGAATTTTTATAGCTACTACACTGACCCTATGATGCACTACGCTATTGCTGCTCTGCACTGCACTGCATTGTTGTGCATTGCACTAATACTGCTCTACTCTGCGCTGTTGCAGAAGTAGGCACTTCTACCCACTGCAACTATCTCTCCTTCACTCCTCGGCTCCCACTTCTCCATCCTGCTACTGCTAATCATGGGCACCCATAGTAAGGTTGTGATCCAAGAGGTGGGTTCCTCAAGGATCCTTCCCAACTAAAGTTCAAGATGAACTTGCAGTTCTATGTCACCTCATTTCTCTCCAGGAGAAGCATGGGCACAACCGAAAACTCATCCTGCTCGACCTTCGCGACTGCAACTTTAGGATCATGTTTTTCATCCTTGCCCTTTTTCTTCAAAGGACACTATGATTTAAAGTGGCCCATATCACCACATCTGAAACACTTCACCTTCGAGACATCTCTCTTTTGTCTATGTTGCCCTTGTTGTCCCTTCGATTTGAGGGACACATTCTACTCCTCCTCCGGATTCTTCGATCTGTTTCTGCTGCTATCATTAAGCTTGCACTTGACTATATTTCTTCTTAGCTTCTCCTCCTAAAGTGTTTCCCACATCTGCTCCCAACTAGGAAGCGTAGCCCTGCCCAAAATACTTTGGAAAAAAAACTTGCCACTCCTTCGTGATTGCGTTAAGGGTCATCCTCACCATAGTTGCTATAGTTGGGGTGGATCCCACGACTGCCAGATGGTCTCGAATATCCTAATGCCTTGTTAAGAATGGAGCAATGTGCTCCCCCTTTTGCATCTGGATCATCCAGAGCTTTTTCTCCAAGTACATCTTCCGTTGCTCGAAATTTCCTTCGTATAACAGAGCCAAGGCCTCCCATATCTCTCTGGTTGTGTTCTTTCCAACTATATATGAAACTATGTGATCATTGACACCATCAAGGATTAGTCTCTTTGAATTTTCCATATCATACTTGTACATCTCTTTTCTGATCCAGATTTGTAGGTACATCAACCACATTCTCCACGAACGTCTTGAGATCATATTCATCCAGAAGGAATTGGATTCTTTCCTTCCATATTGTGTAGTTGGAGGATCCCTCCAACCGATCCTGATCTCTAAGACCATGAGATATCATCTCAGCTGAAAATTGTTGAATTTCTCATCTTCTTCCCCCTCTGGACAATACTAGGTAGGCTTATGCACTCCTTGTGGATCTCATAGATTTGCTACCTGGATCTTCTGCTCATATCTTGGAAAAATGATGAATTCCTAGGCAAGGAAATTTCTGAGGATGAATTCCCCACTATGTGCTCTTCTTCTTCTTACGCTTCTCTTCTGATCAGGAGATCATGTCCAAGTTGAAAAAATGCTCAAAAATGGAAGTGCTCAGAAATGGTTGCAATCTGAACGACCGGAAAGGTCTTGCCACTGCGATTTTGGCACCATGAACGAGACTCAAAACCAATGTTGTATGTGAAAGTTATGAAGGTTTGAAGTCTCTAGTAAACTCCATTTTTCAGTTGACCAAGTTTGACTTTTGTCTTTGGAAAAATTTAAAAAATAATATTCTAAGGAATATTTCGTGAATATTCCTCAAAATATTTCCTGAAATATTCCACAGGGACGAATGATATGCGGACAAGTGGCATTGGATGGTTGGACAGTGGTTTGAATTTGGTTTTTGGTGGCCAATCAAAGGGTGCCACGTGGCAAGCCTGGAGGCTGCCATGTGGCCCCAGGGTGAGGAGCAATGGTATGATAAAAATTTTATGGAGTTCGGCAGATTTGAACCACGGACCTACCTCCTGCAACGAACACGCATTACCATTGCACCACAGTGTTGGTTCTTAACACTAACGGGTCGCAATTACTATTTGAAAGTTAACCGAAGTTTGGTTGGCGACAAATGGGGGCCAGCCCCTAAGGGCCAACCCCCATACTTCACGTGACTAGCAGATGGGAACCAGGGGGCTATCAAGCTATGGGTAAACAGGACCTAACCATAAACAGTCAACATAAAACCCATATGTGATCACCCCACGATGAAGCAATAAATGCCACGTTTGTTGTTATATTTTTTTTCCGTCGGCGGTTCAATCAGTCATGTGACCACTACCACTTTAAAATTGAATGCCAGTTAAACCATCTGCCAATTTTGGAGCGGAGTTCGATAAATTTAGTATTTGGGCCAGTTTAGTTAGATTATTTGCAGTTATCCGACATTTAGTGGGGTTTTGGGGGGACATTGGGTAGGTTTCTTTTGGGAGGTGAACCAAATTGGATGAAATTTTAGTCAATTTTGGGTCTCTTGAGCATTATGGAGAGTTTGGAACAGGTTTTAGATCGAACAGAGGTGTTTTACAACAAATTTTTCTTCAGGGAAGAGGAAAGAGCCATCAGGGCCATCAAGGAGATGGAGCTGTATTGGGTTGTACTTCACTGTTTAAGGTGAAAAAAAAGCCATTTTAGCTTATTTCTGTCTTCTGAAGTCAAATTCACAGCTTTTTTTTTCCTGTTTAGGCATATTTTTTACCATTTAACCATTTTAAGAAAATTAATAGAGCAAGGACATGCCATTGGGGAGCCTTGGATCGGAAGATGTAGTCCAGGAGGGGTGAATTACCTCATCATTTTGTTGTGTTATGTTATGGTGAATTTTACTTACTGTGTATTTCTGCTGTGATATATTAAACAATAAATTTAAATAACAAATCCTCACACATAAAACTCAGAAACATTACCAAAACTACTTTGTTTAACCTGCAAGTCATGGAGAACACTTTGCACACTAAATTAAATGGAAATGGATACTTTGCATAGCATTACAAATATTTCCATTTTCAGATCAGTTGGTATTAGAGCTAGAGTTTTACTCTGCATTTGTTCTTGTGAAAAGATATAGTTGAATGTTTGCAAGTTTTGATGCTTACTAGGCTTGAGCTCAAGAGAGGGGAAGGACAATTGGTTAGAGCACAAGTTAATCCTCAACCAAGGAGGGCTAGAGTGCCTTTAAATCCACCTTCTAATTCACCTCCAAGAGCCATAGAAGAAGCCTCAAGTATGTCTTCAAGAGAAGGAGAATTTCCTGAAGACATTGATCCCAAAGAAGAAGAACAGGTGTTCCGAAAGGCTTTCCTAGAAATGACAGAGATGGTGAGGATACTCTACCAAGAAAGGAATGATAGGCTTGTAGGAGAAGGGTCAAAACAACAAAAAGAAGGAGATGGTTCTTCAGGAGGAAATAAAAATGATGACAAGTCAAAGAAAGGACATGGAGGAAATGGTGATCCACCATCCCCATCTTCATCCTCTTCCTCTACATTGGCATCCTCTACTTCGATGAATCAATCTCACAAGTCTAAAACCACTGGTAAAAGTCCATTTTTAAAGATTGATGTTAAATTTGAGTTTCCTATGTTTAATGGTGAAATCAATGCAGAGAAATTTGACAATTGGATAAGACAGTTGGAAGTTTATTTGAGGATACAAAACCTTCATGAAGACGACACCAAGATTCAGTTAGCCTCTTTGAGAATGGAAGGAGCAACATTAGTATGGTGGGAAGCCAAGACCAAGGATGAAATTAAAAAAAATGGTAAGATCACTTTATCATGGGCTGAATTTTTTTCCGCAATGAAGCAGCAATTTTATCCATTATCTCATTTACAAAAGGCTATTATGAATTGGCAAAGTTTTAGACAACTTAAGGGACAAAATGTTCAAGATTACACTCAAGAGTTTAGACGAAGGGCTTTATTACTTGGAATTGATTTGCATAGCCAAGAGACTTTGCTGAAATATATAGGTGGTTTACACCGCTATCTTATACATACTATCCTTATGTTCAATCCTACTAGTTTAGACGAGGTTTGTGTCCAAGCCACGCATTTAGAGGCTAGAGGTAAACAATCTTTTGATGGGAATGAGGATAGGGAATTTAAAGGCAAAGGGAGAAAAATAAATGCAAACTTTAGGAAAGAAAAAAGGAAAATTATTTTGTAAAACTTGTTCCAAAACAAGCCACGATGAAGACCATTGCTGGAAACTTCATCCAGAGTTGAAGCCAGAAAAATTTAAAACCAAAGATAAGGCCAAAGAAAAGGGAAAAACGGTTGCAATAGTTGAACAAGACTTAGGGTCTGAATCAGGAGATGAAACTAAAAGCATAGCCATGGTACTAAAGAACATAAAGGGGAAAGAGATTGTAAAAGAAACTAATCCCAGTTCTAGCACTTTAAACTGTCACATAGAAGCTCCAAATGAAGAGAGGAGGATAGAGTTGTTTCATGTGAGGATCATTTCAAAACACACAAAGATAGACACAATATTTGACAGTGGGTCACAAGTGAATCTCATCTCAGAAGACTTAGTCAAGAAGCTGAAACTTGAGACCATTCCACATCCAAAGCCATATCCACTTGGTTGGATTTGCAAGGATGCTAATTTACAAGTTTCAAGGAAGTGCATGTTGCACTTCGCTATAACAGCTCATTATGATGACATGGTTGAATTAGATGTGGTACCGCTTGACATTACAGGTGTGGTGTTGGGTAGTCCCTACTTATATGACAGGACAATGATATTCCATCGCCATGAGAACAAGTATCATCTGTTCAAGGATGGCAAGGAGTTTATTGTGAGAGCACATCGGAAGAAGCTAGAATCTTCTTTAGTGAATGTAGGGCAGTTGAAAAGGTTTGTCAATGCAAGTCAAAATTTGACATTGTTGATGGTTAAGAAAAAATATTCTGTACATAATCCTTTTCATGTTATTTTTGATATAAATGATGATATGTTTCAGTCTGAAAGCATGTCGTCTTTGGAAGAATATGACAAGATGTTGTAGGAAGTGTCTTTGGTGTCGATTAATGCAGAGAACAAAGTGTTGGTGAAAAGTGGTGCAAGAATCCAAGAAAGGAAAAAGCATGCAAGCAAAGAGGACACAAAGTTCAGCATGGGTCATTGTTGGTTTAAGAATGGCAGGTTGGTATGGCGAAAAAACTTGGTCGGGAATCGACACAAGAACATGGCTCATTTGGAAAAAAATTTCCATGAGGACAGTTGGCAAGGTGAATCTTATTTTCAGTTTCCTTTGAAGGTAGGCCATTGTAGGAACAGTATGATTTCTGAAAATTTTAGTTGCTGTTCTGCAAGTTTCAAAAAAAATTAGCATGACACAGTCAAGGTTAGCAACAGTCGATCAATAGATTCAAGGAAGAATTTGTCTTTTTATGAGAAGCTCAATTTGATGAAATCAGGGAGATTTTAGTGGTTCAAGGTTGGAAGAGTGGAGAATTAGTCTCTTCTTATTCAATTTCTATAATTCAGAAAGCTTTTGGGGTCCAAAAGCTTCCCATTGGGGAGGTGTGATCAGGAGATCATGTCCAAGTTGAAAAAATGCTAAAAAATGGAATTGCTCAGAAATGGTTGCAAACTGAACAACTGGAAAGGTCTCGTCACTGCGATTCTGGCACCATGAACAGGACTCAAAACCAATGTTGTATGTGAAACTTATGAAGGTTTTAAGTCTCCAGTAAACTCCATTTTTTAGTTGACCAAGTTTGAATTTTGCTTTGGAAAAATTAAAAAAAAAGAATATTATGTGAATATTCTTCGAAATATTCCATAGGGATGAATGATATGCGGACAAGTGGCATTGGATGGTTGGACAATGGTTTGACTTTGGTTTTTGGTAGCCAATCAAAGGGTGCCACGTGGAAAGCCTGGAAGCTGCCACGTGGCCCCAGGCCGAGGAGCAATGGTATGATAAAAATTTTATAGAGTCTGACGGATTTGAACTGTGGACCTACCTCCCACAACGAACACGCATTACCATTGCACCACAGTGTTGGTTCTTAACACTAACGGGTCACAATTACTATTTGAAAGTTAACCGAAGTTTGGTTGGCAGAAAATGGGGGCCAACCCCCACACTTCATGTGACAGACAAATTGGAACCGAGGGGCTATCAAGCTGCGGGTAAATAGGACCTAACCATAAACAGTCAACATAAAACCCATATGTGACTGCTCCACGATGAAGCAATAAATGCCACGTTTGTTGTTATAGTTTTTTCCGTCGGTGGTTCAATTGGTCATGTGACCACTACCACTTTAAAATTAAATGCCAGTTAAACCGTCCACCAAGTTTGGAGCAGATTCTGATAAATTCGGAATTTGGGCCAGTTTAGTCGGATTATATGTAGTTATCCCACATTTAGTGGGGTTTTGGGGGGACATTGGGCAGTTTTCTTTGGGAGGTCATAACTTCCTCATTATTGAACCAAATTGGACGAAATTTTAGTCAATTTTGGGTCTCGTGAGCATTCTAGAGAGTTTGGAATAGGTTTTAGAGTGAGCATAGGTGTTTAACAACAACTTTTGCTTCAAGGAAGAGGAAAGAGCCACCAGGGCCATCAAGGAGATGGAGTCAAGGAGATGGAGTTGTATTGGGTTGTACTTCACTGTTTAAGGTGAAACAAAAGCCATTTTTAGCTTATTTATGTCTTCAGAAGTCAAATTCACAACTTATTTTTCCTGTTTAGGCATATTTTTTACTGTGTAACCATTTTGAGCAAATTAATAGAGCAAGGACATGCCATTGGGGAGCCTTGGACCGAAAGATGTAGCCCAGGAGGGGTGAACTGCCTCATCATTTTGCTGTGTTATGTTATGGTGAATTTTACTTGTTGTGTATTTCTAATCTGATATATTAAACAATAAATTTAAATAACAAATCCTCACACATAATACTCAGAAACATTACCAAAACTACTTTGTTTAACCTGCAAGTCATGGAGAACACTTTGCACACTAAATTAAATGGAAATGGATACTTTGCATAGCATTACAAATAGTTCCATTTTCACATCATCTTCCTAGAAACTGCCTACAAAAAATTGCGTCCCTATGGCTCTGCGTGAAGGCTTTGCATTGCTCCCTCTATCTCGGTAAAATATCGAACGGGAAGTCGTACCTCTTTGTCGACTCACTCAGAGAGAGACAACCTCGAAAAATTAGCCCTCCTGGCTAGAACTGAGCAATCCCTCTTGGGATTCGATATGTTATTGCAGCATTAATTTTTCCTTCACTTTAGTGCAAGATCTGCTCTTCCTGTTTCACATCAAATGCTATGAAACCATGCAAATATTCCTAAATCTGACAATCTCAGGAATCCTACTGCAGGTAAATGAATTTACTTCTACTATTATGTAAATTACATTACAAAATTAATTCAGATTTATTCATGAATAATTGAAGTAAATTACTGAAGCAACGTACACTTAATACTTTATGATTCTCAAACAAGGAAATTGAGCAAGAATTAAATCACACATGGACACCTTTATTTTGGACGAAAGTCCCCGGAAAAACCCAATGTAGGAAAATCAATGCAGCATATTTGAGGGTTTATTATTATTAAGTAATAGTTTTTGAATAAAATCTCTGGATGCCTTTTTGGCTATCTGGTACATACAATTCATGACATACAAAAATATAGTGAATTTTACCTCACACTATAAGTCTCGGCTGATCTGGTAGCTGAACTGAAGAAACCCCAACACCCTCTGTGTTGCCTCTGCGCAATAGTTGCGTAGGCCTGTGTGGGGACCTATGTGGATTATGTCACCTCCTCTCTGGGATTGATTTTCCTCTTGGAAATTCTAGTTCCAGCCCTCCCATCTCAGAACCACGATATCCCAGCAAATCTCAGATTGAATCACGAATGCAGAACCTTTGCGTGGGCCTACGTCACCCATTTTGGGGCCCGCTTCACACCCTCTAGAGGTTGCACTACTTCCTCTGCTGCTTCTGCTGTCTCTGTTATGTATTATTGGTCCAAGAGAAGATCCTCTGACCAATAGCTGTCTCTGACCCTCACTGCAATTGAATCACTTAGATCTGATCTTCGTCTGAGCATTGCTTCGTCAAAATAATTCGATCCCTAGATTCACTTGGTGTGTCTTTCTAAATTAACCTCAATTCTTCCTTTATAGTCTTTTATTTGAGATATCAATGACCGATATTAGATCTCTAATAAATATTTGATATTATAACTTGACTTGATCTTCAATTTTTCTAGATTATTCTCACACTGTTTTATTAATACCCATTAATTATTTAATTTCCCTATGTTTAGACATAGGGTCCCCAATTAAATAATTAATTTTTGCAATAAAACATAATCCAAGTGGAATTTTCACAAACGGTATTTGGTTTCTTT
Source organism: Pinus albicaulis (assembly GCA_034641835.2). Taxonomy (NCBI): domain Eukaryota; kingdom Viridiplantae; phylum Streptophyta; class Pinopsida; order Pinales; family Pinaceae; genus Pinus; species Pinus albicaulis. Next base: position 1,582,016,406 of record CM076580.1, on the reverse strand, counting down.
GGAATACTAGTGCCTAAGCCTCTCCACAAAATTTGAGACTTAGAGCACTTCCAATGCTACCAAAAATAAAAAATTACAAGAATGATCTCTTTGGGAATATCCTTCATGAGATTGATGTCAATGTAGATTTGAGTGCCAATAGAAACTGAAACATCCATCTACTTAGTTGCAACAACAAGAAACTAACTAAAATAATTTTCAATGGTGACAGGGAAAGTGGATGCCAATATACTAGAGGCAGACTAGGCATATGCATCCAAATAGGAATGGGAAGAGAATTGTTTAGTGTATGTGTTTAGTGTGATTGCTAAGGCCTCAAAAATGCCCATCACATAATATAGTTTCTCTATCTTAGTAAAATTTAAACCCCATAGTGATGAAAACCTTGGCATAAGGGTGAATCATCGCAAAAGATTGCAAGAAGGTGTTATAAAACTTAGAAATACAAGCCTAGAGCTCAACAAACTTTAACCAATTATTATCAAATATACGAATCCACCCATTACTAAGAAGATGGTCTTCCTCCTTATCCCATTGAAATTCAATATTTAAAATGAATACCAAGGTGGAACAAGATTAAAGATGAAAATTCAGGTGGATAATCCAAGAGAACCAGGAAGAGGGTTTGGAGATCAAAAATTTCTCTTTGGAGAAGCTCTTGTGAGTTCCTTTTGGAAGAGAGGCAATCACTCCTTTTGGGAAGCCACCAAAAGAAACATCAAAAGTACAAAGAGGCACTTCTTTCCTCAAAGGTCCCATTTTTCTATCGAGAGTTATGTTTTCCCAACCACAAACTAGTGCAACATGATAGGTGCAATAGGGCCAATGAAAATGCCACTAATACTCATTATCGATTTGATTAGTTAGCCTGCAAAGGTTTGTGTAACATGTTGGTATTAGCACATATGAGGGAAGGGCCTACTTCCTCTTTAATGGTCAATGGATGGTAGTCACTTGATACTCCAACCAACTCCAAGTAAGATTAGTGCCTTAAATGGGGTCGAGAAGAGGTAGAGGAGTTAATTATGTAGGTTGTCTTGTTGATTTTTGTGCATAGACATGCAATTGAAAACTAAACACAACAAAAAACTACATATTTTCATGTTAGATATGGCAGGTATGTACTAAAAAATTATGTATAAAAAATATTCTAACCTGTAGTGATGCTATTTTCAATTTGGGTTGCTAGTTAGGGGGTTATAGAGAAAAAAAACTTATTTTATAGTTAATTCATATTGCAAAATATACAGTAAACAACATGGATAACAACCTATTTTACTCATATTAATCACACAATGAATTTCATAACACTCCTATATCATATGTCTAGAAGTGGGCAGGTTGGAGGATGAAATTGTTGAGTATGTTGTCATTCATGTCATAGCAGGCGCAAGTGCAGTAGGCGTTAGGAAGTACAACATGTAGATATCTTCATTGATGTCAAGTATAGTTGGAGGTTATTGATATGATACATGTCATTAGAGGAAATTTTAGCCTAAAAGTTCCCATGAAAATTTCATGCAATTTCCATGTCGTAATATGTAAACCAATCAAAATCTTTTAATTTTAAAAAGTGGTACATGTAAATATTTTGGAGGGAAAAGAAAAACTATTTTTTTATTTGTATTTTTGGTTTATCTCCTTATAGGTTTACTCAAATTTCAAGTGTAGACACTCGTTGGACGCAGAATTAAAATCCACATCCAATGAGTACCCATTATGCATACTTTTGAGAAGACCCAAATTGATAAAATTGAAAATACATTAAAAAAGTGTGTTCAACACATTTTTTTAATGTATCTGAAATTTTTATCAATGTGGGCCTTATCAAAAGTATGCATAATGGGTACTCTTTGGATGTAGAATTTATTGTGCATCCAATTAGTGTCTACACTTTAAATTTGAGTAAGCCTATAAGGAAACAAACCAAAAATAAAATTAAAAAGTAGTTTTATTCTTTTCCCTCCAAAATTCATAACTCTTATTTGATCATTTTAACTATTATTTTATTATTTTTCAATAGGAGGCCACTTTTAGGCTGAAATTTCCTCTAATGAATGATAATGGTGAAGGATGAATAAGATGATGTAGCTTGATGAGGTCACTAGATGATGCAGTTGGATGAAACCCTAGCACTAGGGTTTCATTTCCTAGATGATGGATACACCCCACAATTGTTGATCATTTTGATGATGCAGATCAGTTAGTTTGTCCTAGAAACTCTCGCCATTAAATTATCCTCGTCACGTTGATTCTAGTGGTATGTGGAGTGCCTCATGGGCCTTCACAGTTTGGTAGTAATCCCCATCCAAAGTTGCAAACCCCAACTTGTGGACCAAAAACCCAAGGGTAATGATGATGTGGCATGAAAGCCCTAAAAAAAAAGATGATGTTGCATGAAATACCTAAACAAATGATGGTGGAAAGTGTATGAGGTATAAAAAAACCTATGAAGGGGTTTCTATGTCTTAAATTAAAATTAAGGATTGGCTACAAATTAATGGAGGAGAAAATAAATCATTTATTTTTTATCAAATTGAAAGGGAAATTTTAATTTTAAATTCAAAATTTTCCCTCCAAAATATCATGCCGCCTGACCTTAACACACCCCTATCCAAAATCTATATAAAGCCACACTTACACCTATTTTATGTGACTACAAAATGCAAATCATTATGTGATTCACTTCGACCATGTAGAACTGATGAGAGGAATTTTCACAAGGAGTTTTCTTGGGTTTGGGTTTGTTCACATTTTACATTTGCAAGGGAATCACAATTATGTCAATGGCTTGATAATCACACTCTTTGAGACTAAATATCTGAGAAGGAAAAATGGGTTATGCCATCTCTCTCATTAACATTCTATGGAAGTGTGTAATCCTAGTTCAAGATATTGATGCCTTTGCATTTGCTTTGATTTTTTTAGACATATGTATAAAGATGACGACAAGACAAGTCCATAGAAATTAGGAAACTCTTGAATATTTGTATCCTTGAGGAACATCCTGAAGTAATTGTTGGCTTTGCTTAGATTGCATTTGTAGTTAGCACATTTGTGGGTCACACTTTGTGGGCATGTGGTATTATTGTCTAAGCCTCTAAAACATGCTTTCTTTCCATGGTCTAGTCAACAGACTCGCTGGAAGACTTTAGGTGTATCTAAAGTGAGGAATATTCAAAATTTACACAGATACATGTGACCTTGAATTTTTAAACAAGGAACAAAACCCTAGGATGATACAACAAATTTTTGGGTGCTTGTTGAATCTATTGAATTTCCATGATCTTGGGTCTAGGTTAGAATCTTAGAATCTATAATGTTACCAAATCAAGAATCTCAACAAGAAATACTTTGCACAGAGGAAAATATAAAGAAATAAATCACACATTCACAAGTGTAGACAGTTTTTAAAAAATATTGTACAATAATGTGCAACCCAATCTTTGTTATATTAAATCAAACTAAATAATAAAACAATCTATGGAATACAAGATACAATGATGATCAAGCTACGTAGACTCTATGTTGTATCTTTTCATGTTGGTCCTTCTCCTTTGTACTGCTCTCTAGTCGCCCCTTAGTCCTTCAAATGACAACACGGAGACTCCAGGAGGGTTACCACCTAACACTACTGCAAGTCACTTTTGCTGCATGTACATGGGTTGATCCAATATTTTCTCTAGGTTGACCAATCCTTGAGCTCCAATCCACCTTCTAGTAGAATCTTTCATCCATCAAAGAGGTACTCATAAGGCACCAAACTTCACCCAAACTTCAACTCCTCTTTGTCACTTCAAGATATATTTTCTAGGGCTAATTTGGGTAGCCAACACACTACCCTCCACCAGATCAATCACATCCAATTCTTCACTATAGGTTCTACTCTTAGTTGAGGTCTCCAATTTCCAATGTCCACCTCAACACATGGCACCTATAGGTTTCTCATAAAACTGATCCCAATTTGACCCGAAACTTGAACCTAATACCTACAAAAATATACCAACATACATACCTTGCTCACTGTTTGAATTCTACTTTACTGCTACAACCTAGGACTGATTAGGGAAAAAAACAAAATCCCCTAACAACCCTCAATTTTTGCCCAAAATTTCTACCTAGAGCTATGGTTGTCCCTCTTTGAGAGGCCGAGGTGGATTGTTGAAGTTTTGGGTTGTTCTAGACCTCAAACTACCCCCGATCTTCCTTCAAATCGTTGTGGAATGCTTCATATTTCCCTCATAGGCATGTGGAAGCCTCATTTAGGGACAATCCACCCTTCAAATGGTCCTCAAATAGCCTTGTCCTGTACTCCTCTACCTCGGCCCTCTAGCACAACATTTCGACCCTCCTAAAATTCAACAAAGTTTCCCAAAATCTACCCTTTCTTCCTTGTTGCTTGTCCCTTATTTTCTGCAGTTGAAACAAAGGTGTCTTTCTTCCTTCAACGAGCTCTTGTTTTGTGATTTGTTGCACAAATGGATGCCCTTAAATTTCCTCCATCACCTTCTATATATACACAATAGAAGGGCTCCTCAAAACGTCCTCTATGGGCTTGTCCAGCTATCAAGAGCCTTTTTTAACTCAAGTAGAACTTGACACATATGGTGCAAACCCACTCCATAAATTAAAAAATTCATATCTCACTAAGGAAAACTTAGAATTTTACAATTCTCGAAGCGTTGGATTCTCCTCTCTACCCTCTATCATCTCATCCCATCACATGTCCAAAGTGCTCCATGGATTTTCCCCAAAACATGATGGGTGCAAAGCCCCAAGCTTGGGTTCCAAGCCCATAAGTGACCCTTGTGGTGCTTTATCCTCCAAACCCTGAACCCTAGGGCTTGGAGTACCTCCCAAGCTACTAAAAATTGAACACTCTCTCTTAGTGAGGGAGGTACTTCCAAGACTAGGAAGCAACTCATAATCATCATCACGATTGGAAACACTCGCCCAAATCTTGGTGCTCACCACTACAACAATCCCTAAAGCATGAATTATGCTTCTCACAAGTGTTGCTATCATTGGAAGCATCATTTTTCTTCTTCTTCTCCTGTATCACTTTCCAATTTCTCCATGATTCCTTCTTGGTAGTTTTAGGAGCCCCCTTCTTCCCCACTAACCACACACTCTTCTTGGGTTGAAAATTCTCCCTCTGAACATGCAAGCTCCCACTAGAACGCGAGTCCCTCTGAGCCTATAGAATATGTACCTTATTTGTTGTAAAATGTACCTCTACCTGCTTCTCTAGAACCGGCACCTGCTTCTCTATAAACTGCACCTACTTCTCCTTCTTTCCATGATCCACAGGCTTTCCTGTCAACCTGTAGAGACAATTCTCTCCAACTCCAAGCACAATCCCATCAGAGATAGAGCCTCTAAGTCTAAGTCTTTCCTTCCCATCTTGGAACAAGACCTAAAACCCCTTCTTCTTGTTAAAATTATGAAACTACAGCCAAATTAAATTATGGACAACTTAGATGGTTGAGATTATAATTGCATTAGATTCTTGTTTTTGAGAGGAACAAAATAGACCTATAAATCGCCCTAATCGGTTAAGAAAAAGTTAAGTTATGAATTAGTTTATTATTTTATGGGTCGGCCTAACCACGTGTGGATTCGGTTAAATCCCCAAGCAGTCCCTCACAAAGTTATAAATAGAAGCGACCCCAAGTTAATTTGCACACATTTCCTCATGAGATCTTCTTCATGCTATTTTGGTATTGGTTCATAGTTTCTATTTTTGGCGCACATAGGTATGTCAGGAGAAGCTCACAAAAAGGGTCAGGATCATAGGAAGGGTCTCACGTCTGATCTGGGTGTTCTGGGCCATAATCGCAGGCATGCCACGGGTAGGTAGTGGTTGAGTTGGGCCATAACCATGGGCAAACCTTGTCAAGGTCATAGTTGAGTTGGTAAAACCGCAGGTAGGCCGTCTTTATGGCATGAATAGGGCTCCAAGCTGATCAGAACCTTAGCTGTGGGAACAGACCATCCAAGTCCTGGTTATGGGTGCTTCAGTCGCAGACTGAGAGTGTTAAGTCAATGGTTAAGAGATTTCATGACCATATCTGGATGGGATCTCATTCAGTTGATTATGCAATGCCTTCATCCATCTGTCACATAGTCACAGTCACTTCAAATCATTATTTATCATCATTGTGGATTCAGATCTAGGACTTGGTAGTTGAGATAACTTGATGATCCATCGTATCCATGCTCTTGATGTTGTATATCCTCAGATATGTAGATATTCTCTATATATTTCCGCTGCAAGATGTATCTACAGTATTCACTTAGTATCAATAGTATTCATCAATGTGCTTCAGCCAATGTCAATGCATCTCAGTTCCCATAATCAAGTTCCTTCATCATAGATATGTGTAAGGCCACATTATGCATGTGTTAGTTGTTTTTCTCGCATAATGTGGATTTGGATTATGGATCATTTTACTCTTCTTAATGAATCCTTTGATGACGATTTAGAAGAACAATTTGCAATGGTTTTCCTCGTAGTGGATTTTTCCCTGGTCTCAGACCAATCTTGGTGTCTCTACGTGTTCATGCATCTCGTCCTTTGATATTTTACATTTTTTTGCTTAGATGATGATGATAATGATGGTATTTTTATTTCTCTATAGTTTCATATTCTTATGGTTAACAATGTAGACTAGTATTATGATATAATTATTTGGGGCGAACTTAACATACTATTGAATAGATGTAACTATCAAAGAAAATGTGAATGTTAGTTCTCTATGAAAAATTAACATGGTATCAGATTTGGGATGAAGAAAATCCATGGAGATCACCCCCATGGAGACACTTTTATGGAAGCAAGAAGAGGATGGTAGAGACCTAAAATAATTATTGGATATGAAGAAAACTACAGGAAGTTAGTGGATAAGGGTTTGAGAGAAACCCTGGTTTATTGTAAAGTCTTGAGATTTGGTATGTTAAACCCTCACATGGCCTGTATGGATATGCTCAAGTACTTGGGATCGATTTGATAGATGACCTAGTTATTGAAAAAGTTGTTGATTGAAGGAAACATTGTTTTATCATCTATGGAGGGCTCTTGAAGGTTGGTTCAAGAGGGAGAGGATCATCTCTCATTGACGACAAGTATTCCTTGACTTATGACCTTAATCTTGTTTATATTCATGGATATGATTATTGTTTCTAGTCATTACTTCTTGCATGTATATTTTAGCACCTGGATATTTCTAACCTCCATGATGAGATTTTATGAGTGGATACCTCTTGAGGATCTTTTGAAGTGAAAGAAATATGGCTAGATATAGAAAAGGTAAAGAGGCACTTGAAGCTGCTTATGTGAAGGTGCACAAGTAATACCACAAGGCATGGTATATTGTTTTAATGTTATGTTTAATCTATAACGTTGGATGGCTAGGTAATCCTTATGGTATGTTGAGAATGTCTCTTTCGCAAATGGCTCATGCATGCATATGAAGTGATTGGTATTTATGTTTCCTATGATTAAATGGTGCACCTGGTAGTGAATGGTTTGATCATCTTCTTGATTCTACAAGGATACTTACTGTTAATCTTAGATATAATGGCATAGATTGATGTTTGGCTAACATATATTGTTTGTAGATACTGATTCTGACTCTAGTAAATGGTATTCTTGACTCTTGATACGCATAAGTCTTGTTGGATCTCTTATATAAGTTTACCTCATTGATATGGTATTGATAATTCTTGTGACAAGCATGATGAAAGCTCATGGAAATAGAGATTTCACTTTGTTGGTTTATCTATTAACCTAACTTGATCCTATGGGTCATGATACACATGGTATTGGAAACCATGATGATAGAGGCATATCTATGAGATTGATGTTTCCAATCTTTGATTTCCCATGGTTATAGCATATGGTGAAATTAAATGCTTTAATTAGATGTATTGTTCATAAGGTTGTGTTTTCACATAATCCTATTGCCTTGATATTTCAAGTCCAACCCTTGATGAAAGATTGATAACATGATGTTAATTATCATGATATATATGTGTTTATTATCTAACAAATCTGTTGTTGCATGACTCTAGTAAACACAGGTTGATGACATGTATGAAATTGAAATTACAAGCCCTTCTATGACATATGAGTATCTAATTTTGTTGATCTATATCAGAGGTCTGAGCCTCTCTTGCGCAAAGGAAGGCACATGGATGTGACTATGCATGATAGTCATAGAATTGAAGGTCTGTACAATAAATTTAGGATATACTATGAAACGAGGGATCTCTAACATGTCCTACCATTGTAAAGTGGTTTATGGAATTTTTGGAATTGAGCATGAAATCAAATGGTCACTTCGAAGATTTCAGTTCTATAGATGTATTGTAGATACCAGTAAGATTTCTCAGTAGGGAAAGTTCATATGTTTGAACCGAACTTGTATTTTCAGGTGAATGATACATTCATATGGATATGTCATTATGTTTGAGGATTGTGGTACATGTTTTGCTGATTGAAATTGGTGAACTGTGTTTTGAAATTTGACATGATGTTTTAGAACTGTGAATTGATAATTGAGATATATATAGAATTATAGATCTTACCATGATCACACATTTGGATTTGACATGATTTTATCTAGAGATAGTTGATTTTCCCACATGAAAATTCTATATGAACATAGTGACCTTGAATGTCGTATGTGAGTATTCAAAAGTATGGTTTTGTATCAAACTCTTTGTTCCTAGCACAGTGATTGTTGTGACTCAGGATGAAGATGGAGCGTGCATGACTTAACCTTGATGTATGCACTAGCATCTAGTAATGAAAATTACTTGTAATGGCATGATTGACCTTTTGACTTGACAATAAATGAAGTCAAGACTTGATATGAGCTCTACCTGTCACTAGTTGAAATAATTGATACTATGAGATCAATGTATTTGATAATAGTTTTGGTTTGGCTTCTAAAATCTGATGAACTGAATTCGTTACCACAACATTGATTTATGTAAGGTTGGGTCTGTTGGCTTGGTAAGGCATTATGATTGTAGAGAGCGTTGCATGATGTAAGCTCTTCAATTCAGATTTGTCTATATTTGACAGTTATCTAGTGAAGTCGGGATAATGAGTTCCAAGGTATGGCCTTGATTTTGATTATGGATTTACACACTAATAGTCTATTCTTGATAGGTATTGAGCCTCTGAAAATCTAAGTTAGAGGGAGATGTCTTATGAATTGCGTAATGATGTATCATGGCATGATGTATTGATTTCTGGAATTTGGGAAAGAAATTCCATATTGCAAGATTGTTGAAATGTCTTTATGTAATGTAAATCCTTGGACACTTTGATTTAAAGTTCAAATGTTTTGAACTTGATATGGAATTTGTTAGTTGATTGAAGCATTGATATTTCATTTTGAAAATCCATTCATATATGTCATGTATAGAACATGATTAAATTCATGATTGAAATGCTTCATTCAGAATTTGCACCAAACATCTTTTATTTGTTCTACTCTTAAAGGTTGAGATATTTCTCCCATGATATGTAGTTTCATGAATGAACTAATGATGTTTTGGATTAGTATTGATGAGCACATTTGGATGTTGTCTTAGTATAAGATCTGCCATGATATGTTAGACGAGAGGTCCATAACACGACCGAGGTTGGATACAATCCTGCTAGCAAGGCTAGCTATGAGGAATGATGTAGAAGATCCTTAGAGAGTTGTCTTTGCATGATATGGATAAGACATGAATACACTATGATGTGAGAGGATCCCATATACATATATTTTGGACTATGATTTCTCCATTTATTGAGACAATGCAGTTGTTCGAGACAATCTTAGGCTTGTGATTGACACCTTTGTGAGAGGGAGGATGATTATGGTATCCGTGTGTGATTGACACCTCCTTGAGAGGGAGGATGATTATGGTATGTTGTTATGATTGATATATTATTGTAATTTACATGATTATGTATTTTCTAACATAACACTGGATTTGATGTCCTGTATGAATAGGAATTAGCAAATACCATATGAGAACAGTGTTGATCAAGGATAGTGAGTCAAATCTTCCTCCCTGTTTGATCTCTCAGGATGAGGAATTGAGATAGAGGACTCCTAGGGTTGATGGAACTCTGGAAAATAGGGCATATTCCCTATCTGTTACCCATAGGGTTGAGATGTTACTCCCTTGTCATCATAGGGTCAGGGAATGTTGCTCCCCTTATTAGTATTTGCAGAGTATACCCTAATTGGCATCATACCCATAAGCAAGGCTTGTCAAGGAATACCGCTCCTCCTTTGGCCAATGAGTTGAGAGTGTACTGGGGGTGTAAAACCCAAGGAAATTATGATGCAGGTGTTCTACCAAATGACTATTCAAGGTCATCGATGGGAAGATCAATATGAAATAGGATGGGTTGAGATAACCCCTATATGGTTTCGAGTGGAAAGTGAGCTCCCCGATGTGATATTAGGGTCGAGATAGGCTCCCCTACATGGATGGATGTCCTATTGCTAGATATGGGGTTGTAGAGGTATAGCTCCCCCATGAGGTTTTGGGTCGAGATGTGCTCTCCGATGCAGTTATAGGTTGAGGCATGCTCCCTGATGATAAGCTCTCTGATGATGATTAATGATGATATTCCAGGTAGTAGCCCGTTGTCAAAGAATCCAGGATGATAGCTTGATGGATGAAGGGTGGTAGATTAAGCTCCCCTCTGGTGAAAAATTCTTCTTCTAGATCTGAGAATTCTCAACATATAGGTAGGAAAAATTAAGAGAAAAGCATAAATAAGAATGAAGAGTACATTAATGATTTGTAATGAGAAAGGTTCACATCATCATGAATACATGACATAAATAACCAATGACGATACATGATGATGCATGAATATAACATAATGACATTGACAAACAAATATTAGCAGGTGGAATTCTCCTTGGTTGAGTGGGAGTGTTAAAATTATGAAACGATGGTCAAATTCCACTATGGACAACTCAGATGGTTGAGATTATAATTGCATTAGATTCCTGTTTTTGAGCAGACCAAAATAGACCAATAGATCTTCCCAATTAGTTAAGAAAAAGTTAAATTATTTTATTATTTTATGGGTCGGCCTAACCGCATGTGGTTTCAATCAAATCCCCAAGCGGTCCCTCACAAAGTTATAAGTAGAAGTGACCCCAAGTTCATTTGCACACATTTTCTCATGAGATATTCTTCATGCTATTTTGGTATTTGTTTGTACTTTCTGTTTTTGGCTCGCACTGGTATGTCGGGAGAAGCTTGCACAAAGGATTGGGATCATAGGAAAGTTCTCACATATGATCTGGGTATTCTAGGCCATAACTATAGGCAGGCCACAGGAAGGTAGTGGTTGAGTTGGGCCATAACTGCAGGTAGGCCTTGTCAAGGTCGCGGTTGAGCTGGTAAAACTGTGGGCAGTCTGTCTTCAGGGTGCGACTAGGGCTTTGGGCTGATCATACCCTCAGCCGCGGGCACAGATTGTCTAGGTCATGGTTATGGGTGCTTCGGCGACAGGTAGAAAGTGTTAAGGCCACGGTTAAGGGATTTCATGAGCAAATATATATTGGATCTCATTCAGTTGATTGTGCAGCGCATTCATCCATCTGTCATGGAGTCACAGTCACTTAAAATCAGTCTTTATCAGCATCCTAGATTCAAATATAGGACTTGGTAGTTGAGATCACTTGGTGATCAATCAGGTCCATTCTCTTGTTTTTGTATATTTTCTCTATATATTTCCGCTACAAGATGTATCTACATTCTTCACTTAGTATAAAAAATATTCATCAATGTACTTCAACCAGTGTCAATGCATCTCAGTTCTCAGAATCAAGTTCCTTCATCAGAGATATGTGTAAGGCCACATTATGCACGTGTTAGCTATTTTTTCTTCATCCTATAGATTTGGATATGTGGATCATTTTACTATTGTTACTAAATCATTTGATGATGATATAAAAGAAGACTTTGCAAGGGCTTTCCCCGTAGTGGGTTTTTCCCTCGTCTCGGACCAATCCTAGTGTCTCTATGTGTTCATGCTTCTCTTCCTTCGATCTTTTACATTCCTCTCCTTAGACGATGACGATGATGATGGTATTGTTCTTTCTGCATAGTTTCATATTATGATGGTTAATAATGCATATCAGTATAATGATATAATGATTTGGGGTGAACTTAACATATAATTGAATAAATGTTACTATCATAGCAAAGAACAATGTTTCTCTATGAAAAATTAACACTTATCAATCATTGAGACATATATCATGCTATATCTGAGTCCTAGTACAAATAGTACATCTTGGACCCGAATCACTCATCTTGTCTCCATATTGAATGATACAACACCCAATCCTCATATCTCCAACTAACACTTATCTCCCAACACCATGTACAACTTCGAGTCCCATTCATCTAAAGTCTTAAAAACCTCTTGTGACCCTGTCATATGTTTCAAATCACCTCTTTCCATGTACCATCCATCCTCATTGACAATATCCTGCAAGAAATGAAAGATCATAGCAAATTCTTCCTCCTCCAATCTCCTAGTGAGATCATCTATCTCCATTGAAGTGGAAACACTAGCGACCCGCTTCCCTTTCCTCTTCTTTGCATCTCCCTTCTTCTTCATCGAACATCTCGATGAAAATTGACCCATCTCGCCACCGTTGAAACACTTCAATTTTCTCATGTCCTTCTTCTTCCTACCCTTTATTCGTGTTGTAAGTGCCATGTACTCATCTACCCTCTTCATTCGATGAAGATGCTCGTCTCGAAAATCTTCTTGAATGGAGTTGTCCCACAACCTATTCTAGTCTGGAAAATTATCTTTGGTAATGAATCCTTTGATGAAGGGCTTCCATTCCTCGATGAAACCTTTCAAGGAAATCCTCACCATATCGCTATTTGAAATAGTCACACCAATGGCAACAAGCTCATCTCTGAACTGAGACAACCTCATCACATAAAAAGTCACTTCTTAACCATTTATCATCTTGGTGGACTTCAACTTATCCTCTAATACCAGTACTCAGTTCTCGTTCTTATTCTGGAACAAATTTTGAAGAGGCATCCACATCTCATGTGCAGTGTTCTTCCCGAATGAATGAGGTATTATGGGATTCTTCACACCATCTAGTATGAACAATCTCACCCACGTATCTAAATATTCGTACACTTCCCGCTCCTTTGTGTCTGTTGGATTCTTGATGGACTTCTAGGAGAACTCCCAAGTCTTTTTGACCTAAAATACAAACTTGATCCTTTCCTTCCATGGACTATAGTTGGACAACCCTTCCAATCTGTCCTCATACTGGATTCATACCTACAACTTCGACATTGTCACCTGAATGTGACCAACTCCATGTTAAGTTGTACTTTGTTGTGCACAACTCTGATTCACTGTCTTCCAAAGTAGCTTAGACATGCTCTGATTCCATGTTGAATTTCCACAATATTTGGTCTAGTTTAGAATATTAGAATCTCTGACACTACCAAACTACGAATTTCAACAAGAACTAGTTTTCATAATGGAAAATATAAAGAATTAAATCACACATGCACAAGTGTTGACATTTTTTAACAAATATTGTACAATAATGTACAACCTAGTCTTTTTTATATTAAATCAAACTAAATAATACAATAATCTATGGAATACAAGATACAATGACAATCATGGTGCATAGACTCTATGTTCTATCTTGTCCTATCGATCCTTTGCTTCTGTACTTCTCTCTATTTTCCCCTTAGTCCTTCAAAGGACAACACATAAAGACTCCAGGAGGGTTTCCACCTAAAATTGTTGCAAGTCACTTCTTCTACATGTACATGGGCAGATCCAATATTCTCTCTAGGCTGGCCAATCCTTGAGCTCCAATACGCCTTCTAGTAGTCTCTTTCATCCATCAAAGTGCTACTCATAGGGCACCAAAATTCACCCAACCTTCAACTCCTCTTTGTCACTTCAAGATAGCTTTTCTAGGGCTACTTTGGGTAGCCAACACACTTCCATCCAAAATATCAATGGCACCCAATTCTTCACTATAGGTTATTCTCCTATTTGAGGTATCCAATTGCCAATGGCCACCTCAACACATGGCACCTATGGGCTGCTCATAAAAATGATCCAAATATGCTCATAAAACTGATCCAAATCTGACTCGAAATGTGGATCCAACGCCTACAAAAATTTACCAACATACATACCTTGATCATTGTTTGAAGTTTTCTTTACTACTGCAACATAGGCCTGGTTAGGGCACAAAACACAATCCCCTAACAACCCTCAATATCTGCCCGGAATTTCTCCTTAGATCTGTGACTGTCCCTCTTTTAGAGTTCGAGGTGGTTTGCTGAAGTTTTGGGTTGTTATAGCCCTCAAAATACCCTTGGTCTTCCTTCAAATCACTGTGGCATGCTTCAGATTGCCCTCACAGGCCTATGGAAACCTAGTTTTGGGAAAATCCACCCTCCAAACGACTCGCAAACAAGCATGTATTGTACTTCTTTGCCTCAACCCTCTAGAAAAACACTTCAGCCCTATTAAAAATCATCAAAGGTGCCCAAAATATTCAATTTCTTCCTTTATGTTTTTCCCTTCTTTTCTGCAGCTAAAATAAAGGTGTCGTTCTCACTTCAATGAGCTCTAGTTTTGTGATGTGTTGCACAAAAGGATTCCCTTAATTGTCCTCCATCACCTTCTATATATACACAATATAAGGGCTCCTCAAAACGTCCTCTATGGGCTTGTCCAGTTGTCAAGAGCCATATTTAACTCAAGCTGACCTTGACACATATGGTGTAAACCCACTCCATAACTTCAAAAATTCATATCTCACTAAGTTAAACTCAGAATTTTACGATTCTCAAATTGTTGTATTCTCCTTTCCACCCTCTAACATCTCATTCTATCACATGTCCAAATTTCTTCATGGATTTTCCTCAAAACACAATGGATGCAAAGCCCCAAGCTTGGGTTCGCCTCTTGTGGTGCTTTGCCTCTAAACCCCAAACCCTAGGGCTTGGAGTACCTCTCAAGCTACTAAAAAATTGACTTAATCCACATATTTTTATTTGCATCCAAACAATGTGTATTATTGAATAGTTTTTACATCATTCATTTAAAAAATTTTCTTGCAAGTCATCAAAGTCACTTGTCGTAGTTTGAAGTTATCATATGTTGAAGTGACCAGAAGAAACCCTTAGTAGATATAATTTGTAGCAAATGTTTTAATTAAGCTACATTTATGACATATGAATTATTACACTAGTTAAACTTAATAATCCGTTATGAATCAAGGTTTATTAGTACATGCGTCTATGGTCAGCTCTTATATCATGGTGTGCAATGGTTGACTAACACCCATAAGATCTGTGATTCTATTGTAAAAGTTGAATTTTGATGAGTTGATATGAGTAGGCCATCCACTGTATCTATAGACATTTCTGAATCATAATAATGGCACCAATAATGTGTGATATTGAGCGTCATATTTCTGCGGCACATTGTGTGGGACGTTTTGAAAAGTTGACATGTCATTCTCAGAGACAAAATGACCTTGTTGAAGCATCCTTACAGCTTGGTGGACACATTGAAGCAAGTTTCAATGACCTCAATATTATTGGAATTTGCAATAGGTTGTTGGTTTGGAGTTTTTCTCAAAGTAACCCTATTGTGTGACAAAAAGATGATCCATTGAATAATAATATTACTAGCTAGGTATTTCAATTAAATTGGCAACATAGGTTGATATGCATTATTGTGATACTTAAAAATAAAAGTAATGAACCTTATGACAATATGTGGATCTATTATATACAACAGAGATGAAATATGTATGTAGTGGCCTTGATATAAAACAATATCATAACAAAATTGAATTTCCTTATGAAAAAAATGGCAGTGTTATGATGCAATGAATACACTATAGAAATTGCAGATTATTTAAAGTTGCTAAGTTCTACATTTTGTAGAAAGATATGCTAGGGTTTTCTTGCTAGATTTAACAATGGTTTATAATTTATTTAATGATTTTTGGTGTATATGAAAGGTTTTGTTATAGGCATATGTGCCATAAGAGCATAGGAAAATTCTGACTAAGATGACTATAGTAATTCATATATTGCAATGACCTCAACGAACATAAGAAGGGATAGAAATATTCATAATAATATTATTGAAGTTATCTCAACATAGTAGAAGTTGTAGTCTAGTTAAAAAATCTTGATGGTTGATGAAAAAGGTGACCATGTTGATTGAGAAACAATAATCATTGCTGACCTTATACTAGTCATCATGAATCGGTGACACTGAAGCATATGGCATAGTGATATTCACCTAATAAGGAAGTTACCATTGACAGTGACTGGCATTAATTTATTGGTGACTTGAAGGCATGGCAATGTTGCAGTGATAAAGTAAGTTCAAATGACTAAGTCAAGGTGCAACATTGAGCAGTAGAAAAGGTAGTAGTAAGTGTTTCAGCATTAGCAATGGCATTGGAGTGCAATAGCTAAGGTAGTAGTGGACAAAAGCAGTGGGCATCAGTGGTAGAAACAGTGGACAACAATTGTGGAGAAACAATGATTATTTGATTTATTGATTGTAATGGAGGTTGAATACTCTTGCATACTTGATCTGCAAACATATTCATACTTGGGGAATTTAATACTTCCTTCCAACTTAGTTGGTAAATTGTGTATGTAACCATAAATAATGCAAATCTTGTTTGGACAAAAAATTCTATGTATTGTTCATTGATGTGCTGTTGTTTTATGATTGTGTAATGCTCATAATGTTTTAAAGTGTTAAAATAACCAATTGTGTGAAAAGAGAAGGAAATATTGATTCACCCGCCTCAGTATTTCCAACAATTGGTATCAGAGCGAGTCCTTCTTTGAATCTTAAACACTTAAAGGAAAATTTGTAGCATTCAGATTTGATTGGTGAAGCCCTGAGTTGAAGATAAGATGGCTACCGGCCTTGAAGAAGATGTTAATTCCCTCAAAGAAAATCTTCGAGTGGTGACACTATACAGAGATATGACCATGCGAATGTTTAACAATCTTTATATATAACTTGAAGACCTGAAGGCCAAGAAGAAAAAGTATTACAATAGTTGGAGACTTTCCATAGTTGGTAACAACCGACTTGAACTTCAAATTAAAGAACTACAAACATCAGGAAAGGATCAGGAACTTGATGAAGCAAAGAAGGAAGTGGAACATCTCAAAATCATGCTAGAAGAGGAAAACAAGAGAGAAAGCACCCTGACAAGCCATCTCAAGGAAAAGGAGAATCCAAATAAATGGAAAAAGGAGGATAAAGAACTTGGCAAGAAAATCACCTCCTTGAAGAGGGAGCTTGAAGAAGCCAACATTACTGAGGATGTATTAAGAAGTCAAATAAAGCAGAAGGAAGAATATTGCATAAACTATGAGCAAGAAATTTTCATCTTGAGAGAAAAAGTTGACAAGCTAAAAAAAAAATTAAGGAGCTCACAGGTCTTGGATGATATTATCAATTGTCAAAGATCATCATTTATCAATACAAGTCTTGGATATGTTAGTAAGTCATCGTGTTGCAAGAATGAGGATGTAAAATAAGAAGAAATGTTACATGATAAAGATTAAGAGAAATCACTTGTAAAAGTTGAAAACAAACCTCATAAAGAGAAGCCCCACCCCAAAGATGAAGAGAGGCCCCTTTTCAAGGAAGAAAATAGGTCTTATGCCAAAAATGAAGTGAAGCCCAAAGTCAAAGTCTTGCACAAATGAACCCGCATTGGATGTTGGAAGAAAAATGAATATACACCCAAGTATATGGCCACATTTTATGGTTATTTTAATGCATGTTCTAACTATGGACATAGAGCTCGAGATTGGAGAGAATATAGTAGGAATATTGATAGGGGGTTTTATCAAAGCCCTAGAAGCAGATTTTCTGGAAGACAAGACAGAGTCCCATATGCCTATGACAACAAAATTTACAACAACTTTTCTCCATTATTGAGGCCATATCTTGAGTGTTATTTATGCCATAAATTTAGCCATTTTACATGAAATTGTAGAAGTGGTTTTGTTGAAATGAAACTAGTGTTGGTCTTCATATTTGTATATGAGTAATGAATTGATGTAATCATTTTTTTTATTTGTAAAAAGAAAAAATGTATTTTTTATAAAAGAAAAATATGTATTTATTAATGGGTTTCTTTCCCATTATAGGTCTACCACCCATTGTGTGCTCAGGATTTATTATGTCAATTCAAAGGTCAAAGGTCACAATGTAAAGTCCCTTGGAGGGTGCTTGTATCAAAAGGAAGAAAAATATTTTTATGTAAAGGGGAGTCTAGAAGCCACCAAAATGGCAAGTTGACCAACTCTTAAGTTGGCCTAGAAGAGGCCTAATATATCCCTCAAGACTCTTATAAAAGAAGGAGCTCATCCTCATTAGAGACATAAATAAATCACATCAATTTTCTAATATGATATGAACTAAGAAAGAACAATGAGATATCCAAGAGGGAAATGAAGAGAAGGACGAACAAAGAATTATGTTTTGGCATATCTATTGTTACAACCCATGGTTGAAGATCCATGTTAAAAAAACATAAAATTAAGGTAATGGGACATGTATTCCAAGCTTAATGGTGGGAAAAACATCCTAATGGGTGTTCATTTCAGTTAATTAATGACTATTGAAATTGGAAAAGGAATTGGAAAATGAAAAGAGGCATTAACTGGCGTTTATTTATGGAAATAATGGAAAATAGGAGGAAAGGAAGGTGAAAGGTCACATATTTTCATAAGAAGGAAATTGAAGGAAAAATGTACGAAAATGAAGAAAATAGAGGCATTAACGATCAAAAGTCTTATGAGGATTGGTTCAGAGACATTTTCCAATTCAATTTTGGAGCTCTATTCTATTCTCTCATTCTCTCACACTTAGAGTATTATTGGAGCACTCTAGTATTCACTTGGATTTGGAGGAAGAAGACAAAGGAAAATAGGAAAGTGAAATCAGAAAACATGATCAATAGCTACATCTAGATTTCTTTGTAGGTATCAAGTTTCATGTATGATTTCCTTGCTAGTTTTGGCATGCATGGTATATGCATGTGGTTATTTGGTTATGATATGTCATTGGCATGGAGGATTTAATGAATTGACAATGGATTTTCCTAGCCTTTCCATTTCCTAGATAGCCATGGTGTTGTTGGTTTACCCATTTTTTTTTATTGGTTCTCATGTTCCTTATGGTTGTGGGTCGAGTTACTAGTTCCTTGAGCCTTGGTTGGACAAACACTCTGTAATATTCCCAAATGGGGAAATCAGCAATATAAGAAAATAAAACGAATTTTTTAGAAATATATGCTATAATAACTCATAACATCCCATGGATTCATCAGTTTATTCATTATAGGAACCAAATCCAAAAGGAGATCAGAAACAAATCATGATAGGTGAGATAAACAAGCCTCCCACACCCAGAATAGCCCAAAAACAATGCAACCCCAAAACTACCTCAACACAGAAATACTGCAACAAGTGACAACACAGTCTAATAAGGGTATATACTCCAAAATTATAGATACAAATAGATCTGCACATATATAATCAATATTGCTCAAAAAATGAGATATAATCTCTTCTATACAAATCCAAGAGAACCCGGGAAGGGTTTCCAGAAATTCAACCAAATACAAATGGTGATCTACAACCCTAGGATTGACGAGTCACTACAAACTGAAGCTCATGAAATAGAAGGCTGAAATAATGTATATCTGATGTGAATCTCCTCAAATTTCTCCTCTAATGAAAGGCTGAACCCTTCAACCACAGGAAAACACTCTAAAAGAGCCACAAGATCCTCTCTTGAAGCCACCCTCCAAAATAACGCAATTCCTAGCTGAAAATGCACTGTAAATGATGGGGATTATTTGGCATGATGCCAAATATCTGAAATGTGCTCAAGAACCCTCCAAACTAATCTCCCAAGAGAAGGAATCCTTCCTCCTATGAACGACTAGCTAATAAAGTGGGTTTCTCAACCCTCCACTGCAACACCCTGCAACACAACGCAATATTCTACAGAAACTACGCTATAGCTGAAGATTGAAGCTTGGTCACAATGGTAGATATGTGGAATGATAGATCAGGACTCTCCCAAGATCTACTCAAAGGGAAGAGGTGGAATTCCTGAACATGAATGCCCTGTGCTAAACAACACCAGCAATCTTAGCTAAACAAGTGAAGAGAGCAAAAGTATAAACAGACATATCAAAATAATAATCATAAGCTAACCTCATATGGATACCATCCTCTTCCTTATAAAAAATATGAACCTTCTCACCTTGGGTCCAACTCATTAGGGTTTCCATCATCATGCACTTAATCTCCCTCCAAAACTGCGTTGTCCCACCATCAAAGCCACTCCTCCATAACAACACTGTTTGATTTGGTCAAAGTTGACCTCTTCAACTTGCTCTAGTCCATTTTTACACCTAAGGGTCTTCAATCTAGCTTTTATATGACTATCTAAACTAATCCATATTCATATTGGGTTGCCTCTATTGATTATTCACTTCCTCCATTTCAGCTCTGTTGACTTGGTCAAACTTGACCTTGTCTTCATGCATTGGCCCCGTTCACACATGAGGGTGATTTATCTAGCTATGAATATGATCCATTTTCACATTAAGAGGGATTTTATGCCTACTAAAAGGATTTATGGGCCTCCCTACCCATTTATTCATCTAACTACATGTTAAGATCAAAATTAATATTCCAATTAGTTGCATGCTAATTTAGGAATATTACAGTCCTCCCCTCCCAAATGTTGCTTGTCCTCAAGAAAATACAAGGATAGAAATGAAGAGCCTCCTCTCCTCCTCTTGTAGCATCCTCATATGATAAAATACTCCAAGTAACAATATTTTGTCTCATCAATACATCTCCAAGTTGCCCCTCCCAAGTATGCAAGTTAGCTTTTGGTGACCAACCCAAATAGCTATCATCATGTAGAAGTAAAACACCCATGGAGGCAACAATGTGTTACCTAGAGGCCTTATTGAGGCATGGAATCTGATATATTTTGGGAACTAACATCCCCATGTGAATCTCCCATCCCCAAGCTATCATCCATACAAAATGAGCCACTCTCCAAAATGGTAACTCATGAAAAGTCTCCTCCACCTTTGCCTCCTGCAATGTAGGTGGGCTGAATAACTGAACATGGTAGAATAAATGGACTACCCCATGCTATATTTCTCTCCACTTATGATAAGTGTAGATTGGTTGTTGATTTTGGGCTGCAACAATGTTTCCCTCAAGAGGCAAGAAGAAAAATAGATATTCCAAGATCCTCTCTCTAGAGTTAGGAATCATGCTGGCCCAAACCATCCCATACAAAGTGAATGGTACATCATCACCATATGTTATCCAAATCAGAAAATTGTTGAAGGTTATGTACAATTTTGGATGATACCAATGGTTTCTCCAGTGGATATAGCGCAGTCTTTCCCACTGCCGTTTTAGAACATCATGTAGCAAGTGGTCCTCCAACGCGTTACTAGTTGTGCATGTTTGCTCATCTACTATGAGGTAGTAAATCAGCTGAGCACAATAAGAATAACACCACACTTGCCCAAGGTCATGCAATGAGGATTATATCCATCATAAATGTTGGTCCTAGAATGACCATGAAACCTAGAAATAATCTTGCCCTCTTGTGGAGCAATGCACTGTACATAGAAGGTGAGAAGATGGAAATACTTTATGACATGATAAATAGGTACATAAATACATTTCTTACCATGCATAGTGACTAGGCTGAAGGTGAGGTCCAAAGATGAGCCCTCCCATGAGAATCTTCTCATAAGTATCTGAAAAATGAAGGAATGCATACTCCAATTGGAACACTCCATCAATAGATACATACTCCTAAGTGACAATGCTTTTGGCCTTAGTGATAAGGCTCTTGCCTCTCTATGAATCCATTCTTTGACATGCCATATGCCAAAGTCATCTGCCATCATGCTGCTATGTGTAGGAGCCTCCTTCCCATGTGGAAGTACTTCCTGATCCTCCAATGATGAAGCATAGCCTCTTTTCACTTTGAGTGTGCCATCCCTTTCTCCTGCAATTTCATGCCAAGTATGGGAAAAATTCTGCCCATACTCTCACAAGAGTAGCCAAAGCAACAATAACTCTTGCTGCCCCCTCACACCTCCATCATACAAATCATGAGATGAAAACATAATGATTGATATGAAGAATTTCATATCAACACAATGCACCCAAACTCCTTGCTGGCATATGATGTAAGTGCCTTGCCAAATTTCCTTCACCAACATACCCTTTGAAGAAGGATATGTCACATGATGGCCAAAATCTTTCAAGAGTAGCCAACGCAGCCATGCCTCTTGCTTCCCGGTGTCATAGATATGTAGGTGACTCACCACCCTCTTGCTTACCATCCACATCCTTTCATCCGAATGTGGGTGTCTCCTACCATGCCCCATATTAATATTCCTCCAATGGAGAACACCATCCTCCCATATCAGATTTCTACCCTTGCATTTCATGGGATGTTGAAATGCAATCTCTTGGGAATATCCTAGTGAAAACCCCTCACCAATGACCATATTGAATCCATGAGGATCCAAGTATGTTGAAGGTAAAACCTCCTCATAGGGTTGTACAATGCTCATCCTATCCTCCAAAAATCCACACCCCAACCCCCGGAGTTGTGTGCATCTCAATAATGAATAGTCAGGAGGATTGTTTATCCTTTCCTTGAATAACTCAAGGCTGCACAACGCAGTGAAAGTCTGCTACTCCAAATTAGAAATATATTTTGACCCTTGGTCATGCAATAGCATTTTTCCACAACTCTCCATAATATGGGCTTAAATAACAAAAAGTGGAAACTTATGCATACCTTGGTGAAGCTTGGGAACTTCTTGTATTGCTACAAGGGTTCCTTCCTCCAATGTGATGGCTTCTCTTCCATAGTTGTATCAGCACTGGTACAAGTCTCCTCAAGTGGTGGTGAAGGCTTCTCCTCCCTGGATTTCTTCTTGTCAAATTTTTTGATCAACCTTTGAGTAAAATATACAAATGCAGTCACTCTTGCATGACTCAAATGGCTGAACCACCAAATGCTTGCTTCACCCTCAAGGTGCAGCATTGCAATCTCAACAACCTCTCTTTCTACCACTGGATGTAGTAGGAAGAATGCATCTAGCTTCATTACCCAAGCCATTTCTATACATGTGGATGGCCCATAAAAAGTAGACAATATAAATCTATTGCCCTTTATTCTCCTATTGCTGCAAAGTCTCCTTTCTTCTTCAAGCTGATTGAACTGTGGAAGAGTTAGAGTCTCCTTGAAAGCTCTAGGTTGAGACTTATATTCTTCCAGGTATCCACTTAGGATTTCATGTTCCAAGTGCCCTCCATCTCCATACCTCTTGTCTTCTTCATCCAAAGGAAAGGGCATAGTGTAATGCTTTGGATCTCTCTACAACAATGGTTCTTTCTTTTGATAATAGGAGGTACATGGACCTTCCTCTTCTTGAAACCCTCTAGAGGTCTCTTTGTATCTTTCCTCTTTCATCTGCTTAACCTCCTTGGAGAGGTTCTTCATGGATCTAAAAAGTGATGAGAAAAATCTCACTCCTTCCATCATCTTGATCTCTTTCTCCTTCTCTTCTTCTTCTTATAGAATATTGGCTGAAACTCACAGGTTGAGCCAAGATTATGCTCTGATACCACTGTAATATTCCCAAAATGGGAAATCAGAAATATAAGCACAGAAAACACATTTTTCAGAAATATATGCTATAATAACTCATAAAATCCCATGGATCCATTTTTTTATTCATTATAGGAACCAAATCCAAAAGGAGATCAGAAACAAATCATGATAAGTGAGATAAACAAGCCTCCCACTCCCAGAATAGCCCAAAACCAATGCAACCCCAAAACTACCACAACACAGAAATACTGCAACAAGTGACAGTGTAGTCCAATGAGGTTTTATACTCCAAAATCATAGAGACAAATAAATCTACTCATATATTAATCAATATTTCTCAAAAACTGAGATCTAGTCTCTTTTATACAAATCCAAGAGAATCCATGAAGGGTTTCCGGAAATTCAACCAAATACAAATGGTGATATACAACCCTAGGACTGAAGAGTCATTGAAAACTGAAGCCCATGAAATAGAAGGCTGAAATAATTTAGATATGATGTAGATCTCCTCAAAGGTCTCCTCCAATGAAAGGCTGAACCCTTCAACCACAGGAAAACACACTAAAAGAGCCACAAGACCCTCTCTTGAAGATTTCCTCCAAAATAACGCAATTCCTAGCTAAAAATGCACTATAAATGATGGGGATAAGTTGGCTTGATGCCAAATATCTGAAATGTGCTCAAGAACCCTCCAAAATGATCTCCCAAGAGAAGGAATCCTTCCTCCTATGAAAAACTAGCTCAGAAAGTGGGTTTCTCAACCCTCCACTGCAACACCCTGCAACACAACACAATATTCTGTAGAAACTACGCTGTAGCTGAAGACTAAAGCTTGGCCACAATTTCAGATATGTGTAATGATAGATAAGGACTCTCCCAGGAGCTACTCAAAGGGAAGAGGTGGAATTTCTAAACAAGAACACCCTGTGCTAAACAACACCAGCAATCTTAGCTAAACAACTGAAGAGAGCAAAAGTCTAAACAGACATATCAAAATAATAATCATAAGCTAAAATCATATGGCTGCCATCCTCTTCCTTATAAAAAATGTGAGCCTTCTCACCTTGGGTCCCACTCATTAGGGTTTCCATCTCTTAATCTCCCTCCAAAACTGCGTTGTCCCACCATTAAAGCCACTTCTCCATAATAGTGCTATTTGATTTGGTTAAATTTGACCTCTTCAACTTGCTCAAGTCCCTTTTTACACCTAAGGGTCTTCAATCCAACTTTTATATGACTATCTAAACTAATCCATATTCATACTGGGTTGTCTCTATTGATGATTCACTTCCTCCATTTCAGCTTTGTTAACTTGGTCAAACTTGACCTTGTCTTCATGCATTGGCCCCTGTTCACACATGAGGGTGCTTTATCCAACTATTAATATGATCCCTTTTCACAATAAGAGGGATTTTATGCCTATTAAAAGGATTTATGGGCCTCCCTACCCATTTATTCATCTAACTACATGTTAAGAGAAAAATTAATATTCCAATTAGCTGCATGCTAATTTAGGAATATTACACGCTCTAGAAGCCATGTAACAACTTGGGTTGATTTACTAGTCCTAGAAGCCTTGGTTGGAAAAACGCTCTGGAACGCTTAGTGGGTTGAGTTACTAGTCCTGGAGCCTTGGCTGGAAAAATTCTTTGGATCCCTACGACAACTGTGGGTTGAGTTACTAGTCCTAGATTCAGGTTGGAAAAAATGCTCTCGAGCCCTCGTCAGCTTGGGTAGAGATCAATCCTGGTAATGGTTAGTAATGTTTGACCTTGAGGTGGAATCATTGATTGAGGATTGAGGTGGTTTGGCCACTAGAAGACTTATTTTGTTTTTTCTTGGTTTATTCCATGAGATCAGACATTCAATTTTTGAATATGGTGCAGGGGTGATTAGATGAAAGAGAGATTTGGTTCAACCAAATATATGGTCAGGTGGTATGTGGAAGTCCCCCACATTGTTGGTAATTTCATATGTTAATAAGAGCCATTATTTTATTGTAATTCATGTATATATGTTGAAAATATGTTGGTGATATTATGGCTGAGTTGTCATGGCTTACATGCTGGTTAATTTGTGATTATATGTTGTTCATATTATGTGTATCCTACGGCTCTTTTCGTTAGTTGTTTATGTGTGGTACTACATACATATAGTTCTATGCGATGTTGCGTGCAAATGGTGTTTTGTACAATGCATGTGGTGTTGTGTACACATTGTGCAGGTGGTGATATGTACATATGGTGTTGTGTACACATTTTGCAAGCGTTGTTATGTACATGTGGTGTGTGTACACATCGTGCAGGTGGTGTTGCGTAGACATCGTGCAAGTGGTGATGTGTATATGTGGTGTTGTGTACATGCAGTGTTGTGTTAACATTGTGCATGTGTGTTTGTGTACATATGACGTTGTGTACAGATGGTACACGTGGTGCTATTGTATATGTGGTGTTGTGTACATGTTGTACATGTTACATTGTGTATTTGTGCTATTGTGTTATGAGTATTGTGTAGTCATTGTATCATGACATGTGTATTCATTGTGTTGTACTATGTGTACGCATATGTATTGTGTTGTACACCTGATGTAGGAGTATGTATTGTGTTGTGTTGTACACTGAGTGTAAGTGTATGTGTCATGATGTATATTGTGTGTAGGTGTATGTATTGTGTTGTGTCATACATCGTGTGTGGATGTATGTGTTATGATGTACATTGTGTGTATATGTATATTATTGAAGAAACGAAAAGGAATTGGGTGTTTTTCGAGTGTGGCAACTGATCCAGTGTGTATACAGAAAGGACAAAGGATAAAGGCAGAAGCAAAGGACCAATTGAAGAATAAGTATTAACATTTATTTAATTTTTTACTATGCATGTGATCTGTGATTCTGGTTCATGATGATTACATGTGATCTATGATTATGGTTTATGATGATTACATGTGATCTATGATTTTGATCTATGATGGTTGAGTTTTGAGAAACCAAAAGTGATTTTTTATACATCATGGTTTGATCAAACAACTAGTTTGACTTGTTGTGATAAGAAGTAAACAGAATTTCAAGTGTGCCCTATTGAGAAGCCACCAATGAGGTATGATTGAAATTTATTTCAATTCATTTTGAGTCTAATATAAATTACATTCTTGGTATGGGAAAGCACGAAAATGGCCCGGGTTTGGTGGTTCAAACCGATTGCAAGCATTAGCAGAAACAACAAAAAGAATTGGAATAGGAAACAATATTTTGGTAAAACACTTCAAGACCAGGGCCATTATGGGACACTAGTAGCCAATAGTGTCCATTGGTTGCAATGAGTATGCTATGATTGTTATGATGGTTTTGACGCAGAGATATGCCTTAGTTTTTGGACCTTCTGATGCGATGAAACCTTGCCAAAGGAGGGGTTTCTCGAGGGACTGTGTATCAGAGAAGGGGATGCCCGTAGAACTTGGAAGTTGTGTGACTACATGGAAGGGGGTGACCAGATTGCCCAAGGGAATGTGTTGTAGAGAAGGGAAGCTCGAGGAATGAATTTTTTTTGGTCATTAGCATTGTCAGATGGAATCAGATGCACATTGGGATTGTGCCCCGAAACAATGAGTCGGTAACTGTTCACTAAGGGAATAAGTAGCGTTAGGATTGTAGATTTACAAATGGTTTTAAAAATGGATTTTAGATTTCCTAGGAAGGAGGTGAATCCTCGTACAACTTTCGAGGGTGTAGGTGTGAGCCTCTAGATTCCCTTTTTGTTGATACGGGAACCACATCCTTTTATTTGTTGGTTAGAGAAAATGTGCATATGTTTATATTATTTTAAATATTGTATCGAGTTATGTTTATAAAGATCCATTGACAGTATGGTTATTTTTCGGTTGAATCAAATGTGCATGAATGTATATATGATTTTTATTGTAAATATCGTTGTTGTAGGTTTTAACCTTGTACATAAATGATCTACAAAGGAATCTTAAAACATAAAATAAAAAATGGCAAGAGCATAAAACATAAAACAGATAAACACAGAGATTTTCCTTGGATCCCAAATTGGGACAACTAGCTTGATTTTCATTATTTCATTTTAGTGTTACAACACATATATATACATGCTGAAGCATACATAAACCCCAATCCATTAACCCTAGATTAGAACATAATCGTAGTTCCCTTGACCAGATCTACAAAATACCATGGGCCGAAAACCATCATAGCCCAAAACCATGTGCAAACCTATGCACAAAAAATAAGGTCCAAAAAAATTTTCTCGGGGCGCTGTCGCCCCCCTGTGACCCCCCCACGTGTGACTAGTCATCGAAAGAATATAACACATACCCAACATTCTCCCACTTGTTGTTTTCTTTCCGCAGGGGGCCACAGGAGAGCTTAGTCAATAGCTCAACTCTGCAACACCCATTGTTTCTCTACACCAAGAGAAATTCTGAGTGCTCATAGACTTCGTCAATGCATCTACAACATTCTTCAAGGTGTCCACCTTTACCAGCAACACCCTTTTAGCCTCAACCATATCTCTCACAAAGTGATATTGAACATCAATGTGCTTTTTCTTTGAATGATAAGCAGGGTTCTTAGCGAAGAAAATTGCACTTTGGCTATGACAGTCTATCCTTATAGCTTGTTGTACCAACCCCATACTTGAACACAATCTCTGCAACCAAACTGCTTCCTTGCTTGCATGAGTGGCTACTATGTATTCTAACTCTGTAGTTGAAAGAACCACTACATACTGTCTTTTACTCATCCAACTGACTGTACCTCCAAGTAGGCTAAACACATACCCACTTGTAGATCTCCTTTGGTCCAGATCTCCAGCCCAGTCTGCATCAAAAAAACCACGGATGTCCAAAAATTTGTCTAATCCTGGTCTTCCTTGGTAGCACAAGCCATAATCGCTAGTGCCACAAAAATATTTGAAAACCCCCTTCAATGTTGTCCAATGCTCCTTCCCTGGGTTTGACATAAACTTGCTCAAAACTCCGACTACATGTGCAATGTCTAGTCTAGTACAGACCATTTCATACATTAGGCTACCCATTTCACTTGCATATGGAACACGGGACATATCCTCCTCTTCTTCTTGTGTCTTGGGACACTGTTCAACAGACAACTTTACACCTACAGGAAAAAAAAAATTCATCGGTTTACTATTCTACATATTGAACCTCTGCAATATAGTCTCAACATACTTCCTTTGGTTTAACTAGAGCTTCCTCTTTGCCCGATCTCTCTTAATTTCCATGCCCAAAATATAGTTTGCAGCACCAAGATCCTTCATTTCAAATTTGGAGAACAGTTGGTCTTCAAATCTTGGATAATTTCTTTGTCATTTCAAATCAACAACATATAATCCACATACAAGACCAAATAAATAACACAGTCACCAATTAATTTAAAATAAACACAATGATCCTCCTTGCTTCTAGTGAAGCCAAGTCCCCGTATATAGGTATAAAATTTCTGATACCACATCCTTGGTGACTGTTTTAACCCATACAGAGACTTCTTTAACCTGCATACCAATTATTTCTTCCCCTTCACCATAAAGCCTTCATGTTGTTTCATGTAGATCTCCTCTTCTAGATCCCCGTGAAAAAATGTTGTCTTCACATCCATCTGTTCTACCTCAAAATCAAATGCAGCAACAATAGATAAAGGTAATCTAATAGAAGTAACTTTGGCAACAGGAGAAAAAATATCACCAAAATAAATTCCCGGCACCTGGGAATAACCTTTTGCTACCAACCGAGCTTTGTATTTCTCCACCTTGCCTTCTACATTCATCTTCTTCATAAACACCCATTTGCTCCCGATGGGCTTCCTTCCAACTGGCAACTCCACCAGATCCCATGCCTCATTTTTATGCAAGGATGCCATTTCATCAACCATGGCCTCCTTCCAAATTTTTCCATCCTCTGAATCTACCACCTCCCTGACAATTTTGGGATCATCATCAGTTATAGTTAAGGAAAAACTTGAATAGAAAGTAGATGGACTATACCTTTCTGGTTTCCTTCTTTCCCGAACTGATCTTCTCACAGCTGGAGTTTGTGGCTCTTCCTCTTCTGAGTATTCTTCTGTTTTAGAGTCTGATTCATCCTCCTTTAGCTCAAACTCTATCTTCTCATGTTCTTTTGGTAGGATCTCATGTTTAAAAACATCTTTCACCTCTCTAAATACCACATCTTGGCTGTACACAACCTTACATGTTTTTGGGTTCCAAATCTTGTAACTCTTTAAACCATCCTTATACCCAATAAAGATGCACCTTTCAGATTTATTATCCAACCTGGTCCTTTTCTCCTTTGGAACATGTACTTATGCATCACATCCAAACACCCTCAGATGTGAAAGAGAGGGTTTCTTACCAGTCCATACCTCATGTGGAGTCTTACCCTCCAACGCTGATGAAGGTGATCTGTTAACCAAGTAACATGCAGTCTCCACTGCCTCTGCCCAGAATTCTTGTCCTAACCCAGTACCACTGAGCATGCTTCTTGCCTTTTCCATCAACGTTCTATTCTTTCTTTTTGCAACTCCGTTTTGCTGAGGTGTGTATGGAGTAGTCTTCTGTCGTGCTATACCACACTTCTTACAGAACTCTTCAAATTCCTTCTTGCAGAACTCCCCACCATTGTCTGTCCTCAACACCTTTATATTATTCTCTATCTGGTTTTCCACCAGAGCCTTAAATTCTTTAAATCTATGAAAGACTTCATATTTCTTCCTCAAGAAATATATCCATGTATTCCTTGAGAATTCATCTATGAATGAAACATAGTACACAGACTATAATGTTCCAAAATTTTCTGACAATAATTTGGAGCATTATTTTTTGTTGATTTCACTTAGGAGGAGAATAAATGGGTAAGTAGGCCCATGCATAGTGATAATCTCAATAAAATACCTCATATTATGAAAGGGGATCATTCATTAGACTGGTTCACACCCCTCATGTGTAAACAGGGGACCTTCTAGTGGACAGGTGTTCTGACCAAAGTCATGCGTTGGGATGGCAGTGAGAAAGCACCCAGAAGCAGTCAGTGTGGAATGAGAAGGTTATTTGGTGAAGAAAACCTAAGGCAGAGAATGGGATACATGGAAGGTGGTTTCCTTGTTTTAAAAAGGAGGGCAAGGCAACCATTGTTTCTCATCTTGTATTATTCATCTCATTATGCAATGGGGCAATTGTGCATTCTTTGTTTGTTTAGCAGAGTTGCCGGGGAGGAATTCTTGTTTAGGATTCCTTCTCCTTCTTGAGAGGCCTCTTGGGGGATTGCCTTATTTTTCTCACATCTAGGCTTGAGGCCAAGCATCCTCCATCGAAGGCAGTAGCTGCAGTGAGAATAATACTGTGTTCTTTGGTGTTGTAGTGAGGGTTCACTACACCACCTCCATCGGCTATTTTTAAGAGAGGAGTCCTCTTTCCTTTGGGGAATCAAATTGGAGAAATTTTGGATCTTATTGCAGAATTTGGCATGAGGCCAACTCATTCCCTAGCCCTACAGTGTAGTTCCATCTAGTGTTGCGTTATTTTGAGTAAGAGCAGCGCTGCGGTGGGGCTCTTGCGGAGGATGATTGGAGGGCAAGATCTTTGGTAGGGAAGGATCAATAACTTTCATTCTAAAGATCCATTGGAGGGTCATATTCAGTTTGGGCATCACTATAAAGCCATCTCCATCTGTTTTCTATTTCTAAGTTGTTGTAGCTACCAGTAACTCCGGCATTTTTCACATTTTGCATTTTATTGCCAATCCTTCCAAGTTGATAGGAGGTAGTCTTTGGGGGCTGAGATCTTCATAATGTTGTATTGGGCCATGTATTGATATATCCATGTATTTGAAATATGTATGTCCCCAGAGTTTCTCTGTAAATATGCGTACGTAGCTTGAGCATACTTGTGTAGCGGTGGTTTTGTCGGGGTTTATGTACTTGTCTCTTGGGGTTGAGTATTGCTTATCTTGGGCTGTGTTTTCTTCAAGATCTTGTTTTATTTCATTGCTTCTATTATTTAATAGTATGACTATGGTTCTCTCACATTTATATGATTTGAGTGTTCTCTTTGCTGCTCCATGGTTTTGTTTTCTTATTGTTGGAGCTCCAACTTTCTAATATCTTGAGATATTCTCATTGTTGTAGCATTTTCCTAATTTGAGACATTACGGTGGTATCGAAAGCATGATCTCTAGCTCGGTGGTGGATCTCAACCATCATGCTATCAAGGAGAGAGGATGAAGACTCCACATTTCATGGAGAGAAAAGGAAGATAAGCTTACAAAGCAACAAAATCTGTCTGAGCATTCTTGAAAAATTTGAGAAGATAAGGAGGGAGATTTGTACGGATCTCGAAGGGGTTTAAAGCTGAGTTAAACTCTAGATTATCTTGTAGAAGATGTGAGCATGCGGCTACACTCTGTGATGTACGGTCAAGTCACATGGCCGGTTTTCCGCAGAGAAGAAGAAGAAGAAAGAAATGCGAAGAGAAGACTCTTAGGTTTTCTTGCATGAATGTGAATCTCGACTCGAGTTGAAGATCATATTCGTTTCCCAGGAAGTTTTGAAAGATTATGGTGAGAGGAGCAAAGCGACATAATGAAGATGTATTTCTTCTCTATTTGATGGTTCCCCTTCTTGTTCGGCCCGAGCTTGGATTGAGGGCTAGGCACTTTGCGGCGACGCCAGTTCACGAAGATGAGGCCATCGGTAACGTGGCCCATGGGAGGTAAGGTCTGTGAATGGTGGTATTTGAGTCATTTACTTTGATAAATGAAAATACCTCTTCTATGAAATGTTCGGTAGAACTTTGATGAAGATATTTGGTAGGAGGAATTCGAAACACATGTGTGGAGGAAACAAACACATCGAACAAACAAAACCCCTTTTGTGATGGAGGAAACCGAAGACTCCAAAAACACTTGAGAGGACCATGAAGGAGGCCGATACCTTACATGATACTTTATTGGAGGCAAGACCTTCATCTTGTATTTTTTCACGAGGAGGAAAAGAGATCCCTTTTCCAAAGAGAAGATCAATCATTGGAGGGTTGCCCATTCATGTTGAGGAGGCTAAAGGCAACAATGTTGTAATTTATAGAGTTGATACAGCACCTCATGCAAAGGGAGGAGGAGCTCTTGCTCCAAAATAGAGGATTATATAGTAGCTTTGCAAAGAATTCCCCGAAGGGATCTCATACATGGAGGTCCAAGCACAATCAGTGAGTATCATGATTGTTCGACATTGCGAACACGGAAGGAGAAGGAAGGGAGGAAGAGAAACATCGGTGATGAGAGGCACACACCCTTCTCTGTTCAGAAAACTAAGTGAAAAATAGGAGAAATTTGTTGTGTTGGCAATGAGAGCAAGGGCAAGGTTGCCCAGCCATATATAAAATCCACAGCAACATTGATTTCTCATGGCAAGCGTCCACCGGGGGAGGCCACCGGATCTATCATTGATGAGAGACATTTTGTCTTTGGATTCACCGCTCTTGGATTTTGGAGAGGTGCAGAAGAGTTTGGAAGGGAAGAGAAATTTGGCATGAGGGATGTCAAAGTAGCGAGAAAACAACATGAGGAGAGCTACACATGCGGGTCCTGGTGTTGTCTCTTGGGAGGATTGATCCTTACTTGAAGATCTCGAAGCTTTTGGTAGAGTACTCAAGGATCTTGGTGTATGCATGATTCTCGATGAACACGATCGGTATGGATACATGGTAGATGATGGTAATCTATTCACATGACAGTCTTCTTGACTAGAGATTCTTTTCTCAGGAAGCTATTGCATGAAGCACATGAGAGCTTCTTTTCCATGCATTTTGATACATATCTTGCCTTGGCAGAGTTCATTTGGGAGGGAATTCAACAAGACATATTTTAAGCATATGGAGAGATGTAGAACCCGGATAATGATGAAGAGGATGTCACAACCACCTTCCTACTCATTGGAGTAAGGAGCATTATACGATTCAAACCATTTGAGCTCAAGTCCTCAAGTACATAATGGAGGATGTACAATTTCACCTTATGTTTGTACTTCCTATTTTTCTTATGAGTAGCATATTGTCCCCAAGGAGGATTATTTCTTCTTGTCTTGTTGTATGATGATGTACTTGAGAGCCATTTTTAGCATTTAATTTGGCTATCTCATTGGTGGTTTGTGGAAAGCCACATGACTTTTGGTGTACCATTGACACCTTTGTACTTTCATGTTTATATCTTGTAAGATGATTGTGGAAACAAAAGTATTTTCAGGAGAACACTTGTTTTTGTTTGATTTGATGCGAGCAAAGGGATGCACTACGGATTTCTGTATGAGACCTTGATCCATTTTCTGGTTTGTCATGTGACAACTTGCTCTATTGGTTTTGCTTCCATGTATTGCTGGTATCTTTTTGCTCATGGGGAGCTTTGATTGGAGAGTGGGCTTGATATTGAGGATGCCCATTGGGGTATGATTCTCCTTACTATAGATGTTGTACATATCGGGGGGAGGAACCATGGGCCGACCATGATTGCCACATCACATTTCTTTTCTTCTTGTGGGAGGAACCACTTGAAGAACTTGGGAGAGCACTCCATGGATCCTGAGAAGATACAGAGTTAGCACAATCAACTCTTTTCCCTTGGAGGATGAGGAAGAATAATCTATGAGCCACTCCATTCATATGAAAGCATATGGTAAGAGTATTTTTGGATTATAGTGATTTTTGTATATATATGCATCTCTTAACCATATATGTACAGGGATTTTCTCAAAGGGAGAATATTCTTCCTTCTGGGTTTTATAGTCTACATAAGGCCATTACTGGATGATCACTCCCTAAGAGGATATGAGAGGAGGTTTCTTTTAGGAAACATGCTCATTGCACACTGTCCCATTCACTTTCTCCGGAGATTGGGCGACAAGAAAAGTGGTGGGGGGCCACCCATCATTTTATTTTCTATGGGAGTGGAAGTCAAACTGTGTTGGCTACACTTGGGGACCATTTTCCTTCTCCTTTACATTACATGGCAGCCAACATGATTCTCAGTATGGTTCCTTGGTTGATATTGCTAAGAGATTCTCTTGGGAGCATGATTGGAGGAGAGACACATTGGGTGAATGTGTCTCTGTGGAGGAGAAAACTCCCACACACTTTTGCACTACATGTTCTAAAAGGAGCATGGGAGATGGTATAGCCACTACCACAGAACCTTTGTTTCCTTATGAGGTGAGCCATATGAGAATGTGATGCCATATGATGATGACTTCCAACTGTACATATGAGATGATTTGAGCTAACATGTTTCATAACGTTGGAGGAGAGATCCTTGGGAGTCTAATCTCCATCTTGCCATTTGAGAGCAATGCCATTGCAGCCTAGGATCAACATACACTCTACACTTATCCTAAGTGGAGGAGAACTGACGTGGGGTGAAGCTATTTTGTCTACAAGATCGATTTCAGCCCACCACATTGCGAGCTAGAGGTGGAAGATGACTTTCGAGTTGTGTGTTGGGAGGTAACTCATTTTGCATGGATGATTTATTGGGGGATGGAGGATCCACATGAGAATATGTTTCTCAGGCTTACATAGACTCCATGGCGAGAGGAGGCTTTCTGGTTTTATCATGCAGGTTTCTTAGGACAAGAAACATTTTGGGAGGAGGAACAATATACCAAAATTTTACGACAATAATTTGGAGCATTAATTTTTTGCTGATTTCACTTAGGAGGAGAATAAATGGGTATGAGCCCATGCATAATGATAATATCAATAAAATCCCTCATATGAAAAAGGGGATCAGCATCATTGGACGGTTTTCACCCTCACACGTGTGAACATGGTTATTTGCAAGTGGAAAAAGGTCGAGTATGACCAAGTCAAAAGTCTTGGGATAAGAGGTGGAGAAGCTTATAAACATCGTAGTATGAATGAGGAAAGGGTTATTTGGTGGAGGGAAACCCTAAGAAGTGTGACCCATGAAGAGGGGATTTCACTTGTTTAAAAGAGAGGGAGCAAGGTAACCATTGTTTCTCATGCTTGTATTATTCACTCTCATTGTCTGACCAGAAAATTGTGCATTGTTGTTGTTTAACGAGAGTTTTCGGGAGGAATTCTTGTTTAGGATTCCTTCTCCTTCTTAGAAGGACTCTTGAGAAGTTGCACTAATTTTCCTCACATCTAGGCTTGAGGCCAAGAATCCTCCATCAAGATAACGTTATTTCGGTAACCAAAATAATATTGTGTTCTTGGGTGTTGCGGTGAGGGTTCACTACACCACCTCCATCGACTGTTTTTAGAGGAGAAAGTCTCTTTCCTTTGGGAGATCGGATTGGAGGCATTCCCGAGCTTATTTCGGACATTGGCATTAAGAGCCAGCTCATTTCCTAGTCCTACAACGCGAGTTCCATCTAGTGGTTGTGTTATTTTGGGTAGGTATTTGCGGTGGGGCTCTTGCGGATGATTGGAGGAAAGTCTTTGGTGAGAGGATCAACCTTTCATTCTAAAGATCCATTGGAGATCTTACAGTGTCCCGTGTTTTGATAGTTTGGCAAATCAAAATACAAGGCAACATCGAACCAATCTTTAGAGTTCACAGGGTCTAGTCCTCTTGACCTGGAGAGAACTCTCAAATGTTTGTTTTGGAAAGTTTCACATCTTGTGTGCTTAGAGTATGGTTTTAGAATAGTTATTAGTGTGGGTGTTTGTTTGTTTGTTTGGTTGGGTTGATGTGTGAACATGAAAGGTCTAGGAAAGATACCTACAGAATGGAGAAACATCTGGTTCATTAGAAATGGAAGTCAAAAGAGGTCACTGTATACTTATCGATGGATCTTGGATTCTTCGAGGAGGACAAATCTAACTTGGCCACAGGATCCTTTGGTTTTGAATGAGATGGACAATAAATGATTTGAAAATTTAATCCTCAACAAAGGGAATTTGAAAACACAAATTTGAACAATAAAGACTTTTGATGAACGGGGCCTGTATTGAATTCTACAATCACACCTTTAAGCAAACAATGATTTCAAAAAAACTTTTAAAATGAAATCAGATTCGGGGAACACCTATTTCCATAAAGATTTTTATTTCAAAATGAAACTTAGAAAACATGAAAGATTCATGATAATTAAGGTCATAGAAGAAGAACACCTAACACGAGTTATGATTACAGCGGTAAGACCTTTGAGACAATTGTTTAAGTAAGGACAAAGGAAAAGATCAAAGAAAATACCTCCTTGATTCAACATGTGACTTCTACAAAGGGAGACTTCAATAACGGGTTTTAAGTGGCGACGAACATCGAGGAGAACCATGGTAAAAGCACTGAAACCAACTATTAGAACTATTAAGGAAATAAAAAAGCATGAAAGGCTAGAGAAGATTAAAGACTTTAAAATACTTCAGTAGAAGAAAAACATGGAGAATAGTGAGAGAGGATGGGCAGGGTCTAAGGTTAACTAAGGTCATTTCTTAGCCCTAAAACTTTCAACCTATTATAGTAAGAAATTATGAAATAGAATGATAACAAGAGAAAACATTAAACAATTTGAATACTTCACAACATTGACTCAGCAGATCAATGATAGAGCCTTCTCAAGAACAAGCATGCAACAACACCATCGGGATTTCCAGGACTTCAATTTCTTCTTCAACTTCAGCAGAATTTATGTGTTATTTGAAATTTCCAAGAGTACAACTAAATGATATTATTACCTCACTCATCTTCCAGAAGTATGAAAATGAGAGGTGGACTCTAAAAAATATCTAAAGATAATTATTGAGACTTAAGCAAGCACCACCAAGCCTTTGGGGGCTCAAAGAAAAATCTTACATGGAAATTATGTGTATTAAATAATTTATATTAGCTATTATAGGTTGGTGGGGAAAAATTTGTTGACTTCAAGGCTTCTTGTTATCTTTGCAATAAGTGCTGTGATAGTTTACAATAAGTTCCTTTGGTTCGAAATAAGCATTAGGTTGTATTGTTTTAAAATATCTCCTAGTACGGTAATAAATTAAACCTTCTTTTGATTTCCTTGAGGCCATAGGTGGCTTTGTGGTAGGCTGAGGATTCAATTATTTTTGATGTTCGCAATGGAGGCTTCTTGTACGATAAAACACTCATGATTTTTCTTCGTTTGTGTTTTAATTGGGGATTGAGCTTTTGATAAACCATCTTAGATGTAATCCCCACGGATCTGTCTTTAATATTTTGATACCGGTGCATTGTCTTGACACGATATCTTTGATTTGTGATTGACTTACTTATTTTCGTTGGTGTGTGGGGTTGCGCGGGGATCATACTTTGTTGTCAATGGTTGATGAATCAATTGAAGAAACGTGGATTTGAAACCTACGAATGATTTTCTTGGATAGATTAGGCGGGAGGATCGTCACCCTCTTCGCCCAGAATTTTCTTCGGGGCATGGCGGAAAAAACATTACGGCTTTGCCTGATAAGGTATTAAAATCATGTATGAGTCAGCGCATCGGAAAACACCTTCGACGTGGCCGTTGGATGGAATCATCAGCAAGTCTGGGGTCATCCTGGGAGTGGAGGGAAGGCGGAAGAAGGATTCGTGGAGAAGTAGTCGATTGCGCGAGAGATCGGCGGTGGGAGGGTGGAAGAAGTCGAAGAGGAGGAATCGGGCGATGGATTGTGGGCCATCGATCGTAGATCGAATAGACGGCGGAGATGGTTCAGCCCAGCCTCGCGCGCCCGATTAGCGGCGGGCTTCTTCGGCGGCGATCACGCGTCGGACCAGCGGGCTCGGACGGGCGGCGGACATCGTATCGCTCGGGTCCCGCCAACGTTAATGCACGGAAGTGAACGGTGGTTTGGTGAACGATTGCCGGGCCACATGTCAATTGGTGTATGGAATCGCTGCGATCGAGGAAAAACCACCTTCACTTGAAAACGAGTGTGATGGATACCGCATGGTTTTGTGGTGGTGAGTGGTTAGCGGGGACCACGGAAGGAGATGGATTGCGCGCGAGTTCGATCTTCCGTCGGTCGACGGTGCGGGTAAGTGGAAAATTGTACGGCGAGAAAAAAATTTATAATACAAAAAGGCGAAAAAATTATATAACGAGTTTTAAACTTACGAGAATGAAATATTAATTTATAATGCGGCTTGGCGCCTAACTGCGGGGCCTTTGAGCGCATGAGATTTATGTGAGCGGGGTTAAAAGAAAGGAGCTAATCGGCAATGGAAAGCGATAAGCGCTTTAGAAGGCTAGCGCTTGGTTACCGGCACCAAGACACATGGAGAGAGAGGGTTGAAGACTAAGCCCAGGTGGCTTGGGTCTATAACACGCAAAAATTGTGATTTTTGCAGTTTTCAATGATTTTCAAAGGTTTTGGTGGATTCGATAAGGCTTAAGAAGGAGTCTTAGAACCTTATCAAAGGAATTTTTATGAAGTGGAAAAGGGGAGAAACATGAAAATGAGGTTTTCATGGGAGATGAAAGGATAAAAAATGGGGTTAGTCTTTGAAGAGGTGAAAAAGGGAAAAAGGTGCTTGCGGTAGTATTTGGCCTTGGAAATCGGCGAGTTTTAGAGTTTCGAAGATGGAAACAACAATGAAGATTTGGACGGTGGCATGGGGTACTTCAAGAGTCTTCAGAGCCAACGGTTTTTGGCAATAACAAATTGTTCCTTGAAGGCTCCAAAAAGTTTAGCCACCTTTTGGTATAACGGAATTTATAGGTGGCTAACATTGGCTTTCACTTGGGGATGGTGCCTTCTTGAAGGCATCGAAGCTATGAACTTGCATTCTCTAGAGAGCTAACCTATGCCTCATCAGTAGGCTGCTATTTTCTTTGGGAAGATCTTGCTTTGAAAACATGTTAGCAGCCACAAAAACAATGGATCTTCATCGATAAAACTTTCTACCTACCCAATCCTATTTGATACAACATTTTTCTTCATTAGAGTGCACTTGGATTGTGAAACTCTGCCTCAACATTTTTATTCTTTTGAAAGCAGAAAATCTAATCTATTTCTGCTTCTTATTTCTCCATGAACTCGGATTAAGCGATTTGAGCCCATATAATTCTCTACCTAATCTATTGTCTATTGGGATTAAACTTCACGGAGCTTTATTCTCCTAAATTCAACGAAAATTTAAGCGATCAAGTCGAGTTAAACGAGTCTAACTTGATGTTGGTCTATGGCATGAAAACAAGTTGCACATAGAAATTATTTTGCACAAAATTTAAACCAAAATTGGAAGAGTGAGATCTGGATTTTTCAAAGTACTTCCTTCATTTTTTTCTTGACTCACATTTTGAATTTGTTTGAGGTACATTTTCTTCTGTTGGTAGCTCGGTTTTGAATTAATTGGAACTAGATTTTTACATATTTTGACTCAACACTTGAAACATGTTTGAGTCATTTCTCTTCCCAGACATAGAGTTCAGATTTTAAACATGTTTGAACCTTTAATTTCTGTATCCTAAATATCTCTTTGATAAAGCAAGATTGAAGAAGTTTGGCAAATCGAATTCACTATCCTATCGGCAGAAAAATTTAAAGCTAATTAGTCAAGATTAAACGAGTTTGACTAACTAGAAGTGTGTTTTTTGAGGAGTAGCATTGAGCTTGCAAACTTTCAGAATTTATTTCTCTTTTTGTTATGGGGCTATACCTTTTTTGTTTTCACAATCTACCCTCTTTTCTCTTTTTCATTGTTTTTGTATTTTGTATTTTTTTATTTTTCTTCAAAGTAGAAAATAATAACTAACTACATGCTCGGGCAGAGCTTTATTGACATTCCTATCTAACCTATTATAAACATGGAGTATTTACATATTCATATGATAAAAAAGTGCCAATGCGACCGAATTTGAGGTAAGTCGAAGAAGAAGAAACATAAGCGCAGCATGGGGGTATCCATAGTATATTTTTGAAGATTAATCTTCAAAATAAAAACTATCCATGAGAAGGTGATAGCTTTTCATGTCGACGACTCTTACAAGATCAATTCTTGATAATTTGAGCACGATTGAGATTTCCACACTCTTCCATAGGATCCTTGAAAGAAAAGATGAAGATTTTCTCTTCTTTTTGGTTCTCCATATACGTCGGTGTCACTTCCAAGGCTTGACTTTGAGAGCATATATTCGAAAGTTGTGGAAGCTTCATCATTATTAATAGAAAAGGAAAGAAAATTCTTCTTGAAGATGGTATATCTAAGTAGGATAGTCTTCTGTCATTTTCTCTCCTCTTCTTCATCATCATACGGCCCGAGACTCATCATATTTGGCGGTGTTGTCCTCTTGTAGCCATCGTAAACTACGGTTTAGTGGAATGTACTGCGCGGGGAGGTTATTATATTCTTGAAGGTTATTTTCGAATAAAGCTCCTTGTTTCAACACTGCTCAAAATTTTCTTTGTTTCTTCACTCCTCATCCTTCGGTAGAAAGTACTGTGAGTCCCAATCACATGGAAATTATTACGATGATCTGAAATGAAGTAGAGCAAAGATAGAATGAATCTTCACCCACTTCTAGGCTTTGAAAACTTTCATCATAGTATCATAAATAATACTGTAGCAACCATTACTCCTTTGAAGGAGCTGATATTCCTCGCATAAATATGCTAATGATGATCTTATACAAATTAATCTTTGTTTGGGAAAGCATCATCACTAGATAGATCAAAGTTAGGAAAATCCTGAAATATAAGTAATACTACCAATCAAACATACAGGTAATTAGCAGGTCCTTCTTCATTCTGATCTACAAAAGATATTTCTAAATACGTACAACAAATTTCTCTATGTGAATGGGCAAGAGTGTTTGTTTTGCGAAGGTTTCGAAGGCCCATTGTTTATACATAAGTACGATCTATCTTTGTCAA
Source organism: Pinus albicaulis (assembly GCA_034641835.2). NCBI lineage: Eukaryota > Viridiplantae > Streptophyta > Pinopsida > Pinales > Pinaceae > Pinus > Pinus albicaulis. Next base: position 1,581,974,750 of record CM076580.1, on the reverse strand, counting down.
AGGGGAAGATGTTTCTGTGTTCATTTGAGAACGAGTACAACGATTCTATGTATCTTGTGAAGACTGATTTCGAGGTTTGAATGTCTTCTTGAGCCTCGGCTATATGAGATGATGAATGATTTTTTGAGTTTTTAGGGATATCTTGAGGTATTTCTTTATTTCTTGGATGTCTCTTCCTCAACTTCATTACTATGTTTCTTACTTAATTTTTTCAATATGATATTAAACTCATGAATGAGTTTGTTAAAAGATCTTCGGGATGCATATCTTCCAAAGCTTCCTCATTATGTTTATAATGTGTTGGGTGATGTTTTGTGATGGATCATAATATATTGCACCCAATGATAATGATGTAGTGTTTTATTTATAGTTCTCATAGAATACATATTCAAGGTCTTTTAAAGAAAAAAAAACTACTAGATCTTAAGCATTCATACCAATCCCTAGCTTTTCCTTCTAATGTTAACATGAAAATTTTCATTAGGCGGTCTTTATGCCATTCAATTTTTAACCTCCATACATGTATGTGAAATTTGATAAGATGTAATAATGAGTCATCAAATTTTTCAACTTGAAAAAACGGATGGGTTGTCATCCCAATTCACCTGGGGCATGACCTGGAAACCCGGGGGATATGATCTCTACTCATTAGGGCATATACGTTGTATTCTTGGAATCATGTTTGTAAATAAGAAGAAAAGTTCAACGTAATAAGTCGATCGGTTCGGTCTTCGCACGGTGGAGTCATTTGGTCTTACGGGAGTTTCGAGTGTGGAGTCGCCGGTGGAAAATTTTTATCTCGTAAGGAGATAAAATGTTTTATCGTTCTACCACCTTTTGTTTCTTGTAGAGCGCAAGGTTTTTCGGGGGCGGGTGGCTCTCTCGAAGAGTGATCGACGATTGATAATTTAACCTTGGAGACTTCCTAAGGGATAACACCTCTCGGTTATCGAAAACTATCTCCAAAGTAGATCGAGTCCAAGATGAGCTCTAGTGTGAATCTTTACGAGAATACACTATCTTGTGTTTTTCGAGACCCAAATAGCGGGGAAAAGTTCAACCGGGTAACGGCAATATTTGAGAGGTTAACTAATACATTTGCAAGGAAATTTTAATCCTACGGTCCTCTGGCCGAGTTTGAATGATTTTATAATGATAAGGGTTCTTTCGGCAGAGTCTTGGGTCTGCTAAGAGGTTGTCGATCGCCAAGTGGAAGTTTTGGCTCTAAGGAGGGTAAAAGGTTTTATGGTCCACCACCATGTTTATTAGATACAATCGAAATATTTTAGGTGTTTACGAGTTATTTTTTAGTTATGTGGTTTAAGAATGTCTATCTGTTCAAAATTAGCTACGGTTGTGAGACAAAGGCAGGTCTACTCTTATGGCTTGTTGAATCCTTCAAGGTTTGATAAGGTTCTGAAAGTCCTGGGGTTACTGGTTGTCCTTTGATTCAACGAGTCATATCATGATCACCATTGCTTGGTAGTGCTTGAAGAATTCTTATATTTATGCGAATAGGTGAGTGTTTTGTTTTGAAGGCTTTACTCAATGTCCCACCGTGATCGCCATTATGTTGGTGTGAGTGGTGGGATATGTCGAGAAAGTGTTCTTTATCAAGTTTAAGGGCTAAAGAGTTTTAAGAAGTCATTTTAAACCATATGTTCTCGGTAGGTCACACGTGATCACCATTATGTTGGTGTTGGTGTTTTGATAATTTGGAAAATAAAAGACAAGGCAACATCAGAACCAATCTTCCCCAGAGTTACGGATCTAGTCCTCTTTGTTCTCGAAGAGGATCTCTCAAATGTTTGTTTTAGAAGGTTTATCTTGTGTGCTTAGAGTATGGATTTTAGGCTATTTTATTAAGTCACAGTGTTTGTTTGTTTGTTTGGTTGGGTTGATGGGTAGAACATGAAAGGTCTAGGAAAGATATATAAAATGGAGAAACATACGGATTTCATTGAAGCCCGATGAAGTCCAAAAATTGGTCATAACATACTTATCAATGGATGTGGGATATCGAGGAGGAGCAAATCTAGCAGCATAGGATCCTTTGGTTTTTGGAATGAGATGGACATCAATGATTTAGAAAGTTTAATTCTCAACAAAGGGAATTTGAAAACACAATTTGAACAATAAATAGCTTTTTGATAGACGGAGCTAACCATGAATTCTACAAATCACACCTTTAAGCAAACAATGATTTCAAAAAAACTTATAAAATGAAATCTAAGATTAGGAGACACTATTTCTCGAAGACTTTATTTCAAATGACTTAGAAAACATGAAGATTCAGCGATAATTGGAGTCATGAAGAGGGAACACCTAACACATGCAACAGTTACAGGGATAAAGACCTTTGAGACAAGCGTGAAAGTAAGGACAAAGGGCAAGATCGGAACAAACCTCCTTGATTCACTAATAAATGAAAAGAACTATAAAGGAGACTTCAATAAAAATTTTAAAGTGAGCGGACAAGTAGGGAGAACCATAAATCATGTTGAAACCAACTAATGAACTAATGAGGAAATAAGCAAGCATGAAGAAGACTAAAGAGAGAGATTAAAGACTCTAAAATACTTAGAAAGTGAGAAGAAAACATGAAACAATGGAGAGGATGAACAGGTCTAAGGTGCTTCCGAAGTCATTTCTTAGCCTAAAAATTTCAACCTACTATAGTAAGAAATTATGAAACGAATGATAACATGAAAAAACATTCGCTTGAGTTTAGAATACTTCCACCAAGCCAAACTCATGGATCCAATGATAGAGCCTTCTCAAGAACAAGAATGCAACAACATATCGGGATTCTAGACTTCATTTCTTCTTCAACTTCCATGAGACTATGTATCATTTTCGAAGTTCCAAAATTACAACTAGTGATCAACCAACGCCTCACTCATCTTTTCAGTATATATGAAAGGAGAATGAAAAGTGGACTCTAAAAAATATCTCTAACGATAATTAATACGGAGACTTAAATGACTTCTTGACCTTTAGGGGCTCAAAGAAAAAGCTAACATAGGTGTCTTCGTATTAAATCATTTATATTAGCTAATAGGTTTAACAGAAAGAATTTGTTGACTTCAGAGCTTCTTTTTATCTTTGCAATAACAACGCTTCGATTTCACAATAAGTTCCTTTGGTTAGAAATAAGCTGATAGCGTATTGATGCTAAATATCTCATGGTGCAGTAGTAACTTCGAGCTTCTTTTGGTTCTTTGAGGCCATAGGTGGCTTTGTGGTAGTTGGGATTCAATTAGCGCTGATTTGGCAATGAAAACTGCTTGTACGATAAAACACTCATGTTTTTTTCCTTAAAATATGTTTTAATTGGGGATTAGGCTTTTGATAAACCATGCCAGAGCGTAATCCCCACAGATGTCTTTAATATTCTGTTGCGGTGCATTTCTGTCTTTGACCACAGTACTCTTTTGATTTTTGATTGAAAGCTTGCTATGTTCGTTGGTGTGGGGGTTGCGCGAGGATCATGTGACATCAATAGTTGATGAATCGATTATTGACGTGAATTCGAAACTTTGCGAATGATTTTACTTGGATAGATTAGGCGAGAGATCTTACCCTCTGCTTACGATTTTCTTCGGACATAGCGGAAAAAACATTCGAAGCACACACGATACAAAAATTTATTCGAAAATCCTACATGTATGGGTCAGAAGCTGCATCGGAAGGCGCGTGGAGGAAGCATGAGCGTTGGATGGCATCCATCCAATGGTGTGAGAGATTAATCGAGAGAATTGGGTGGGAAGGAGAAGAAGGATTCGTCGGCTTCCGTTGATCGACGAGAAGATCGACGGTCGGGGAGGGTGGTGGAAAGTCAAGCGGAGGAATCGGGCGATGGATTGCTGGGTCGTCGTCTGTGGGTCGGATAAGCGGTGGAAATGCTTCAATAGCTATGGCTGTATCCGGTTAACTATCGGAGCTTCTTCGGTGATGATCACCATCGGATGAGCGGGCTTAGATCGGACGACGGACATCTGGCCGCCGCCGGGTCCATGTCCAGAACGTTGTGCGCGATGAACGGTGGTTTGGTGGCTCGGTGCCAGGCCACGCGTCAGCCGGTGTATGGAATCACTTCAGGTGAGGAAAAACCACCTTTGATTGAAAGTGGTGCGATGGATACCGCGCGGTTTTTGCGGCGGTGAGTGGTTAGCGGGGGACCACGGGGAGATGGATCGCACACCGTACGGATGCTGGAAATCATATCAACGGTGCGGAGTAAGTGGAAAATCGTCTTTGACGAGAAAAATTTATAATACAAACTAAAAAAATTATAACCAAAGGTTTTAAACTTCGGGGAATGAAATACTAATTTATAATGCGGCTTAGCGCTCGTGCGGGACGCTTGGGCGCATGGAAGTTTAAATGACCGGGGGTTAAAGAAAAGGGCTAATCGGCAATCGGGGAAGCGATAAGCGCACTGAAAAGGCTAGCGCTTGGTTACGGCACCAAGCACATGGAGGGAAGGGTTGAAGACTTAGCCCAGGTGGCTTGAGTCTATAACATAAAAAATGTGGTTTTATGGTTTTTGATGAATTTTCAAAGGTTTTGGTGGTTCGATAAGGCATAAGAAAGGTCCTGAAGCCTTATCAAGGGATTTTTATGAAGTGGAAAAGGGGAGAAACATGAAAATGAGGGATTTTCATGGGAGATGAAAGGATACAAAAAATGAGGGTGAGTCTTTGAGGGTGAAAAGGGAAAAAGGTGCTTGCGGTCGTGTTGGCCTTGGAAATCGGCGGATTTCGAGTTTCGAAGATGGAAACAACGGTGAAGATTTGGATAGAGGCATGAGGCTTTCGGGGGTCTTCGAGAGCCAACGAGTTTTGTATGTAAACGGTTCCTTAAAGGCTCCAGTTTTGCGCCACTTTTTGGTATAAAAAATTTATAGGTGGCTAACACAACCATGACTCATGATCTGTCGTATTTGAAGAAGAAGCCAAATACACATCCCCACTACATCACTGAGGTGGTTTTCCCCTCTTGAGATAGAGCATCATCAGATCCCTTTCCTTTCTCGGGAGCTTTAGATACGTAGTCCTTTTTGTAGTGCTCTTCCTTTCGCATTTCCAACACACCTTTACAAAATTTCCGGAGATTTAGATCTCACTTGAAACCTTATTCTTGTTTACATTTGGGACCTTCCTCGTACGGATAAGGCATCTCCCATTCGACCCTCATGTTCTCCATGTTCTCCCAAGCAAAGGTTGAGACAATGTCATCAAAATTCAAGGTAGTTGTATTGCTACCTATTGCAATAACGGTACATCTCACGAGTACGTGAAACACAACAAGGCGGTACTTATCTTCATCTGAGATTTTAATATGAACAAATGACAGGCGACTTGCACGGTGTTGAAGGCATTCAGATGCTGTCACCAAGTTTCCATCCTTCATCCTCGGGTTATACAACTTTTATAACGGGAACAATTTATTCACGAACTTGGTTGACACAAAGTCCTAAGTTTGTCCCAAAATTATTCACCGCTTCCCAGGATACATTCAACAATACGAACCTTTCGAGACACATGTATTGTGCTCTTTGCCTTAGGTCAGAATTTTCGATTATTGTCGACATTGCGGGTGGTTTAGTACGGATCTACCGCGATCCATTGATCTTTATCGACCGGCGGGTCCTCCATCTTGAGCTTCCACAACTCAAAAATCTGACCATTAGGTATCCGTCTCTATCTTTCACGCTGCCATCTTCTTTCACGAAAGTAAGAATACGATCCTACGAGATCTCGCGGAAACCGGTCTACCTCGGGGCCGAGAAAAACCTTCGGTAGCAAAGGCGTCCTCTTGAAGCTGAAACAAATTTGATACCAAATATGGTTTAACCATGTACGGTATCTACAAACGAATCTTAAAACGAGAAAATAAACAATAGCGAGAGCATAAAACATAAAGCAGAGATAAACACGAGAGATTTTCCCCTGGATCCCAAATCGAGACGACCCGGCTTCGATTTTTCATTGTTCCTTTTAGTGTTACAACACATATATATGTGCGAAGCATGTACTCCAATCCATTAACCGCAGGTTAGAACATAACCGTAGTTCCCTTGACTAGATCTACAAAATACCGGGGGCCGAAAACCATCGTAGCCCAAAACCATTTGCAAAACCATGCAAAACCACGGGTGGGTCCACCCATCGAAAAATAACGTCCAAAAAAAAATTCCCGGTGGCCCCCCGGACACGACGAGAACTCACCTTTGGCAATACTGTGCTGGTGCAACGTACGAACTAGCTATCATCCCCACACGTGACTAGTTGTGGAAAAGAATATAACACATATCCAACGAGTTGTTATCCTTTAAAATTCAAAAAAGCAAAGATGACATTGTTGAATGTCAAGCGAGATTTACGAGGTTGGGGCACATTAGAGGATCTAATTTTTTTTTTTGCAAATCCCTAAGGCCCAAAAGAAAAATAAAATTGTGCACCAAGTACTCAAGAAAAATGCGCCTTTGCCGCCTTTTCTTTGATAAGAGTGTAACTAGCACCTTTACCTGCGAAAATCCGCGTGGTCCGAGAGTGGTGGAAGTTACTTTACGGGATGCAGGGGCACACTCAGGGAAAATGATCCCACACTTAATGCTACCCAAGGACAACCGCCTAAGCCTCCTTGGGACCTTAAAGGGGGCTTTGCGAGAATCAAGTGGCACACGATGGAATCAACCCCTCTCTTGGGTCACCATCCCTCGATGGCAAGAGAGGAGAGGCCACGAGCCGTATGTAAAGGCACCAAGAGATGAACAAAGGAGAGCATTGTTATGTTGCCCAAAATTGGTTTGAAGCAATCCAACGAGTGTGCGATCTAGGCAGTAGAGAGGGGATTCGGTTGTTGGCTGTCAACAACTTCAATCTTTTTGAGTAGAGAGAGACACGCAAGCATTTAGAGAAAATTAAACGTCCTTACATCGGAGTCCTTGAACTCCACCAGCTCTGAGGCCCCTTGGAAAGTGTGTAAACATAGTGTCTTTCTTCCTAACAACAAGCAATAATAGGGGACATTGATGCCACCGTTAGTATTATTGTTGTGTTTGACCCTTTTATGAGCTTTCATGTTTTATGTTTTGTTTAGTCTTATTTTCTATCTACATATGCATACTATATCATTAATTAGTGTGTTTAATGTTTTATAGCATGTTCACTAACCTACTAACTCTTTTTGTTATCTTCCTGTGACCAAAGCTTGAGGCAGCAACCACTCCTATTAAGCAATTGTAGTTGGTACTTGGCACAAAACCACCACCATTGAATTGGTGAATCCACTAGCTTTACTTTTTTAGTTAATACGGTTGCGCTTGTTGCGGGGACCTTTTCTCTTGCTCCCAGGTGTTTTTTTATAATGACTCCTTCTTTTCTTCTATTCATTCTTTCTCGTTGAAAGTCTAAAGTTCAAAAACTTCGATTTTTTTTTGCGGAAATTTGCACGCATTTCATATACGGGCGTGCCTATTGCATACATTCAACATTAACATGCCAGTAATGGCGCACTGTGACTGGAACATTTTCACGCGGAAACAGTGAAAATCTACTGTTTTCCTCAATTTCCCATTTGTAAAGTGGCTTCAAAGCCAGGACTAAAACTATGACCTTTGTGTGTGAGGTGTCCTTGTTATTTAAAACTTGATGTTGGTTGCGTTTGAGTATTGTAGTTGCTAGTTTTAAAATTTCAAAGTTTATCTTCACAAAAAAACCACATAGTTTAAGTAGGGGGAAAATTTACTTGCAATCTGAAATAATTATTTTTGTGAAAATAGACACAAAAAACACATAGATAATTAGGCTGGAGTAAGTGGCCCTAATCACATATGCTTAACTAGTTTTCATTTTTCCTAGTTTAAAGTCATTAATTTTAGTTTAATTTTTGGCAATAGGAGTTGGGACCACTGAACTAATTATCTTAAGAAAGCCAGTAATATCTACTTCCTTTGCACCTTTTTGTGACCACAAAACTGGCTTATGTGAAAGCTCTCTTTTGATAATTTTCCATCTCCCTTTAGTTGTTCACTTAGATTAACTAGGCAAAATTGTAAGCGGCCCACTATCCGCACATGATTCTTGATAGAAAAAGAAATCAAACATAGATTAATAGGGGGTATTGTGAGATCTTGCTATCCACATATTAAAGCATGGATTTTCACTTCTTGCTCACACTTTCACACCATAAGTGAAGTAAAGACTCCTTAAAGACGCCTAACTAAACTCACTAGCGTTTCCCCCGGAAGCAAAAAAATTATAGTTCGGGTTAGGACCATGGGGGTAGGCATCCAATAAGCCACCATGTTCAATTTGCATCTTGAGAAATAGAAATTGGTGATTAGGGGAGTGAAATTAAAATTCATCTATCCACGGAAAGAACGGCTTTTTGAGCACACGGACTCGGTCGGAGGGTTAAGCTAAGGCCAGGTGTGTGCGGTATTATTTCAGGGCTAGCTGACCCATCTAATGCTTGGTCTTGGTCGCTTATTTACCGAAGCTCAATATAGAACACTCATGTGGGATGATAGTACTTATTAACAAACCTACTAGGCATCCTTGCCCTATAAGTGACGATTACGAGGCAACACTAAATCCTTTAACCATTACGTTGGTAGTTCTTGACTCTTTGAAGGAATTGCTAGTTCTTTCGGGACATTAGCCCCGGTACCCATCGAAAGATATCTTCACGAGGCCCAATTATAATTGAGTGTACAGGGACATTTTAGGTCCCTAGGATTTTGAGTATCACACAAAAAGCAACAAAAACCCATTTTTTTGATTGAAGAAGTTAAATTACATAGAAATAATTTAAATGAATTTTTTTTTTTTTTTTTAAAACTTTGTTTTATGTTTGTGGTCACCATTTTTTCTTTGATACTTCACCTCTCATGGGACTGAATATTTTTTCCAAAACCATACCTAGTCGACACCTCGTATACAGAAATCTTTTGGACCTCCCCAAGTTACCGGGGAGGGGTTCCGGGTCCCTTTCACCATTTGGGCATCAAAGAAAGAACACTACCACCCTTATTGGTTCATCCTTTGACTGGGGCATCTTTAGTTGGGAACCCCTCGAGGGTCACCCGCGCCACACGGTAGAGAAACCCCACGGAGCCACACATACCGAGTCCTCACAACCCTAGGGGCATGAGAACACTACCTATTCCGTAAGCCAAGTGAACACACGGTCGGGTGCCTGTCACAAAAAAACCCCATATCTAACGGAGCCTTGTGTATTGCGGTGTGCAATGGATCTCAACCCACAGTCACCATTCTTGGTGTTGAGGCTGCAGGTCTAACCAGGTTCATAAACGACCCTGTGCACAACCCAACATGCCCCCGCGCACGAAGCTCCTTGGGACATTCCCAAAGTTAGGAAGATGATGGAAGACCCATGAAATCACGCAATGAATTTCCCTGTGGTGTTCTTCGAACAACATTATTGGTAGTATTTCATTTGAAGACTATTTAGAAACACCACTAGCCCCAGACATTTGTGAAATGGTATGTGGAGAAACCTTACGCTACACATGGAACCTCTAGTACCCTACATTATTTTCCCAACGTATTTTCAGTACCCATCACCATGATTCTAGGATGGAATTAACGACACACTTTAGACGGACACAATCGTCCATATGTGAACCATCTCCATGAATGGCGGTGATATCGTAGTTTGTGTAAAGCAAACACGACGATTGAGTTCTGTGAGACCTCTTCTAAAAATCTCACTACGGATATTTCCAAATGTAGCAACCCAAAAGCATACATACGAAGGGATGCCAATAGAAATCCCTAACATCTCGAGTTGATTTACACGCCATCGGAATACATTTACAACATCTGCCCTAGCATATAAACTCTTTTAAATGTATAAATATGTAATTTCCGGAGTGCGTCGAACTATGCAAATGGTTTGATTGGGTCGGCGGCCAAAAATCACCTAGGCGATAGTAATCGTATCTAGGTTACATCGCAAGTTCTAACCATAACATCCCCCAACTCGGCTACTAGAGTCATCATGCACCTTTTCGAATATGAGCAATAGGGCGTAGTTGTGCCACCATCAACGAGGAGAGTCCACATCCTCCGGCTCAAGGGACCTAGTACGTAGCTATAAATGCGGCGGAAGATCTCCCCAACATCCATTCATAAGAGGACGAGGGACCCGGGTATTCCCATTCCCCCAACACAAAACCCACCCATGCAGAATAATACTGAAAGTGAAATTTGTTACCTTCCCCGAACATAACGCGCTAGTATCGAGAGGCGGATCCTAGCTATCCTTGCAACGTGGTAAGGAAAAAATCAAAGAACAAACCAAGGAAATCTTGGACGAGGGCGACAATCAAAGGCACCCTCACTTGATCTCGGGTTGAGTGACTCCAGCAAAATCCAAACTAAGAGCCAAATAACTCCCAAGGAAAAAACAAGAGAGCGGAGTAGTCATACTAACCACTCTTGCGAAATCTATGGTGAATATGGCTTCCATTACGCACGACTATCCCGATATCCACGAGATGAAGAAGCTTTGGGGTAATCGAGGACAAGGGGGATCCTCACGGCGGACAGCGTCATGCGAGGCCTTCCCATGTGGTACATTTAGCACCCAACAATAGCAAACAATAAAATTGATTCTGAGGAAAAAACATCTACATGAAATTTACATGGCGTTTGGTGAAGAAATGTTTATTCGGGACACAAAACCAAAATTACGATACCCCGGACACCAATTCGTCAAGGGTTAGCACGAGTGCACCAACAACCTTTACATTGACCATATCAAAGATACCTATTGAACCTTTGCACGATGATGGAAAGGGCACCGAAGCTAGAATAGCGATGACAGAGTCCTCGACCAGCAACCTCTCTAGCCTACGCGCACTCCCAAAATCCTTTCCTCTATCCCCCAACTAGTTTTGTGTCACAAAGTGTTGTCCACCATGGTGTTACCAAACTTATCATTTTCAATTCCGGTTTGGTCTCGGGTCCCACCTACCACGATGGGATCCATGCATCACCCCTCCCTATTAGGTTAATCCCCCTCGATCTGAGGAAGCCCATGTCTCTGCGGCCCGTCGCAAACATCCCTTCAACGGAAATTCCCATCGCAAAATACAATCGATGGTTACGACCAAAAACAAGGTAAAAAAGGGACGAAGATAGAGAATCCTGATGCAACGATAATTACAACCAAGCACTTGCACCATGTACGACATAGTAAGCCACCCTACCCACATCTTCGAGTTAGACGAGTTAAAACCACTCCTTAGATCTCGATAAATATCATGGAAGCAAGTTCAAAAGTAAAGACCGTACCAAAAATCAAGGCAAGGAGCATTGCGTGCAGGTCATCCATGCACTGTCTGTGGCCATTATGGATACTACACCCATCATTTCCCAGGACATTCCGTGATACGGTGTTATCACCCTAGTAATTTCTTAGGTCATGGGATTTTGATTTATAGTTAAAGAAAACTAGGGGGGTAACCACAAACCTACTTTGAAATCTGAGATCTAGCCTTCCTAAATTTTAGAGAGCGCTCTCTCTTTTAGATTTAACTTTGTTTTGAATTGATATTTTAGGCTAGGTATAATTGGGCACTTGGTTTTTTGTTTGGAAAGTTTGGTGGGAAATAAGATTGCTTGGAGAGCAAGTTAAGAGGATCTACTAGTCCATTGGGCTATGGAGTCAAGATATGACAAGAAAATTTGAAGGCAAGGCCAAAGGATACTAATGTACTCGGAGCAAGGTAGATAACCCTCGGAAGATTTGAATAGTTTGATTTGATGAGATGGCTTGCTTTCGGGATAAAGAGACGTTAGAAGGATCCTTTGATTCGAGGTAAAGAGGAAGGAGGTAGGGGTCAAACGGGACTAGGAGAAATTAAGAATTCCTAATTATGGAAATCACCAGAAAACATTGAAATGAACAAGTAGTTAAGACGAGGGGAATTTTTACACTTATCTGAAATAATATTCCTAATTAATCATTAGGATTGAAAAACATATATGAACTTGGACGAAACTTCGAAGAAACAATGACGGTAAGAAATCACTTATTAGCTTATCGCATAAATCCTGAGTTATGAAGTCCGGGTTGTTGTTGTCAGGGCTATTTGCTATGAAATCAACACATGAGCCTCCAAAGTACGAGAAAAATAGTCTATAATAATCTCAACAACTTTATTCCACCATAACACTTCACAAGCTGAAGTATTTATACAAAATGTTTATTACAAAATATCCTAGAGAAATCTAGGAATAACTCTAGGAAAATAAAATATCTTAACTTACACTAAGAGAAGCGGTACAGCAACAACTTAGCAAGCTAATATTTTATTTAGAAAAAATAGGACTAACATTATATAATCAAAACAATTTGTTGACTAGGTTTACATGCTTATTTGACACATTTGGAAGATATATGTTTGAGGTTGTGATTGATACTCTTTCACTTTATATCCTTTTACTTCTTTTCTTCTGATACTCTTTTTACTACTGTTCATCATCACTTTACTTCTAGTACAATGTATAATTTACCATAGTAAAAACTAGTGATTATTTAACTCGGATACATGATGACCACATTCTTATGGCACGATACACTTTCCATTATATTTTTACCTTTTGACGGTATTAAATGAAATTTTCTTTGTGATAAAAAAGCTGTCCCATCATTTCTTTGTCTTGATTGAATTTTTCCCTTTTACTCTTTTATTGTTGTAAAATTCATATCGATAATAAAAATCCAAGATCACATAAGTTTGTTTTATTCTTTTATTTTCAACTTCCTTTGTTTTGTGCTTTTCTGTGTTACTCCAATGTTGCTATAACGAATACGTAATTCACTGTAATTCTTTGATCACTTGGTATTTTCATACTTTTAAACTTTTGGTAATTTTCATCGGCATCGATTATTACTTTGAGAAATTTGGTTTGATAATGAAAATATGTTTAATTTTAATTCTGTAGAAAAAATAAGTTTTCAAAGTATTCTAGGACAACTTGCAGTTGGGGAACACTTGTGGTAGAGGCTTATTTATTCATTCTTTGGCATGGGCTTTGATCTTCCTTGTCATAATCTGTTTGAACCATTAGCTTTTGTTAAAGCCATTAATTTACGGGAGAACTGCTTGTCTCAATATTGTGTATTGTGCCAAAAAATTTGTTATTGACAAATCCATGGCCTTGCCTTTCCTCCGTTGTTCATTATATTCCTTTTATTTAGGACCTTTTGATTTGAAGAATTGTTTCGGTCCTGGCTGTCTTGTGTTTTCAATTCTTCAAGCTCCTCTCTATTTTTATTTGTTCAAAAAATGTAATAAGATTTAAAGCTTGAGATGGTTTTATTAGCAAGTTCTTCCTTTTTCTTGAATTTCCACTGTCTGCCTTAGTAGGTCTTTCTGCTGTATATGATTTGAATTGAAGGCCATTGTAGATGTATGCCTTCGAATTATGTTTGTCCAAAGATAGTTCTTGATGAAGGACACCATTCTAACGATATTTACTTAACTGTGCTGCAAAAGTATTTTTGTTCATCAAGTCTTTTTGCTCTTTGTTCATGTCCTTTTGATGTAATTAATGTATTCTGTTTGATAATTCAAGAGTTTGAATGGTATTTTTCAAATTGATTATCTCATTATTTTTTAGGGACATCTCCTCCATGGCTTTTTACTATGTCTGTTGCTTCACAATTTGATGTACTGTGTGGTGGATTATCCTATAGCTGAAGAGTATCTATGGGTGTTGTGTAGTTTTCAGGTGGCACTTTTGGGGGCTAAATGTTTTTCCAATGTGGAAGGGCAGTGTTTTGTGTTGACAATAGGAATAATAGTGGGAATAGATTGCACATCAGCTTCTTTTTATTGCTTCTTTTTCTTTTGAGATCCATCGATCTTCCATCTCTTTGACTTGGCGGTCGGTTTAGTATTAACTTGGCCATTTATTGTTTTTCGAGTTTTTTCTTGGAGGATTTCCCTTTGCTTGAGGATGTTCATTTTGAGGAATTTTAATTTTTCCTCAGCACGGTGATATCATCATTGTTTTTCTTTATCGAAACTGGAAACCTTTGTATGTTTGATGGATCTACTCCTATTTGAAGCACAAGGTATTCTAAGGATTTGATCATGTGATCACACTGCATGTGAAGGCATTATCCAACTTCATTTGATCTTGCATATTAAAAATGGTGTTTTGCAATTGAGTAGCACTCCACAGTCTTATCCACTATTTTTGAATATAGCATTTTATATGTATGTCTATGAAATTCAATTTGATCTAGCTCATGGATATTTTCTAAGAAAATCAACTTCAAAGTCTATTTTTTGTGGTAAAATTTGTCTTTGGATCTGCAACCTTTGGTTGGAGGTAGGACATGATCATTTTATTAGTAGAATAATTAAATCTTGTTAACAATCGTCCTTGTTACTTGGTTTTTTTCTTTGAGAAATTGAGAATAAAATTCTCTTTTGATCTCCTCATTTTCTCCTTAATCTGTTTGTATCTCTCATTAATGTCGAATCTTTTCCTCTGTTGTTTTGGAGAGGGAGGGAACTTCTAAGTTGCACATTTTTCAACCATTTCTAACACTTTTGTTCTTGTGTTGAAACCTATTATTTCTGAATCTCTATTAGAGTCTCATTTACAATTATAGTGGCTTCATCATCGGTATGTTTGATTATTATTCAATTCTTGATCATTCTCATCTATTTCTATTGTTTTCTTTCTCAACAAATAGGTCATTTTTGCCCTTTTGTTGTAAATAATCTTGAATTTGTTTTCTACGATGGTCTGCTTTGAATAGCCTTCTTCATTCCTAGTCCTTTTGTTTGAGCATTACGATACATTTGGTGACTATTATAGCACAGGAATTCTCTTTGTCCTTTTCTTGTTTTTGTATCATCGGTAGGATCTATCAATGTGTTTGCGCATCCATTCCATTTGATTGGAAAAACCTCTCAATATGTGGTTTTGAGTCATGTATAAAAGGTTGAAGCTTGCATTTTACCCTTATAGCACTTAGGTAACCCTGGGGATCATAATTCCATTGAAAACTCTCTTGAAATTGATACTCTGATAATTGTCTAGATATTTCTTTCTCAGCCTCCCTATTGTTTACTATGAAAGGGCCAATTTGGCTCCTCAACTCAAACTGAGTCTTTTTCTTTGATGCCATGAAGTTTATAGCATCTGCATTTAAAACTTGTCTCAAATATTCCAATGCAAAAACCCCGATGGTTAAAAATTTAGGTAACTTATATCGGGACAAATTTGCTCCAAATATCCTTAATTATGTATGTATTTCATATAAGTACCAATATCCTACTTTGGAATTTTCAGATAGCTGTAATATTCTCTTCATTTCATCACTGACTCCGGGTTTTTCTATTTTATAGAGAAAATTCATAGCTGGTCTAACAAATAATTCTGCAAAATCCTTATAATTGAATTCATTTCCTTCTTTCCTGAGTAAGGATTTCTAGAATATTACTGAGAGAGGCTGACCCTCCACATTCATCTTTTGTAAAGCCACTGGAAACTGTTCTGCTTGAAAAAATAGAAAAATATGGAATAGATATGATGAATATCTAAACACTCCCTCAATAGGCAATTTGGCCAGTTGGTAATGTATGCTATCAGTAATGAATCTAGAAAAATCAAAGATCATGGCCGGAGGCTACCCAGGGGATAATGTAGAAAGGAAACCAAGTATAGATGCATCAGTAAACTCATCATTAAAATATCCTAGAATGAAGGATAGCATTGAGATCACTTGTCTAGAAGCTCCAGGAAGATCATAAGTGGAATAAGGAGGATTAACCTTAGGGATTTATACATATTCAGACATGAAATTCTGAAAGACTGAATTTTTTTTAGGAAAATCCAACTCTAAGTATAAGTGGGTTAACTCCTCAATTGACAAGGACACTACTTTGGGATCAAAATTTAACTGAAGGATCTCATTTATGGATTCTGCTATGATAAAAAACAAAATCTCATTACTGGCATTCACAATGGATATATGATTAGGAACATAATGAATTTGACATAGTCTGACCAAGTCCTGGGCTGGATGAGTAATAGGAACTACATATTTGGGAAAATTGGATTCCCAAATAGGTATGTGTTGCACTAAAAACTGTTCCTTACAACATCCCCATTCTCATTTAACTTGTTCTTGAAGATCCATTTAGTTCCAATGACATTTTTATCATGAGGTCTTGGTACCAACTCCCAAGTGTCATTCTTTTCAATTTGCTCAAGTTCTTCATCCATGGCATGCCTCCAACATTCATATTTGCTAGCTTCATTGACATTGTGTGGTTCAATTGTGGATATGAGTGCCAAATGATTAGAAGATCCTACAAGAGTTCTCCTTGTTCGTACACCAGATTCCTTGTCACCCAAAATTTGAGATTCGGGATGATTCTTTTGAACATATCTGGATGGAGCTTTTTCAGATAGATCATCTTCAGGTTCTTCATTGGATCCACTGTCTATATCATTGCTATCTGATGTAGAAGGCCATATGTCACTATCATCTTCTTTTGTTGTTTGTTTTTCTTCTTTAGGAGCTGCAGGAGACTCATCAATAACAACATCAATACATTCAACAACCTTTCGAAGCCTTTTATTGTAACATGTGAAAGCTTTGCTTGACGAAGAGTAACCAAGAACTATCCCTTCATCTGATCTAGGTTCAAACTTGCCAAGTTTTTCATCATTATTTTTGATAAAGCATTTACTTCCAAAAACCTTAAAATGCTTCACAGTGGGAGAATTGCCATACCCGAGTTCATATGGAGTTTTGTCACTATTTACCCGAACATGAGCTTTATTGAGAATGTTAACTGCTGTATGTGCTGCTTCACTCCAGAACATGTCAGGAACATCAGAATCAGCAAGCATAGCTCTAGCCATTTGAACAATTGTTCTATTCATTCTTTCTGCTACACCATTTTGTTGTGGAGTGCCTGCTACAGAGAATTGTCTTTTAATGCCATGTTGTTCACAAAATTCAAAGAATTCATTTGATGAATATTCTCCTCCTCGATCAGATCTAAGACACTTGATTTTTAGATCTAATTCATTTTCTGCCAATGCTTTGAAGCTCTGAAATTTTTCAAGTGCTTGATCTTTATGTTTAATGAACCCGATCCAACACATTCTAGAGTAGTCATCAATAAATAAGATATAGTATTCTTCCCCACGTAATGACTTTTTCCTCATAGGTCCCTGGAATATCAGTGAATATGGTTCAAACTTCTCGATGATCCTTCTTCACGGCATTGATAGTACTCTGGTGCTTAGAATTGACAAGATTGCATGTGTTACTGGAAGATTGACCTTGGGAAAGTCGACGACTTAAATCACGCTTGCTTTGTGGAAGATTGACCTTGGGAAGATCACGAACAGCTTGAAGTCTGCTTGCTTTGTTGATTTGAGAGAAACTCAGATGCCCCAGCCTTCTATGCCATAGAAAATTTTCTGAAGACTTGCTTAAGTAACATTGATCTATGCCGTTTAGTACATACAGGTTGCTTGGATTTCTTTTTCCTTTTATAATGATTTTACCTGTATCAAGATCACGAACCACACATTCTTTGGAACTGAAGACTACTTCTGCTCCTTGATCACACATTTGACTAACACTTAATAGGTTATGCCTTAATCCATCCACATACATGACATCTTTAGCCTTCACCTTTTCTTTTAGAAAAACTGACCCTTTTCCTTTAATTACAGCAGGAGTATCATTTCCAAATGTAACCTTCTTTTCTTTTTCTAGAGCATTATAAGTATGAAGTTTGCTTTTGTCACCTGTCATGTGTCTTGAGCACCCACTATCGATGTACCATTGATTTTCTTCACCTTCCGCAAATAATGCTATCCCACAATTTTCAACTGGTGGTTCTTTCCTTTTCCATATTTTAGAGCTTGAGGGAACATGTTCTTTTGGCTGGATCTTGTTCCTGCATTCAGATTCTTCATGGCCAAAGTTATTACAATAAGTGCATTCAACTTCACTTTGAAGAGGAGAAAAATTGTTATAGGTATTCTTCTTTGGTTCAGTATCCAGCCTTTTCTTTCTTGCTTCTCTTGTCATGATGGTTTTATATGCAACACATTGGATAGCTTTATGACCAAAATTGTGACAAGTGAAACATTGCCCATTGAAGTAGAAATTTCTGCGATCATGGAATCTTCTATTTGAATTTACATGTTGGTTGTAGTGTCTTTGAAAGCTATCCTTGTTAGTGTTCCTTGAATTGAGATGGTCCTGCTTTCCCTGTAGAGATCCTTTATTCCCTTGCTGAGTGGCTGAATGATGTAAACCACCTGTAACTGCTTTTAGATAGTTTGGTGCTGAAGTTTGAGAAGATTCTCCGGTATAACCAAGACCTGTCTTTATAAGAGGAGAACGTTGTACCTTGATGATCTCATCTAAGGTTTCAGATCCCTTAGCAAATCTAAGATTCAAGGTTTTTGCTTTCTCAACTTCTTTTCTTTGACTTACCACTTCACATTCTAGTTTTTCAATATGTTTCTTTGCTTCTTCAAGCTGCTTTTCAATGGTCTCTCTGATTATCTTTTGTTCTTCTAAGCGTAGTTTGAGTTGATTATTTTCTTCAAGAAAATAGTTTTCCTCTAGAGCATCCATAAAAGTATCCTTTTCTTCTTTTTGTTCAAATGCCATGAGAAGTCTAAGATCTTCTTCACATTCTTCCTCACTATTAGATGACCCATCACTATCTTCATTAGTATAGTAACTTTTCTTAGAGCTAGATCGGTTCTTATTCCTTATTACTACTTCTTTTCTTTTATAAGGACATTTTGCAGCATAATGACCAACTTTTCCACACTCAAAACATTTGAAGGGAAGCTTACCTTTGAATCTTCCAGTACCTAGTTGGAGCTTTCTCACGAAATTTGCTTCTTCTTCATCGGATACATAGCTGGATTCTTTGATAACCTCCTTTTCCTTTCCTTTTGTAGATGCCTTAAAAGCAGCTTCTCTTATTTGAGAAGGACCTCCTTGTCTCATTTCAAACGCAGTCAGAGTACCATGTAATTGAACAATAGAAAGAGTTTGCAGATCTTGCCTTTCTTCAATAGCAGAAACTTTAGAGTCAAATTTTGAAGTCAAAGATCTCAAGACCTTTTCCACCAGAGTAGTATCGGCCATGGTTTCACCCAAATTTCTCATCCGATTTACAATATCATCTAGACGAAGAAAGAAACTGGCAACACTTTCATCACTATGCATCTTCAAATTTTCATATTCAATTCTAAGAGTTTGGAGTTTTGCACTTTTTACCTTTGTGTCTCCTTCATAGCTTAGAATGATTTTGTCCCATATTTATTTTGCTGAATGTAGCTGCATCACTTTAGCAAATTATGATTCAGACATGCTTCCCAATAAGACATTCACTGCTTTGGCATTGGTTTCATACTTCTTCCTTTCTGCTGCATCGGTAGGAATACTTGCCGGATATTGATAACCTTCTTCCACGATTGCCCATACATCTGCACCAAGACTTTGCAGATATGATTTTGTACGTACCTTCCAGAATATCAGATTGCTTCCATTGAATAGAGGTGGCTTTATAGACATTACTCCTTCTTGACTTCCCATTGCGACGGATCTCCTTTAAGCGATCAAGCTTCTCCACAAGGACCTGCTCTGATACCAATTGTTGGGAAAAATACTGAGAGGGGGGGGTGAATCAGTGTTTACTGCATAATCAAATCTTTTTACTTTTTCATACCTTAAAACCCATACGCTACTTTCCTTCAGTAAACTAGCGTATATACGCGGATCCCCTTTATGAAACTAGCGTATACACAGAGATCTAGATCTGTCATTAAATCTTCACTTATATTATTCCATCATTCATTCATCAGATGTTCAATAAACAGTAAATATGTGCAGTAAGAACAGAATAAACCATCACACAAAGCATCACACATGAACACCGGGATTTTTAGGTGGAAACCCAAATCGGGAGAAAACCACCGCTGCAGTTGCTCAGCCTTCAATATTTTATTATAGAGAAAACATCTTACAACATATGTGCTGGCGCGGACTTGACCAGCACGCAGGCACCCACCTGCGCTCGTTTACCAGCCTCTCCTGGAAGGGAGCTCCAACCCCCTGACTCGTTTACCAGCCTCTCCTGGAAGGGAGCTGCGACCCCCTGATCTCGTTTACCAGCCTCACCTGGAAGGGAGCTACGACCCCCTGACTGAAGGCTACAACCCTCAGCACCACCTTGGACCACGTTTCATCAATTTTCACACTGGATCCACAACTTCAATAGAACACCACTTGCAGGCCACATTTCATCATATTTCTAGACTGGACCCTTTCCAAACTTTTTAAGCACAAGCATACGTCACCAACAGATACTTAACAACACAGATCAGATAGCAGAAACACAACAGAACAGATCAGATATTTCATACCCTTTGCTTCAGCAAACCCTAGTTTGCATACGCGCTTTCACTTCACTGATGTCGCGTATATACGCGCTTTCGTCCACACAAACCAGCGTATACCTCAGTGTATATTTTATTGCGCATACGCGCTTTCTCTTCGCTGAAGTCGCGTATATACGCGCTTCCTCCGCGGCGAAGTAGCGTATAGATATTCAATCATTACAGAGCAGCATACTTCATCAGATCAGATATTCAGTTCAGATCTACCCTTTTGCTTCAGACAGATGTTCGCCTAGATGCTCGCCTCATCACAGATCTAAGCCTTCCATAATCAGATCTAGCAAATACAAGTGCAATTCAGATCTAAATCCCCTTCTTCATCATTGGTGCATCATACATTCAGATTTATCATTCAAGTGTAACCCTTTCCATTCAGATATACTTCAGAGAGAAGTATTCATTCAAGCTCAGACATCTTGCACCCACACTCCTGATTTGCACAATTAATTTCTTCTCCTTATATAGGTTTATCCTTTTTCAATACCATGAGCCCCTTTTTCAATACCATGGACCAAAACAATACCATAAGCCCAAAACTACCTGGACGGGGTTAATTAGGCGGATCATTACCCAATACAATGGGTCAATACCATGGTGGTTACCCTTGGTTTTGCACTTTTTGAGTGCTTTAGCCCATACGCTACTTGGCACGTTCCTTTCCGCGTGCATACGCGACTTCCCCTAGGCCAATCCGCGTATACAAAGAGACATACTCTTTTCATCATATTTTGAGCACATTCTGAATTCCTTTCTTCATTGCCTTCTGTACACACTGTAGAAACACCATATTTTCTTCATCAGGAACATATTCTCTCAAGCACAACTTCATTAAGTTGTCATCATCTTCATCAGGTGGGTTTCCTTTCAAGGACAGCATTCAGCATCATATTGTCAACAAACATTATATCATATCAGATTTACATCATTTACTAAGTCAATCAAGTCAAGAATAACTTCATCAGATGGTTTTCCATCAAGGACAACACATGTCATCAGTCGCATGTCTTCATCTTCATTCAGAGGGTTGCCATCAAGGACAACATCCTGCATCATATTTCCAACAATCTCCCCCTTTGGACTTGATGGCAACCATGATGGTGTTTGGTTACCATAGCAGATAGATATCATGTCACTCTCCCAAAAATGTCACATCATTATCTTCTCTTTATTCAAACACCATGTCACTCTCCCCCTTTGACATCAAGGGCAAAGGGCAGATCAAAAGCCAACATTCTCCCCCTTTTTCTCCTCATGTGGAAGAGACATTCTGCAGATCTGATATGTGCTGAAGTGGCCAAGCTCCCCCTGAGTTCATGCTGAATCTTCAAACATATTTTTCAATAAAGTACATGACTCAAAGACTTTCCTATCACCAATGACTCATACTTACAACAAATATCCAACCAAGTGGATTTACATATGAGACTCAAGTACCCAACCAAGTGGGTTTACACATTTGACTCAGCTACCCAACCAAGTGGGTTTACAAAATTTGACAAGTCCTTACATGACTGAATATTACAATTTTACATCATGGGTCTCAATAAGACCTTTTCATCAAAATACAAATATGACCATTTATGACCAACACCAGAAAGTCCTCAAGAGAGAGAACATATTTCAGAACCATCATAATGCCAACACTGCATTATAGTCAGCAAAGCTAATGCTCCCCCTGAATCTGTGCAACCAAGCAATCTTTCCAAATGACTAAGGCTCCCCCTTAGTTTGTGCATCTTGAAAACTTCCACCAACAAATCATCAAGGCATCTTCATCAAAACATTAGAAACAGAATTATGAGAACTGGAACACCACCAGAGATACCAAACAGTAAAACAGCACTGCAGCTGTGCTGAAGAGGGCTGAACCAAGCAAAAATTGTCAGCAATCATGCATACGCGGTTTTCTGTGCATTAACTCACATATATACGCGACTGTGTTTAAGTAAACCCGCGTATCCAATACCATCTTCTAAATTTATGCAGATTTGTTCTTTTGACTGGCAGAGAACACTCCCAGCTTCTGTCTTAGATACTCGAACGCTTCCATGGGCAGAGGTTTGGTAAAGATATCAGCAACTTGTTCTTTGGAGGGAACATACTCCAACTTCACCTTTTGCTCAAGCACTTGTTCACGTAGGAAGTGATACTTGATGGGAATGTGCTTGGTCTTCGAATGCATAACAGGATTCTTTGAGATACTGATGGCACTTGTATTATCACACATAATGGAGATAGGAGTTGCACAATTGATTTGAAAATCTTGCAAGGTTTGCATCATCCATAGGAGTTGAGTGCAACAAGATGCGGCAGCTACATACTCTGCTTCAGCTGTTGATAAGGCAATAGAATTTTGCTTCTTGCTGAACCAAGATACTAACCAGGGCCCCATGTAAAATGCACCACCACTAGTGCTTTTCCGATCATCAACACTTCCAGCCCAATCTGCATCAGTGTAAGCATGAAGAGTAAGATCAGCATTCTTCGGATACCATAGACCAAAATCTTGAGTTCCTTGTAGATATTTGAAAATTCTTTTGACAGCCTGAAGATGAGACTCTTTGGATTAGCTTGGAATCTTCCTACAATCCCAACTGCATGCATAATGTCTGGTCTAGTCCCAGTGAGATAAAGCAGACTTCCTATCATCGATCTGTATTCTGGTTGATTCACTGTGGGAGAATCATCATTAGAACTGAGACTGCATCCGGTTATCATGGGTGTACTTACAGGTTTGCATTCTTCCATGCCATACTTCTTCAGAATTTGCTTAAGATATTTTGCTTGTGATAGAAATATACCATCTGCAGATTGATGCACTTGCAAACCAAGAAAGAATGTTAGTTCCCCAAGTAAAGACATTTCAAATTCTTGCTGCATGACAGAAGCAAATTTTTGACTCATAGATTCTTCGTTACTCCCAAAAATGATATCATCAACATATACAACTACAATCAATAGTTTATCATTTTCAACTTTTGTGTATAAGTTGCTATCATCAGACCCCTTTGAAAATCCTTGTTGATGAAGATATTTGTCAAGACGATAATACCAAGCCCTTGGAGCTTGTTTGAGTCCATACAGAGCCTTTTTAAGTCTACAAACAAGATTTGCATCATTTCCCAAGATGAATCCTTCCGGTTGTTCTATATATACTTCTTCTTCTAGATCACCATTAAGAAAAGCAGATTTAACATCCATTTGATAAACTTTGATTTGTTGATAACTTGAAAAAGCAAGAAACATTCTTATGGCTTCAAGTCTAGCTACAGGGGCAAAAGTTTCTTCAAAGTCTATACCTTCTTGTTGAGTATACCCTTTGCAAACCAGTCTAGCTTTGTTTCTTACAACATCCCCATTCTCATTTAACTTGTTCTTGAAAATCCATTTAGTTCCAATGACATTTTTATCATGAGGTCTTGGAACCAAATCCCAAGTGTCATTCTTTTCAATTTGAACAAGTTCGTCATCCATGGCTTGCCTCCAGCATTCATATTTGCTAGCTTCATTGACATTGTGTGGTTCAATTGTGGATATGAGTGCCAAATGATTAGAAGATCCTACAAGAGTTCTCCTTGTTCGTACACCAGATTCCTTGTCACCCAAAATTTGAGATTTAGGATGATTCTTTTGAACATATCTGGATGGAGCTTTTCCAGATAGATCATCTTCAGGTTCTTCATTGGATCCACTGTCTATATCATTGCTATCTGATGTAGAAGGCCATATGTCGCTATCATCTTCTTTTGTTGTTTGTTTTTCCTCTTTAGGAGCTGCAGGAGACTCATCAATAACAACATAAATACATTCAACAACCTTTCGAAGCCTTTTATTGTAACATGTGAATGCTTTGCTTGACGATGAGTAACCAAGAAATATCCCTTCATCTGATCTAGGTTCAAATTTGCCAAGCTTTTCATCATTATTTTTGATAAAGCATTTACTTCCAAAAACCTTAAAATGCTTCACAGTGGGAGAATTACCATACCAGAGTTCATATGGAGTTTTGTCACTATTTACCTGAACATGAGCTTTATTGAGAATGTTAACTGCCGTATGAGCTGCTTCACTCCAGAACATGTCAGGAACATCAGAATCAGCAAGCATAGCTCTAGCCATTTGAACAATTGTTCTATTCATTCTTTCTGCTACACCATTTTGTTGTGGAGTTCCTGCTACAGAGAACTGTCTTTTAATGCCATGTTGTTCACAAAAATCAAAGAATTCATTTGATGAATATTCTCCTCCTCGATCAGATCTAAGACACTTGATTTTTAGATCTAATTCATTTTATGCCAATGCTTTGAAGCTCTGAAATTTTTCAAGTGCTTGATCTTTGTGTTTAATGAACCCGATCCAACACATTCTAGAGTAGTCATCAATAAATAAGATATAGTATTCTTCCCCACGTAATGACTTTTTCCTCATAGGTCCACAGATATCAGTATGAATGAGTTCAAGAGGCTTACTTGATGATCCTTCTTTGGCATTAATCGTACTCTGGTCTGCTTACCAAATTGACAAGATTTGCATATGGTACTTTCCGAAAGATTGACCTTGGGAAGATCACGAACAGCTTGAAGTCTGCTTGCTTTGTTGATTTGAGAGAAACTCAGATGCCCCAGCCTTCTATGCCATAGCCAATTTTCTGAAGACTTGCTCAAGTAACATTGATCTATGCCGTTTAGTACATACGGGTTGCTTGGATTTCTTTTTCCTTTTATAATGATTTTACCTGTATCAAGATCACGAACCACACATTCTTTGGAACTGAAGACCACTTCTGCTCCTTGATCACACATTTGACTAACACTTAATAGGTTATGCCTTAATCCATCCACATACATGACATCTTTAGCCTTCACCTTTTCTGCCTTCACCTTTTCTTTTAGAAATACTGACCCTTTTCCTTTAATTACAGCAGGAGTATCATTTCCAAATGTAACTTTCTTTTCCTTTTCTAGAGCATTATAAGTATGAAGTTTGCTTTTGTCACCTGTCATGTGTCTTGAGCACCCACTATCGATGTACCATTGATTTTCTTCACCTTCCGCAAATAATGCTATCCCACAATTTTCAACTGGCAGTTCTTTCTTTTTCCACACTTTAGAGCTTGAGGGAACATGTTCTTTTGGCTGGATCTTGTTCCTGCATTCAGATTCTTCATGGCCAAAGTTATTACAATAAGTACATTCAACTTCACTTTGAAGAGGAGAAAAATTGTTATAGGTATTCTTCTTTGATTCAGTATCCACCCTTTTCTTTCTTGCTTCTCTTGTCATGATGGTTTTATATGCAACACATTGAATAGCTTTATGACCAAAATTGTGACAAGTGAAACATTGCCCATTGAAGTAGAAATTTCTGCGATCATGGAATCTTCTATTTCAATTTACCTGTTGGTTGTAGTGTCTTTGAAAGCTATCCTTGTTAGTGTACCTTGAATTGAGATGGTCCTGCTTTCCCTGTAGAGATCCTTTATTCCCTTGCTGAGTGGTTGAATGATGTAAACCACCTGTAACTGCTTTTAGATAGTTTGGTGCTGAAGTTTGAGAAGATTCTCCGGTATATCCAAGACCTGTCTTTATAAGAGGAGAACGTTGGACCTTGATGATCTCATCTAAGGTTTCAGATCCTTTAGCAAATCTAAGATTCAAGGTTTTTGCTTTCTCAACTTCTTTTCTTTGACTTACCACTTCACATTCTAGTTTTTCAATATGTTTCTTTGCTTCTTCAAGCTGCTTTTCAATGGTCTATCTGATTATCTTTTGTTCTTCTAAGCGTAGTTTGAGTTGATTATTTTCTTCAAGAAAATCGTTCTCCTCTAGAGCATCCATAAACGTATCCTTTTCTTCTTTTTGTTCAAATGCCATGAGAAGTCTAAGATCTTCTTCACATTCTTCCTCACTATTAGATGACTCATCACTATCTTCATTAGCATAGTAACTTTTCTTAGAGCTAGATCGGTTCTTATTCCTTCTTACTACTTCTTTTCTTTTATAAGGACATTTTGCAGCATAATGACCAACTTTACCACACTCAAAACATTTGAAGGGAAGCTTACCTTTGAATCTTCCAGTACCTAGTTGGAGCTTTCTCACGAAATTTGTTTCTTCTTCATCGGATACATAGCTGGATTCTTTGATAACCTCCTTTTCCTTTCCTTTTGTAGATGCCTTAAAAGCAGCTTCTCTTATTTGAGAAGGACCTCCTTGTCTCATTTCAAAAGCAGTCAGAGTACCATGTAATTGAACAATAGTAAGCGTTTGCGGATCTTGCCTTTCTTCAATAGCTGAAACTTTAGAGTCAAATTTTGAAGTCAAGGATCTTAAGACCTTTTCCACCAGAGTAGTATCAGTTATGGTTTCACCCAAATTTCTCATTCGATTTACAATATCATCCAGACGAAGAAAGAAACTGGCAATGCTCTCATCACTATGCATCTTCAAATTTTCATATTCAATTCTAAGAGTTTGGAGTTTTGCACTTTTTACCTTTGTGTCTCCTTCATAGCTTAGAATTATTTTGTCCCATATTTCTTTTGCTGAATGTAGCTGCATCACTTTAGCAAATTCTGATTCAGACATGCTTCCTAACAAGACATTCACTGCTTTGGCATTGATTTCATACTTCTTCCTTTCTGTTGCATCGGTAGGAATACTTGCTGGGTATTGATAACCTTCTTCCACGATTGCCCATACATCTGCACCAAGACTTTGCAGATATGCTTTTGTACGTACCTTCCAGAATATCAGATTTCTTCCATTGAATAGAGGTGGCTTTATAGACATTACTCCTTCTTGACTTCCCATTGCGACGAATCTCCTTTAAGCGATCAAGCTTCTGCACAAGGACCGGCTCTGATACCAATTGTTGGGAAAAATACTGAGAGGGGGGTGAATCAGTATTTACAGCATATTCAAAACTTTTTACTTTTTCATACCTTAAAACCCATACGCTACTTTCCTTCAGTAAACCGGCGTATATACGCGGATCCCCTTTATTAAACTCGCGTATACACAGAGATCTAGATATGTAATTAACTCTTCACTTAGATCATTCAATCATTCATTCATCAGATGTTCAATAAACTATAAACATGTGCAGTAATAACAGAATAAACCATCACACAAAGCATCACACATGAACACCAGGATTTTTAGGTGGAAACCCAAATCGGGAGAAAACCACCGCTGCAGTTGCTCAGCCTCCAATATTTTATTATAGAGAAAACATCTTAC
This sequence comes from Pinus albicaulis, assembly GCA_034641835.2. Lineage (NCBI taxonomy): Eukaryota > Viridiplantae > Streptophyta > Pinopsida > Pinales > Pinaceae > Pinus > Pinus albicaulis. The sequence goes on along the minus strand of CM076580.1, from coordinate 1,581,946,996 downwards.
AACATATGTGCTGGCGCAGACTTGACCAGCACGCAGGCACCCACCTGCGCTCGTTTACCAGCCTCTCCTGGAAGGGAGCTCCACCCCCCTGACTCGTTTACCAGCCTCTCCTGGAAGGGAGCTACGACCCCCCGATCTCGTTTACCAGCCTCACCTGGAAGGGAGCTACAACCCCCTGACTGAAGGCTACAACCTTCAGCACCACCTTGGACCACGTTTCATCAATTTTCACACTGGATCCACAACTTCAATAGAACACCACTTGCAGGCCACATTTCATCATATTTCTAGACTGGACCCTTTCCAAACTTTTTAAGCACAGACATACGTCACCAACAGATACTTAACAACACAGATCAGATAGCAGAAACACAGTAGAACAGATCAGATATTTCATACCCTTTGCTCCAGCAAACCCTAGTTTGCATACGCGCTTTCACTTCACTGATGTCGCGTATATACGCGCTTCCGTCCACACAAACCAGCGTATACCTCAGTGTATATTTTATTGCGCATACGCGCTTTCACTTCACTGAAGCCGCGTATATACGCGCTTCCTCCGCGGCGAAGTAGCGTATATATCTTCAATCATTACAGAGCAGCATACTTCATCAGATCAGATATTCAGTTCAGATCTACCCTTTTGCTTCAGACAGATGTTCGCCTAGATGCTCGCCTCATCACGGATCTAAGCCTTCCATAATCAGATCTAGCAAATACAAGAGCAATTCAGATCTAGATCCCCTTCTTCATCATTGGTGCATCATACATTCAGATTTATCATTCAAGTGTAACCCTTTCCATTCAGATATACTTCAGAGAGAAGTATGCATTCAAGCTTAGACATCTTGCACCCACACTCATGATTTGCACAATGAATTTCTTCTCCTTATATAGGTTTATCCTTTTCAATACCATGAGCCCCTTTTTCAATACCATGGGCCAAAACAATACCATGAGCCCAAAACTACCTGGACGGGGTTAATTAGGCAGATCATTACCCAATACAATGGGTCAATACCATGGTGGTTACCCTTGGTTTTGCACTTTTTGAACGCTTTAGCCCATACGCTACTTGGCACGTTCCTTTCCGCGTGCATACGCGACTTCCCCTAGGCCAAAACGCGTATACAAAGAGACATACTCTTTTCATCATATTTTGAGCACATTTTGAATTCCTTTCTTCATTGCCTTCTGTACACACTGTAGAAACACCATATTTTCTTCATCAGGAACATATTCTCTCAAGCACAACTTCATTAAGTTGTCATCATCTTCATTAGGTGGGTTGCCTTTCAAGGACAGCATTCAGCATCATATTGTCAACAAACATTATATCATATCAGATTTACATCATTTACTAAGTCAATCAAGTCAAGAATAACTTCATCAGATGGTTTGCCATCAAGGACAACACATGTCATCAGTCGCATGTCTTCATCTTCATTCAGAGGGTTGCCATCAAGGACAACATCCTGCATCATATTTCCAACAATCTCCCCCTTTGGAATTGATGGCAACCATGATGGTGTTTGGTTACCATAGCAGATAGATATCATGTCACTCTCCCAAATATGTCACATCATTATCTTCTCTTTATTCAAACACCATGTCACTCTCCCCCTTTGACATCAAGGGCAAAGGGCGGATCAAAAGCCAACATTCTCCCCCTTTTCTCCTCATGTGGAAGAAACATTCTGCAGATCTGATATGTGATGAAGTGGCCAAGCTCCCCCTGAGTTCATGCTGAATCTCCAAACATATTTTTCAATAAAGTACATGACTCAAAGACTTTCCTATCACCAATGACTCATACTTACAACAAATATCTAACCAAGTGGATTTACATATGAGACTCAAGTACCCAACCAAGTGGGTTTACACATTTGACTCAGCTACCCAACCAAGTGGGTTTACAAATTTGACAAGTCCTTACATGACTGAGTATTACAATTTTACATCATGGGTCTTAATAAGACCTTTTCATCAAATTACAAATATGACTTTAAGACCAACACCGGAAAGACCTCAAGAGAGATTATAAATTAGAAACACCACAATGCCAACAATGCATTATACTCAGCAAAGCTAATGCTCCCCCTGAATCTGTGCAACCAAGCAACCTTTCAAAATGACTAAGGCTCCCCCTTAGTTTGTGCATCCTGAAAACTTCCACCAACAAATCATCAAGGCATCTTCATCAAAACATTAGAAACATAATTATGAGAACTGGATCACCACCAGAGATACCAAACAGTAAAACAGCACTGCAGCTGTGCTGAAGAGAGCTGAACCAAGCAAAAATTGTCAGCAATCATGCATACGCGGTTTTCTGTGCATTAACTCGCGTACATACGCGACTGTGTTTCAGGAAACCCGCGTATCCCAAGTCATCTTCTAAAATTTATGTAGATTTGTTCTTTTGACTGGCAGAGAACACTCCCAGCTTCTGTCTTAGATACTCGAACGCTTCCCTGGGCAGAGGTTTAGTAAAGATATCAGCAGCTTGTTCTTTGGAGGTAACATACTCCAACTTCACTTTTTGCTCAAGCACTTGTTCACGTAGGAAATGATATTTGATGGGAATGTGCTTGGTTTTCGAATGCATAGCAGGATTCTTTGAGATACTGATGGCACTTGTATTATCACACATAATGGAGATAGGAGTTGCACATTTGATTTGAAAATCTTGCAAGGTTTGCATCATCCATAGGAGTTGAGTGCAGCAAGATGCGGCAGCTACATACTCTGCTTCAGCTGTTGATAAGGCAATAGAATTTTGCTTCTTGCTGAACCAAGATACTAACCGGGGCCCCATGTAAAATGCACCCCCACTAGTGCTTTTCCGATCATCAACACTTCCAGCCCAATCTGCATCAGTGTAAGCATGAAGAGTAAGATCAGCATCCTTTGGATACCATAGACCAAAGTCTTGAGTTCCTTGTAGATATTTGAATATCCTTTTGACGGCCTGAAGGTGAGACTCTTTTGGATTAGCTTGGAATCGTCCAAAAATCCCAACAACATGCATAATGTATGGTCTGGTCCCAGTGAGATAAAGTAGACTTCCAATCATCGATCTGTATTCTGGTTGATTCACAGTGGGAGAATCATCATTAGAACTGAGACTGCATCCGGTTATCATTGGTGTACTTATAGGTTTGCATTCTTCCATGCCATACTTCTTCAGAATTTGCTTAAGATATTTTGCTTGTGATAGAAATATACCATATGCAGATTGATGCACTTGCAAGCCAAGAAAGAATGTTAGTTCCCCAAGTAAAGACATTTCAAATTCTTGCTGCATGACAGAAGCAAATTTTTGACTCAAAGATTCTTCGTTACTCCAAAAAATGATATCATCAACATATACAACCACAATCAATAGTTTATCATTTTCAACTTTTGTGTATAAGTTGCTATCAGCAGACCCCTTTGAAAATCCTTGTTGATGAAGATATTTGTCAAGACGATAATACCAAGCCCTTGGAGCTTGTTTGAGTCCATACAGAGCCTTTTTAAGTCTACAAACAAGATTTGCATCATTTCCCAAAATGAATCCTTCCGATTGTTCTATATATGCTTCTTCTTCTAGATCACCATTAAGAAAAGCAGACTTAACATCCATTTGATAAACTTTGATTCGTTGATAGCTTGAGAAAGCAAGAAACATTCTTATGGCTTCAAGTCGAGCTACAGGAGCAAAATTTTCTTCAAATTCTATACCTTCTTGTTGAGTATACCCCTTGCAAACTAGTCTAGCTTTGTTCCTTACAACATCCCCATTCTCATTTAACTTGTTCTTGAAGATCCATTTAGTTCCAATGACATTTTTATCATGAGGTCTTGGTACCAACTCCCAAGTGTCATTCTTTTCAATTTGCTCAAGTTCTTCATCCATGGCATGCCTCCAACATTCATATTTGCTAGCTTCATTGACATTGTGTGGTTCAATTGTGGATATGAGTGCCAAATGATTAGAAGATCCTACAAGAGTTCTCCTTGTTCGTACACCAGATTCCTTGTCACCCAAAATTTGAGATTCAGGATGATTCTTTTGAACATATCTGGATGGAGATTTTTCAGATAGATCATCTTCGGGTTCTTCATTGGATCCACTGTCTATATCATTGCTATCTGATGTAGAAGGCCATATGTCGCTATCATCTTCTTTTGTTGTTTGTTTTTCTTCTTTAGGAGCTGCAGGAGACTCATCAATAACAACATCAATACATTCAACAACCTGTCGAAGCCTTTTATTGTAACATGTGAATGCTTTGCTTGACGATGAGTAACCAAGAAATATCCCTTCATCTGATCTAGGTTCAAATTTGCCAAGCTTTTCATCATTATTTTTTATAAAGCATTTACTTCCAAAAACCTTAAAATGCCTCACAGTGGGAGAATTGCCATACCAAAGTTCATATGGAGTTTTGTCACTATTTACCCGAACATGAGCTTTATTGAGAATGTTAACCGCTGTATGTGCTGCTTCACTCCAGAACATGTCAGGAACATCAGAATCAGCAAGCATAGCTCTATCCATTTGAACAATTGTTCTATTCATTCTTTCTGCTACACCATTTTGTTGTGGAGTGCCTGCTACAGAGAATTGTCTTTTAATGCCATGTTGTTCACAAAATTCAAAGAATTCATTTGAAGAATATTCTCCTCCTCGATCAGATCTAAGACACTTGATTTTTAGATCTAATTCATTTTTTGCCAATGCTTTGAAGCTCTGAAATTTTTCAAGTGCTTGATCTTTGTGTTTAATGAACCCGATCCAACACATTCTAGAGTAGTCATCAATAAATAAGATATAGTATTCTTCCCCACGTAATGACTTTTTCCTCATAGGTCCACAGATATCGGTATGAATGAGTTCAAGAGGCATACTTGATGATCCTTCTTTGGCATTAAATCGTACTCTGGTCTGCTTACCAAATTGACAAGATTTGCATATGGTACTTTCTGGAAGATTGACCTTGGGAAGATCACGAACAGCTTGAAGTCTGCTTGCTTTGTTGATTTGAGAGAAACTAAGATGCCCCAGCCTTCTATGCCATAGCCAATTTTCTGAAGACTTGCTCAAGTAACATTGATCTATGCCGTTTAGTACATACAGGTTGCTTGGATTTCTTTTTCCTTTTATAATGATTTTACCTGTATCAAGATCACGAACCATACATTCTTTGGAACTGAAGACCACTTCTGCTCCTTGATCACACATTTGACTAACACTTAACAGGTTATACCTTAATCCATCCACATACATGACATCTTTAGCCTTCACTTTTTCTTTTAGAAATACTGACCCTTTTCCTTTAATCACAGCAGGAGTATCATTTCCAAATGTAACTTTCTTTTCCTTTTCTAGAGCATTATAAGTATGAAGTTTTCTTTTGTCACCTGTCATGTGTCTTGAGCACCCACTATCGATGTACCATTGATTTTCTTCACCTTCTGCAAATAATGCTATCCCACAATTTTCAACTGGTGGTTCTTTCTTTTTCCATATTTTAGAGCTTGAGGGAGCATGTTCTTTTGGTTGGATCTTGTTCCTGCATTCAGATTCTTCATGGCCAAAGTTATTACAATAAGTGCATTCAACTTCACTTTGAAGAGGAGAAAAATTGTTATAGGTATTATTCTTTGGTTCAGTATCCAACCTTTTCTTTCTTGCTTCTCTTGTCATGATGGTTTTATATGCAACACATTGAATAGCTTTATGACAAAAATTGTGACAAGTGAAACATTGCCCATTGAAGTAGAAATTTCTGCGATCATGGAATCTTCTATTTGAATTTACCTGTTGTTTGTAGAGTCTTTGAAAGCTATCCCTGTTAGTGTTCCTTGAATTGAGATGGTCCTGCTTTCCCTGTAGAGATCCTTTATTCTCTTGCTGAGTGGCTGAATGATGTAAACCACCTGTAACTGCTTTTAGATAGTTTGGTGCTGAATTTTGAGAAGATTCTCCGGTATATCCAAGACCTGTCTTTATAAGAGGAGAACGTTGTACCTTGATGATCTCATCTAAGGTTTCAGATCCTTTAGCAAATCTAAGATTCGAGGTTTTTGCTTTCTCAACTTCTTTTCTTTGACTTACCACTTCACATTCTAGTTTTTCAATATGTTTCTTTGCTTCTTCAAGCTGCTTTTCAATGGTCTCTCTGATTATCTTTTGTTCTTCTAAGCGTAGTTTGAGTTGATTATTTTCTTCAAGAAAATAGTTCTCCTCTAGAGCATCCATAAACGTATCCTTTTCTTCTTTTTGTTCAAATGCCATGAGAAGTCTAAGATCTTCTTCACATTCTTCCTCACTATTAGATGACTCATCACTATCTTCATTAGCATAGTAACTTTTCTTAGAGCTAGATCGGTTCTTATTCCTTCTTACTACTTCTTTTATTTTATAAGGACATTTTGCAGCATAATGACCAACTTTACCACACTCAAAACATTTGAAGGGAAGCTTACCTTTGAATCTTCCAGTACCTAGTTAGAGCTTTCTCACGAAATTTGCTTCTTCTTCATCGGATACATAGCTGGATTCTTTGACAACCTCCTTTTCCTTTCCTTTTGTAGATGCCTTAAAAGCAACTTCTCTTATTTGAGAAGGAGATTCTTTGACAACTTCCTTTTCTTTTCCTCTTGCAGATACCTTAAAAGCAGCTTCTCTGATTTGAGAAGGACCTCCTTGTCTCATTTCAAAAGCAGTCAGGATACCATGTAATTGAACAATAGTAAGAGTTTGCAGATCTTGCCTTTCTTCAATAGCCGAAAATTTAGAGTCAAATTTCGAAGTCAAGGATCTTAAGACCTTTTCCACCAGAGTAGTATCAGTTATGGTTTCACCCAAATTTCTCATTCGATTTACAATATCATCCAAACGAAGAAAGAAACTGGCAACACTCTCATCACTATGCATCTTCAAATTTTCATATTCAATTCTAAGAGTTTGGAGTTTTTCACTTTTTACCTTTGTGTCTCCTTCATAGCTTAGAATGATTTTGTCCCATATTTCTTTTGCCGAATGTAGCTGCATCACTTTAGAAAATTCTGATTCAGACATGCTTCCCAATAAGACATTCACCGCTTTGGCATTGATTTCATACTTCTTTCTTTCAGCTGCATCAGTAGGAATACTTGCCGGGTATTGATAACCTTCTTCCACGATTGCCCATACATCTGCACCAAGACTTTGCAGATATGCTTTTGTACGTACCTTCCAGAATATCCGATTGCTTCCATTGAATAGAGGTGGCTTTATAGACATTACTCCTTCTTGACTTCCCATTGCGACGGATCTCCTTCAAGCGATCAAGCTTCTGCAGAAGGACCTGCTCTGATACCAATTGTTCGGAAAAATACTGAGAGGGGGGGGGGGGGTGAATCAGTATTTACTGCATATTCAAAATTTTTTACTTTTTCACTCTTAAAACCCATACACTACTTTCCTTTAGTAAACTCGCGTATATACGCGGATATCCTTCATACAACTCGCGTATTAGCAGAGATCTAAATATGCAGATATTTATTAACTTAGTTCTTTGCACTATTCATTCATCTGATGTTATGTTAACAGTAAACATGTGTAGTAACAACAGAATAAACCATCACACAAAGCATCACACATGAACACCAGAATTTTAGGTGGAAACCCAAGTCGGGAGAAAACCACCGCTGCAGTTGCTCAGCCTTCAATATTTTATTATAGAGAAAACATCTTACAACAGATGTGCTGGTGTAGACTCCTACCAGCACGCAGGCACCCACCTGCGCTCGTTTACCAGCCTCTCCTGGAAGGGAGCTCCAACCCCCTGACTCGTTTACCAGCCTCTCCTGGAAGGGAGCTACGACCCCCCGATCTTGTTTACCAGCCTCACCTGGAAGGGAGCTACGACCCCCTGACTGAAGGCTACAACCCTCAGCACCTCTATGGACCACGTTTCATCAATTTTCACACTGGATCCAAAGCTTCCTTTAGGACACCACTTGCAGGCCACGTTTCATCAAATTTTCAGACTAGACCCACTCCATACTTTTAAGCACAGTCAACCATGAAACAGATACATATAACTCACTGACAGATATAAGTAAACCAGCAGAACAGATCAGACATTTCTTACCACAGACTTCAGCAAACCCTAGTTTGTATACACGCTTTCCTTTCGCTGATGTCGCGTATATACGCGCTTCCGTTCACATAAAACAGCGTATACTTATGTACATATTACAGATCCAATTTCATTGCGCATACGCGCTTTCTCTTCAGCGAAGCCACGTATATACGCGCTTCCTCTTCGGCGAACTAGCGTATGGTTCTTCAGACTTTTATGTCATTGCAATTCTTCACAACAGATACATCACTTCAGATTTTACCCTTTACCTCAGACAAATGTTCGCCTCATCACAGATCTAATCATTCCATAAATAGATCTAGCAAATACAAGTACATTTAAGATCTAGATCCCCTTATTCATCATTGGTGCATCATACATTCAGATCTATCATTCAACTATAACCCTTTCCATTCAGATCTACTTCAGAGAGAAGTATTCATTCAATCTCAGACATCTTGCGCCCACTCTCATGATTTGCACAATGAATTTCTTCCCTTTATATAGGTTTACCCTTTTTCAATACCTTGAGCCAAAACCACATTACATCCGATGGTATTTCGGGATTTGGCCACGACTAGGCTAACCGTCACTCATCACAATGGGTCAATACCATGGTGGTTACCCCTGGTTTTGCACTTTTTGAGCGCTTTTGCCCATACGCGACTTGGCACGTTCTTTCCCGCGTGCATACGCGACTTCCCCTAGGCAAATCCGTGTATGCCTAAAGACATACTCTTTTCATCATATATCTATCACATACTGGATTTCTTTCTTCATTACCTTTTGTACTCACTGTAGATACATCAGATTCAATTCATCAAGACACATTCTATCAAGCACAACTTCATCAGGTGGGTTTCCATTCAAGGACAACACTCTATCAAGTGGGTACCCAGCATCATATTGTCAACAAACATCATATCACATCATATTTACATCATTTACCAAGTCCATCAAGTCAAGAGTAACTTCATTAGGTGGATTGCCATCAAGGACAACACATGTCAACAATCTCATGTCTTCATCTTCATTCAGTGGGTTGCCATCAAGGAAAACACTCTGCATCATATTTCCAACAAAGGGAAACTCTTAGTTTCATGATTTTCTGAGAAAATCACACAGGTCCCTATGAATTTTTCATCAAGAGTACATTCTATTAAAGCATGCTTCTTTCTGCATTTAGGACAAAAAATAGCTAAGGCATCAGTATCAAATTTTTACTTGTTTTGTAATTTAAGTGTGTCTATATATTCACTAAGACTCCATAAGATATATGTTTTAAATTCATCACTCATATTTCCAATTTCTTCTCTACTTATTGTTCCAGTTGCAGATTTATTCACTCTAACAAGAGAAGGATCTATTAGATTTTTCCGGTTTTTTCTTTTCCCCTTGAGAGATGAATACATAATTCAGAAATGTCAGGTAATGGGAGTTGAGAGATATCTCCCTTCTCCATCATGTTGATAATATCTATCCACTCATCTCTAATGGCTTTTAGCAAAAGATCTTTTAAAGTATCTCGATCTAAATTATCCATTTTAACTCTTTTTATGTTATAATTGAATCTTTCAATTAAATCCTCCAAAATCTCATCCTCTCTTTGCATCATTTTGAATAATTCATCCTTATGATTAATGGATATGAAATAATCCAAATATATTTCTAAAAATTCTTTCTTCATGTCATTCCATGTCCTAATAGACTTTGTGACTAAACCCATGAACCATTTCAAAGCTGCTCATTTCAGTGTTGAAGGAAATAGCTTAATTTTTTTAGAGTCTTGTAAGTAATCATAAGATCTACACAAAACTTCAAATTCAAACCAAAAAGTTTCAAGATCTTCACTCTTTAATCCATGTAAATTTGGAAGGACAGAAGGTGAGATGTTTTTCATTGTGGCATTTGTATCCCCATCAATTATAGGAAATCCAAAAGAATTATCATTTTCCCTATTTCTTCCTCCTCCTTTGTTCCCTCTACCTCGTCCTTCGTTCCCTCTATCTCATCCTCCACCTCTTCCTCCAAACAATACATTTTCTCCATTTATAATTTCTCCTTCTCCTTCTCCTGCTTCTACCCTTCCTGCCATTATAGATTCATAAAAGCTAATATAAGGTTCTATCTGTAAGGTTAATTTCTATTCCTCTTTTTCTTCTATCAACGAAATGTTGAAGAAAGGTTTTTCTTCTTCTCCACTAAGAATTTCTAACTCTTTAGCTATAATGTGTTCCCCTGTAGAGGTGAAAAAGGTTTCTCCTTTTGTTGGAGATCTAGGATCTTCTTCCTCTAAGACTGCCTCAGTGGATGAAGTGGGAGATCCTCCTAATTGGATTTCTAACCTTAATACTTCAGGAATTCTATGTCCAGTGAGGTATGGAATATGAGTTTGAGATGGTGGTGTATCACTACGTGGTCTAGGTAGAGTGAGTGGTGTTGTTGGAATTAAACTTTTGCCTCTAGCTATGAACCTACCCCTAGAATCTCTTTCCCTACGCATATCATTTTTTTTTTTAGATGTAAGAAATGGGGTTACCTAATTATACTTCCCTGGAAACGACGCCAAAATTTTTAGCCAATTTAATACCTTAAATTGTTCAACATAAATTATCAACCAAGGTTTTTAATTTGATGAACTGTGGTGCACTATATGTGCTTAGTTAACCTTCTTCTCAGTTTTTTGTATGTATTTTTATGTTGTTTTGGGGGGTTTTGCTCCTTATGTCTAAATTTTAATATTAAGAAATGAGAACTATGAAAGGAATCAATTGAATCTAGTGGTAATTAGATGTGTAAAACTAACTTTTAAAGAAGGAAGAAAAGGAAGTGTTCTTAAACTATTCTAACTTTCATAAAAATCAACCAAAACTATTAAATGGTTAGAACATCATCTAAAAACAGAGTGCCTATTCTAATGAATTTAACTTTAACATTAGTTCTACTCCATGGATATGAATCTTATAACTAAAAATTGAAATTGCAAGGTTATTCTAGATGAAAGCAGATTTAAAGGAATAAGTAAATAATGTATGATCAATCACTCCAGCATTCAATATGGAAGTATGACATAGTCACCCTCTTGAAATGATGTACAAGCAACCGATTACACTTTAGTTTTGAAAATTAAATATAGGAAAGCATTTAAAAGCATGTAATGGAAAACTTAGTAATTGCATAGATTAAACACTTGAGCATCCAATTTGGAAGTATGACAAGTCACCTTCTTCGCCTGATCTTTAGGAGAATCCAATTATACAATTAACTGAGGATCTTAATATAGGAAAATAGTTTTAAAATAATGTAAAGGAAAACTCAATGATTGGATAGGTTAAACACTCAAGAACCCAATTTAGAAGTATGAAAAGTCACCTTCTTGGCATGATATTTAAGAGCATCCAATTATACAATTAACTGAGGATCGTATCTAAGAAAGCAATGTAATAACATGAAAGGAAACTAAACAAATGTGAGTTTTATTGCCTCAAACATAATCCAATTGGAAAATAGATAAATCTACCTTCTTGAGATGTTTTTGGAAATAAAATATTACACAGTCATTCTATCATCGATGCTAAGAAAACATTCATAACTTAACTCTATGATATTGATATAAAAGATGCAACATAATATTAATCTACTATGTAAATTTCCAAAATAGAGAAAATAATTAAACTAAAGTAACTAATGAAAAACCTCCTCCTGTGCAGGGGCCCTCTACGAAAGAATAGGTCGAAATCCTAGCTGATTATGTACAATTAAGTAGAAACTAGAACCACAAACACGATCCTTGTATTATGAAAAGAACATAGTTTAAATAAATACAGATTGTTTCAAAAAATTAAGACTGTCTTTGGTCTTTGCATAAATGGTATTTAAATGAAATAAAATGTAGCTATGAGGAGCTAATTGTGCCTACAGATGGAAATTCTAACCGAACCATAGAATTAAATTATAACTGGTTAACTCTTGATTTTCTACGTCAGAGAAAATCAAGAGTTGTTTGCTCTCGGCTTACGTCCTTTGACCAGAATTTGACCATGATCACATGCACCCTTTTTTGTTGATTTTGATCAAGTGCATAGGAATAAATCCATGTGTGAATCATTTTGGAGATGCCCATGTGGCTCATTCCTTTATTTTCTCCTCAGAACCTATCAAACCATAAAATTTGTTGCGAAAACAACAATTACCTACAGGATAGGTTGCATTCTATAGCCGAGTTATAAAAATCCATTCAAATAACAAGAACATCATAATATAACATATAAATAATTTAAATTCATACCCTGAGATAAAATATGAAATTTATCATTGGTTGGAGTGTATGGACTTATGAAAAGGTAAGGAAAAAGTGATGATAAAGGATCTCAGAGAAAGGATAATTATGAGTTTCAACACAATGGATTAACTGTTGTGATGCTTTTAGACTATTCGAATTAGTAATTGGTATCAGAAATCATATTTTTGGCTATCAAGTGCTATCAATTTCAAAAATTAGTATCATCTCACCAATTGGTGTCATTGATCTCAAATTTATTAACACTTAGTATCAATGATTATACAATTGGTAGACATGTAATTTTGTGGCATTTAAATTGTTAGTAGATTGTCAATCCAAGTGTTCATTAAAAGAGTCACTATTCACATGATAATGTTCACATTGAGTCAAAGTGAGTGTTGTGAGTTTACTATCATTATAATTAAAGTAGGGTATATGTTCAGTTGTTGGTTTAAGCATATATTGGTGATAGTCCCTTTATGTTTGTCATATAAGAACTTATAAGTATTGTACTTTGGTTTTCATCATTTGGTGAGTTAATGATGTTAGTCATGAATAGGGTAGGTTCCTATTGTTGCTAAAGGACAGGTGCATGTGTCCAGGAAGAGGCACTATTATGTAATCTTAGTTGATACTTAGAACAACAAGAATTATTTTTCTCATGGCTGAGTTGTACAAGAATGTGTTTCTCTAGCGAAAGATCCCTCTTGACTACTTGAGTTATATATTGGGAGTAATTATTCCTCTTCTTTCAACTCAATCTTCTTCACAAGAAAAAGAGGAAGCGACTTGGATCATATCAGATATACCTAAAGTTTTCAGCATAAGAAGAAGAAATTGATAGTTCCACATGATAAAAAGAATAAAAAATATAGAGGGAGATTATTAACAAGGGGAGCATGTTGGTATCTTTTCCATTGATGTCAAAGGGGGAGAAGTATTACTGATAAAAAAAAAATATGGATAATAACTTCATACTAAGGGGGGATAATAACTTCATACTAAGGGAGGAAAATCAAAGAATACTGCAAGAAGAAGGAAGAAAATCTCAAGGTATGTAGATTTCAAAGGTGGAGATGGTGAAGGATATTTGAATCCGTTTCTAGCTCATAATATCTCTTCAAACACAATCAGGACCCACATATATGGAAATATCTCTATAATATATTTCCATTGGTATGTGGAAGATCAAAAACGTCCTCATATATTGAAAGTTATGGTAAACTTTTGTGTTAGCACTCCACCAAATCTCCGAAGGTTGAAAAGGAGACCAGCAAAGGTAACCATAGACCACTTTGACCAAGTAGCTAGACCTATTGGGCTAAGGGGGCTCTCTCAATGAGATCAAATCCAAATTTACTAGATAATGGATATTTTAGCCTAGGTATGCAGATTAGGGTTTGTTTGATTTGATTTTGAAGGTTTGTGCTGGATGATGAATTAGATCTAGGAAAAACTAGGTCAGGGCTCTGAAAATAAAATTTGAAGAGATGTAGTGGGGCAAGGTAGGAACACACTTTAGTACTTTAAAGGTCTCTTGATTAATATGGTAGATTTATAGGGTTTCAAAATGAGCATGGGAAACATGAATTCATTTATATCAGAATAAAGTGAACATAACTGTGATAACTTCTCCAAAAAAGAGCATTGAAATAATGGATTCTACTTATCAAACTTAGAAATCAATCACATAAGACATGGGAATGAAATATGGATGGAAAAATAATTTCAAACATATGATAACATAAGAGGAAACACTACTAAAAAACATACCACATGAATCCCACCACAATAGCTGCAACTTTGTCTATTAGTTCCTACCAAAAAAATCATTGAATACACTAGTGTTCCCAAAGCTCAATTACACAACATCCAACCATTCAAATGGCATATAAAATGAAATATATAGACCTAAACAAACTTCTCCCCACTTTCAGTGGTCAAATCCATGACTTGTGGAGTTGTTCCCCAAAATCCTCAACTGGAATCCTGATGAATAGGGAGATCAACAAACTCTCCTTTTTTTGGTGAAACTAATTCACTTGACCCAAAAATACAAATTTTACTTGATGTATCTACCTTTATTAACTATAACAAGCATAATTACATTTTAATTACAAATTTACATCCGTAAAATTTCATGAAATTTATCAACCAACTGAGAAAAACTTGAAATTCTGAAGATAACAAGCAAACTAGAAAAAGCACAACGTGAGTGCAAAAAGTGCAATGTGACTTTCAAGTTGATTTTTGACTGTCTTGATGAAGTCCAATTGAGCTCAAGCTAGCTCATTGGAATTTTTTTCCTATCTAGGTATCCAAAATTTCCTTAAATAGTGAAAATGATGGAGTTAAGCCCCTGAAAAACCACATTTCAAAAACTGGTCAAAAAGCATAGCGTCTGGCTGAAAAGACTGGCATAAAGGTTTTTTATATGATGTTTTTTAGCCTTTCCACCTGTCAAAAGCTGATATTTTTTTTATTTTCAGGAGTCAAAATGTGATGTATAATTGAATATCTATCCATCCCAATTGATTTTTCATCATTTGAAGGCATCCAAAAAAGTCATAGACTGGCCCACGCTACGTTTTTTGCAGTCAGACTATGCAAAAGTTAGTGAAAATTTGCCAAAATGTCGAAAATTCGAAAAATTTCTTCAAAACTTTCAAAATTGTTGTGTAACGTCCAAATTAGGTTTTCTATGAAATCAAGGATGCATCAGCTAGAAAATGGAGTTTCCCCCTCTTCTTCTTGGTGATTAGGGTTTCTTTTAGCTTGTTTGCATTTTCTTGTATTTGATATTTCAGACCTTGTTTCTAGTGTAGTAGTGGTGGGCCATGTGCCTCAACGTCTTATTATCCCTATTAAATTTGTGAAGGATCTTCTCTAGATGTACTATGTTTACTCTTTCAAGCCAAACTTCCCTATCTTCATTGATTTCCATGGCAATATTCTCCTCAAAAGTGAGTTCCTCTACAAGAAGTGCCTCCTGTTGTCTTTCTAGCTCCAATGCTCTTTTTAGGTCCCTTGTGCTTGGTATTTTCCTAGTGGTTTGGGCCTCATCCTCACTAATAACTACTCCTTTTCCTTTGAAATTTTTCCTAGTAACCTTAAACAGGTCCTTTTCCAAGAGTATTTTCTTTTCCTTTAATTGTTTGCTCTCTTTCTCAAGGAAGGAGATAACAAACTTAGACTTTGCCAAATTTTCTTATAGCTCTATGATTTTGACATATTTTTATTTGATGACTATTTTTAGGGTTTCCTTCTCATCTTGGGATTCCAAGCATCCACCATCTCAATGTCATAATGAAAGGCTTCTTTCTTTTTGACAATTGTCTCCTATTGCTTATAATATCCTTGCTTTGTTGATGTAGAAGGCAAGACCCCTTCCATAATTTGTGGAGAAAATTATTGCCTATTTCCTATATGATAATTTTTTATCTCTTTATCCTTTTTTATCTTCTTAAGTACAACCCTGATAGATAACCCAACCTCTATTTTTGTAACTCGTGCTAATGGTGGAATAGATCAAGTAGGCTAGTTGGATGGAGATGTGAAGACCTCTTCCTTAATAAAAGTTTCCCATGCAATGTTCAGTTGTTTGAGATGGTGAAGGAAAAGAATGTTCATTTGGAGCTCATATTCTCTGTGATGTACCTTGTAGGCCATATTGTCAATGCTTCTATAAAAATAATAGGGAATGTTGAGAAGCTTTACCCTAGTGAACGCATGAGTAATCTGGTGTGATAGTTATATAGCCTAGAGAACCTTCCCTCACAAGTGAAATACTTCATTATGATTTTCATCATGAGAGAAAAGCTATCAAGTAGCTAACCAAAAGGGAATATTTTCTTGATGTTATCTTTGTATGGAGCTTTGAGGTAGGGTTGATACAGATAGACATCCAATTCCTGAGTTTTCAACCACTTTTCACCTACATTAGGTATTCATGTTGCTACTGTAGTAATATCTATTGAAATGGTGAATGACACCCCTGCAATGTTGACTTGGTATTTCTGGAGTTTTGTGATGAATAATCTAGTCAAATATGGATGCCTTTGCAGTCTTTGTACCCTTTCAAAAAACTCATAAAATCCCACATGTTGGAAGCATTTGACTGCTAGGGGTGATGACATTAGCTTCCTAGTCTCTAATGTCTCAAACCTTGAGATTCTCCCTCCTTTTTTGTATGTCTTTCTCTCTTCCTCTAGGGTGTTTAGTTTGCTAGAAACCCTAGGGGAGAGTGGAAAGGAAAAGGGAATTAGATGATGGGGTTAGGGAGTTGGGATAGGTGTGGGAAAAATTAGGGAAGGGTGTAGGGGAGTTAGGGACCTTAGGGAGGTGGAGGGGAATTTAATTACAAGGGTATAGTTTAGCTACCTAGAAAAGCGCAGGGTAGGGATAGGGTTTTAGGGAATAGGATTTAGGATATGAAATTGGGATGAGAATTAGGGTATTAGGGATTAGTTTAGATGTAAAGTAGTTAGGGTAAGGAGCTTAGGGTTTGTAGGCTACTAAAACAATGTACACCATAAAGCGTATTGCTTTTGAGAAAAATGCAATGATAGAGGGATGAATTATTTTTTGACCATAATTATGAAAGAAATAATGAAAGGTGGGGTGAAATGGTTGTACTTATTTATTTGCAAGCATGTGAATAATGCAGCTGATTTTAAGAAACATCCAATGCACAAAATGTAGCTTCACTGGACAAGGCACAATGTTCTCTAGAAAAGTTCATTGTGCTCTAGAAAAGCGCAGCGCCTTAAGGAAAAATGCAGCGCTACACCAAAAATTCAATTTCTTGAAGTAAAAGTTTGGGTTTTGAATTTGGTAAGTTGGGAGCTTGATGCTGAAGAGTAATAATGAATGTCTTTTGGTCCTTTAGGACCTCTTAAACTTGGATTAAAATCATTAAATGATCATGGACCTACATTTTCCTTTTCAAAATTAACCTTTCATTTTCTTTTTTGTTGGAACCTTGAAACTTAATTATTTTAACTTTGAACTTTTAATGGCTTTGGAACATTGAATTTATTCCTGGAACCTTGAACATTTTCTGGTGTAATTTGGGCATGTGCAACTACTTGGAACTATGAAGTACTTATTACAAATTAAGAACATAAAATTACATTTTTTCTTTGAAATCAAATTTATTAATTAAATTACTTTATTGTCATTCCTCCACTTGCTGGACTTTATGCATGGAATGATGATTTGATGACCTTGGAACCCTAAAGACCTAATGGATACTCTTTAATGAATGAAACCATGATAAATATGATTGTAATGATGATGAAAACTTTTTAATGATGGTACACTCAATTCAGAGGTGAAGTGAACCAACAATTACTAAAACATTGGAAGGAGTAAAAACAGACCTAGATCTACATCCAGTGACCAAAGTTTTGCATGATGACCTAATTAAAAGAAAAAAATTTGACTTAAGGACCCTATTATAACATGATAAGAGTCCATTTGATCACTGGTGATAGTATACAAAAATTGACACTAACATTGGCTCCAGCTGCGGATGGCAGCTCCTTGGAGGTGTCAAGAACACCGTAGAACAAGTAGCCTAAAAATTGGGCATGGAGTCAAAATTTAAAAAAAAAAATTTGAATACTGGAAACTTGACATCATAAACTGATTGAATCTAACTGAAATAAAAACTTACAAAACATTTTAATGGCAGCATATCACCGAGTCTTAAGGGCTTCAAATCTTGATGACAACCACCTGCCTGCTAAATACATATGTACAATCATGTGAAGTGATCCTTCCAATGTAACCAATCCAACATATGGCTACTTACTTGAATTATGCTCTCACTTTCCTCGAGCAAACAGAAAAAACAAAAGATAGACAACTCCGAGTGTCCACTGAAAATGTCCTCGTGATCCATTAATTCAAGAAAATATATCATCCCTATTGGCTGCATCAAATCAATGTAATGATATTCAATAATTTGGAATGTTACCTTGTCTCAAGATTCAACAAAAACACAAGCACACCCTTCATTCTTATCTGAAATAAAACTTGGTTGTTGATCCATACGAAGGCATAGGGAAGTAAGACTTTCTGCTATCTGAGTGTTCGTTGTAAATTCATGAAGCATGAGCAACTCTGACTCGATCTCTTGCACACTGTCTATATTAGGCTCATACTCCTCCAATTCATAGTCTAGATCATCCTTGAACAAGAAAAAATCTTAAATATTATCAAACATGATAGCCCTATCCTCTTCATGAAAGACAACATTATATGTTAGCTTATCTCCTTCCAGGAAAACATCATCACAAATTGGATTACTCACAACAACTTCCTGTATAGTTTCATCACTCTCATGACTATCATTATTTAAACTAAAATTTTCATTTAAAAAATGGAATAACTTTCACTGAAACATTATTGACTATGTGAACATTGTAAACCTGCATTATCTTGGGTTGTAACATGAATTTTCAGGAGCTGATCTATCTCATGTTCATATAGAGGAGAAACTTAAGTTTTATAGAAATTAACATTGGCTTGGTGATTTTCATTTTCAAGATCGAGAATAGTCATTTCTCTTTTTTGGTTCGAGTCTGTTTCATCCAAGGAGGAAACTATTATTTCTTTTTGGGTTGAAAAATCATAAGGGGCTTCTATGATCTCATCATCTAGACACTCTTCATCCCCATACAATTTTTTAAGAAACTCAATGAAATTTTCAAAAATATCACAACAACTATCAATCATCAACAAGGAAGAATTAGAGCTTTCATAATGTTGAAAGAAAATTGAATGAAAGTCCTTTAGAGAATATAAAATAGCAGATGGTAGACTCTCATACCATGATCTTGATTTTTCCTCCAAGGTAGCCATAAACATCTTCATCAGAAAATATTCAGAAAACTCAATATTTAGTCTGTGAATATGAAAATGAAATTTGACCAAATGAAAACTAGCATCTTCTCTGTCCTGCCCCTTAAACTTTGACAGTCATGTTTTCCAATATATACAAGGAATTTGATTCAGAAAACTAGGAATATGAGCTCGATGCATAGGAGCATATTTTTGAGAATTTGAATCCATTTTGACAACAGTGAAGTCATCAAGAAGTTCTTCAGACTATAGGTTCTTGAAAATTGGAGTCGTGATGAAAATTTTGAACCTTTGGATTATTTGACACTGGAGTCTACAGGTGAATGATGCACAACCTTCTTGTGCCTGATTGTTTTTCACCATCAGCAATCAGATCTGATCATTTTCATTCTTTCCTAGGGAACATCTCTCACTTCATTTCCTAGTATGCTTGCTAATATGTTAGCACTCCATCGGATCTCCGAACGCTGAGAAGGAAACCAGCAAAGTTAACCCCAGACCACTTTGACCTAGTAGCTAAACCTACTAGGATGAGAGGGCTCTCTTAATGAGATCACAGCCAAATTGACTGTATAATGGATATTTTAGGCTAGGTATTCATATTAGGGTTTGGTTAATTTTATTTTCAAGGTTTTTGTTGGATGGTGAATTAGATCTAGGAAAAACTAGGTCATGGCTCTGAAAATCAGATTTGCAAATATGTCGTAGGGAAAGGTAGCCACAGACTTTAGCACTTTAAATGCATATTGATGAATATGGTAGATTGATAGGGTTTAAAAACAAGCATGGGAAACACCAATTCGTTTATATCAGAAGAAATTGAACACAACTGTGATAACTTCTCCAAAACAGAGCATTGAAATAATGAATTCTAATTATAAAACTTAGAAATCAATCACATAAGAGATGTGAATGAAATATGGATGGAACAATAATTTCAAACATATGATAACATAAGAAACTTCTAAAACACATACCACATGAATCCCACCACAATTGCTACAACTTTGTCTATTAGTTCCTGCCAAAAAAATCATTGAATACACTAGTGTTCCCAAAGCTCAATTACACAGCATCCAACCATTCAAATGGCAAAGAAAATGAAATATATAGACCTAAAAAAATTTCTCCCCACTCTCAGGGGTCGAATCCATGACCCATGGAGCTGTTCCCCAAAATCCTCAACTGGAATCCTAATGACTAGGGAGATCAGAAAACTCTCCCTTTTTTGGTGAAACTGATTCACTTGACCCAAAAATAGACATAATAGACATAATTACATTTGACATAATTACATTTGACTTACAAATTTACATCAGTAGAATTTCATGAAATTTATCAAGCAACTGAGAAAAACTTGAAATCTGGAAGATAACAAGAAAACTGGAAAAAGTGCAGCGTGAGTGCAAAAAGCGCAGCATGTCCTTGAGAAAAGCGCAGTGTGAACTTCAAGTTTATTTTTGAATGCCTTGCTAAACTCCAAATTGGGATCAAGCTGTCTCATTGGAAATATGTTCCTTTTTATTTATCTAAAATTTCCTTAAGTAGTGAAAATGATGGAGCTAAGCCCCTGAAAACCCACTTTTTCCAAAACTGGTCAAAAAGCATAGCATGTGGCTAAAAAGGCAGGCAGAAAGGTGTTTTTAATGAATTTTTCTAGGTTTTCCACATGTCAAAAGCTGAGATATTTTATTTCCAGGAGTCAAAATTTTGATGTAGAAGCCAATATCTATCCATCCCAACTGAGTTTGAATCATTTGAAGGTCTCCAGAAAAAGCGTAGCATGGCCCACGCTACGCTTTTTGCAATCAGACTCTTGAAAATCTAGTGAAATTTGGCCAAAATGTCAAAAATGCCAAACACTTTTTAAAAAATTTAAAAATTTCTAAGGTCCAAATCAAGTTTTCTATGAAATCAATGAAGCATCGGCTAGCAAATAGAATTTTCCCCTCTTCTTCTTGGTGATTAGGGTTTCTTTTAGTTGTTTTTGCATTTTCTTGTATTTGATATTACAGAACTTGTTTCTAGTGTAGTAGTGGTGGGCCATGTGCCTCATCATCTTATTATCCTTGTTAGATTTGTGAAGGATCTTCTCTAGATGTGTGTTTACTCTTTCAAGCCAAAATTCCCTATCTTCATTGATTTCCATGGAAATCTTCTCCTCAAAAGCGAGTTCCTCTACAAGAAGTGCCTCACGTTGTCTTATTAGCTCCAATGCTCTTTTTAGGCCCCTTGTTCTTGGTCTTTTCCTAGTTTTCTAGGCCTCATCCTCACTTATAACTACTCCTTTTCCTTTGACATCTTGCCTAGTAACCTTAAACAAGTCCTTTTCCAAGAGTATTTTCTTTTCCTTTAACTGTTTGTTCTCTTGCTCAAGGAAGGAGATAACAAACTTGGACTTTACCAAATTGTCTTGTAGCTCTCTGATTTTGGCATATTTTTCTTTGATGACTAGGTTTAGGTTTTCCTATTCATCTTGAGAATTCTAAGTCCACCATCTCAATGTCATAGTGAAAGGCTTCTTTCTTTTGGACAATTTTCTCCTGCTACTTATAGTATCCCTACTTTGTTGATTTAAAAGGCAAGGCCCCTTCCACAATTTGTGGAGAAAACACTTGCCTATTTTCTCTTTGATAAGTTTTGACCTCTTTTTCTTTTTTATCTTCTTAACTACAACCCTCCTAGATGACCCAACCTCTGTTTGTGTAACTGGTGCTGATGGTGGAATAGGTCTAGCAGGCTGGTTGGATGGAGATATGAAGACCTCTGCCTCAATAAAATTTTCCCATGCAATGTTCAATTGTTTGATATGGTGAAGGGAATTTATTTTGATAAGTGATTGATGGAAAAGCCTGTTCATTTGGAGCTCATATTCTCTGTGGTGTACCTCATAGGCCATGTTGTCAATGCCCCTGTACAAATAATAGGGAATTTTGAGAAGCTTTACCCTAGTGAAATGCATGATTAATCTGATGTGGTAGTTGTATAGCCTAGAGAATCTTCCCTCACAAATGAAATATTTCGAGAAAACCTATCAAGTAGCTGGCCAAAAGGGAATATTTTCTTGATGCTATATTTGTATGGTGCTTTGAGGTAGGGTTGATACAACTAGAAATCCAATTCCTGAGTTTTGAACCACTTTTCACCTACATTAGGTATCCTTGTTGTTGCTGTAATAATATCTATTGAAAGGGTGAATGTCACCCCTCCAATGGTGACTTGGTATTTCTGGAGGTTTGTGATGAAGATTCTAGTCAAATGTTGATGGCTTTGAACTCTTTGGACAATTTCAAAAAACTCATAACAACCCACATCTTGGAAGAATTTTACTGCTATGGGTGATGACATCAACTTCCTAGTGTCTGATGGCTCAAACCTTGAGATTCTCCCTCCTTTGTTGTAGGTATTTCTCTCTTTCTCCATGATGTTTATTTTGCTAGAAACCCTAGGGAAGAGGGGAAAGGAAAAGGGAATGAGATGATGGGGTTAGGGGGTTGGGATAGGTGTGGGAAAATTTAAGGAAGGGTGTATGGGAGTTAGGGACGTTAGGGAGGTGGAGGGGAGTTAAAATAACAAGGGAAATGGGTTAGGGAATTTAATTACAGGGGTATAGTTTACCTGCCTAGAAAAGTGCAGTGATGGGGGGATGAAGTATTTCTTGACCATAATTATGAAAGAACTGATGAAAGGTGGGGTGACATGACTATACTTACTTATTTGAAACCATGTGAAGACTATAGCAGAGTTGAAGAAACCCTTTGCAATCACTCTTGACCTCCAATTCACAAAACACATCTTCACTGGAAAAAGTGTATTGTTCTCCATAAAATCATAGTGCCTTAAGGAAAAGCACAACGTCTTAAGGAAAAGCGCACTGTTGTACCAGAAATTCAATTTCTTGAAGTAAGAAATTGGTTTTTGAATTTGGCAAGTTGGGAGCTTGATGTTGAAGAGTAAGAATGAATGTATTTTGGTCCTTTAGGGGCTTTTAAGCTTGGATTAAAATCATTAAATGATCATGGACCCACATTTTGTTTTTCAAAATTAACCTTTCATTTGCTTTTTTGTTGGAACCTTGAAACTTGATTATTTCAACTTTGAACATTTGATGGCTTTAGGACATTGAATTTCTTCCTAGAAACTTGAAAATTTTCTGGTGTAATTTGAGCATTTGCAGCTACTTGGAACTCTAAAGTACTTATTACAAATTAAGAGCATAAAATTACATTTTTTCTTTGAAATCAAATTTATTAATGAAATTACTTTATTCTCATTCCTCCACTTGTTGGACTTTATGCATGGAATGATGATTTGATGACATTGGAACCCTAAATACCTAATGGATACTGTATACTGAATGAAACAATGATAAAGATGACTGTAATGATGATGAAAACTTTTGAATGATGGTACACTCAGTTGAGAGGTGAAATGAACCAGCAATTAGTAAAAATTTGGATGCAGTAAAAATAGACCTAGATCTACATCCAGTGACCAAACTTTTGCATGATGACCTAATGAAATGACAAAAAGTTGACTTAAGGACCCTATTAAAACATGATAAGTGTCCATTTGATCACTGGTGACAGGATGCAAAAACTGACACTAACAGTTTGGAACCCCTGAAAGTCAAAGTTCCTAAGTTAAAATGGTAGAGTATCTTTTGATGAGTGTTTAAGTTTGGTGTTTCATTTAAACATAGTGGAGAATTTGGAGAAGTGACTAAACCAAAGGACTGGGAAAATTTGGCTGACAATAGAGCAAGGACAAAGATTTTTTATTGGCCAGTGGGAGGTCTCCACATAACACATCAGCCCGACGGGAGTACCCTAGAGGGATTCAAAAGGATGCATTATGGGAAATCCCAGGATGATGTAAGCCTGAGACTGGATGGTAGACATAAGCACAGTGGGAAGCATTTTTATTGCTCGGAGTGGATCCCCCCATAACACATCATCCTAGTGGAGTTACCCCGGGAAGAACGAAAGCAATTCAAAGAGGGAGCACCTGGGAAGACACAAGTTTGAGTAGAGGTGACCTAAAAAATTAGCAATGGAAGAATCTTTTATTAGCACAAGTTTAATATGGGAGGCCCCCACCTGAAAGATTTTCCTTGGAAGGAATTCCTGGAATAATTTTAAGCAGTGTATCAAGTGAGGCCCAGTATGATGTCAGGTCGGGCTAGTGTGGTGAAGTAGAGTGGCAACAAAGACCAATAGAATAACAATTGGGAATTCATGGCAAGTCGCAACATTATAAATGGATTGAATCTAGTGGTTTTTGTTTAAAAATTTAACAAAGGAATTGGTCGAAAAAAACATTAGGGGAATATTGAGGTCTAAAATGGGCCTCCTAAGAAAAATGTACAGCCAAAATAAACTTTATAAGAACCAATAGGATTCAAGATGATAATGTCAACCATGGGGGATGATTCACCATTTTTTAAGTAAAAGGGTAAAAATATTAAAAAATAATAAAATAATAAAACTACTTTTTCAACTCGTATTTTCAACTTATCTCCCAAGGTTTTTACTCAAATTTCGAGTGGAATTACTCGTTGGATGCGAAATTTAATTCATCATGCAAGCAGTACCCATGTTGCATACTTTTGATAGACCCTGCTACACAAAAAATGAGAAATAGATGAAAAACATGATTGCAATCACGTTTTTCATGTATTTCTCATTTTTCATGTAGCAAGATCCATCAAAAGCATGCAACATGGGTACTCCTTGGATAAGGAATTAAATTTTGCATCCAACGAGTACTCCAACTCGAAGTTTGAGTAAAAAATTTGGGAGAAAGGTTGAAAATATGAATTGAAAAAATAGTTTTTTCTTTTTTCCCTCTAAAATTTGATGATGTAATCAAATATTATTTTATTATTTCCACTATTATTTTATAATTTCCTTAGGAGGCCCATTTTAGACCTCAAAATTCCTCTAATGCAAGGCTCGACACCATTTTCTCTCTCCTCTTTGTGAGATGCATGGTAGCATTTTAGTGGCCCATAATGATGCCAACATGATGTTAGTATGGAGGACATATGGAAAGAAGATTCAAATTTTTTGGGT
The DNA here is from genome assembly GCA_034641835.2 of Pinus albicaulis. Taxonomy (NCBI): domain Eukaryota; kingdom Viridiplantae; phylum Streptophyta; class Pinopsida; order Pinales; family Pinaceae; genus Pinus; species Pinus albicaulis. The sequence goes on along the minus strand of CM076580.1, from coordinate 1,581,921,653 downwards.
GGCCTAGTGGGAAACTTTTGGGTGACATGTGCCACTACTCTAAAGGTGCCATGTGGAATTTATGATGTAAGCATGGTGTCATCCCAGAGGCCTTATCCCATAATATTTATAAGGTGTGAAGGAAGAGTGCTTTGGGCTGACTAGGTGTCGGGCAGATGTGGTAGGTGACAATGACACCAAACCTAGAATTTTCATTGATTGTCTCCTATATGCAATGGGTGGACCCACCAATACACATCAGCCCAATTCCCAGAGCCTGGGAGGATTCAAGCGAGTGCAAAGGAGGAATTTTTGGGATGACAAAGCTTCAGGATAATAGTGGAAGACAGAGAAGAGTGAAAAAACCAATGAGAACGGGCGAAATGGTAGACCCGGGAGACAAAAATATTATCAAAAAGTGATTTTCTGACAACTAACGAAGAGCACACCTAGGTTATAGTTTTGTGGGAGATTTATGTGTTAACCAAGCACAAGACTTTGGGCTAATTATGAAGTAAAGCACCATGCACATGATGAAAAAGGCTTAGTGCCTTAAGCCATGAAATGAGTCGTAATTTGGTAAGTGACCAGGGTCCCAACAGAGTTATGTTTGGCATGCTTTGGGTCTTATTGCAAAACCAGATCTATAATCTTCATTTTTTTCATGGAGCGCTGAAGGAAAAAGCACTTGGACTATATGTAGATAAGTCCACGTGTATATATATGTGGCAGCATGTTTTAAATATAGCACTTCGGCCATGATTAAAGGCCTTGGATGAATGATTCGGAAGCTTTTAAATTTGTTATATTTTCCAAATAAAATAAAGGGCTAAAGAGGGGATGAATGCATCTAGTGAAACAATTTAGTACATTAGACAGTTAAGAGGTATATTATTTGGTAGTTAAGCCAAACTTGGACACTCGCGAGAATTACAAGACCTCTTCTAAAACTTGTAAAAATTCCATAATCAAATAACTGAGCAATTAAGTTCATTTTTTTCAACATAAAAAAGTAAGGAGAGTTTCATAACTTGAATACCAAATTAAAGAGACTCGGATGAACAGGAAAAAGAAAAAAAAAATAATATTCATGCAAGCACTAAACATAAATTTAACAAAATATTCGATTTTAAAATATCAGTTCAAATTTCTTCATATGAAGAATTCGAGCAACTTAGAAAGCACTGTGCAAGAGAGAGGAAGGTTGTTGGTGAAACTAGATTCATAGTGTTGGTATGCGTCAAAGTTGAATCAAATACGAATATTGATGTCTAAGAGGTGTTTGAGATGCAGAGAATGAATTGGTGATTTGTGTTTTTGTGTGTTTAGAAAAGGTGATTTTATGGCGATTGATGTTGAAGTTGGTTCTGGTGATTGGTTTAGTAATTAGAGAATTTCTGAAGATGATTGTTTGATAGTTTTGGTGAGAAATTGAGGTAATAAAGTTTATTTTCTTATGAAATAAAATGGTATATTGGTTCTAGTTTGAAAATGGATTAAATATGGATCAACTGAACTAGCAAGTAGTAGCTTGCATTCCAAGGGTAATACTCTCTTTTAGTAGTGGATGATAAACGAGCAGGGGCAAAAGTCCCTTTCAGTAATGGTTGATAAATGAGCAAGGGTAATAGTCCCTTTTAGTAGAGGTTGATAAATGAGCAGGGGAATTAGTCCCTTTTAGTGAATACTGGTAAACAAGGAGGGATATAAGTTATTTTCTGTAGTTGCTAATTAACCTAGAAGTATAAGCTTGTGGGGAAAATATGTAATCAAATTGAAGCTTTTATTTTCCAAAGTAATAAAAGGAAGATTGATGTCTTATGTAGATGTTTCACATGTGCTTGATGATGATGATGATTTTATATTTTACATGTTTGAGTTGTGTTTTTTATTACATGAATAATTGCTAAAGTGATTGAAAAGTATAAATTTTCAAGAATCGAGAGATAAGTACTTCCAATCATATATTTCTCCATTTATTATTATTATTATTATTATTATTGGTCATCTTCTTGTCCTTGTACTTCTTTTAAATTTTAAAGTTTTACTTGGTTATCATTTTTCTTCCATGGCCTCCTAAATGGAGTTTGTAGAAAGGAAGAATAGATAAATTATGGAGGATTCCAAAGGAAATGATTCATGCAACAGATGCAAACATCAAGAAGTACCAAGCAAGGTTTGTGACAAGAGGGTTCTCCCAAAAAGAGGGAGTGGAATACGGGAATATTTTTTCTCAAGTCGCCAAATGGACAAATTCTTGGGCTTGAGCATAGACTTAGTATGAGTGATTGATTTTCAAGAGGGATGATTGTATATATTATTAGCACATCCAAGACTATGGTAGATGGCTTGGAAAGCTTTGAGTTCCAAGGAAGAAAACATTTAGGTAGAGTTGAAGGATAATCCTTCTAAGAGGATTTCATTAGGGGAATTTTGAGGTCTAAAATGGGCCTCCTAAGAAAAATGTACAACCAAAATAAACTTTAGAATAGCCAATAGGATTCAAGATGATGATGTCAACCATGGGGGATTATTCACCATTTTTTAAGTAAAAGGGTGAAAATATTAAAAAATAATAAAATAATAAAACTATTTTTTCAACTTGTATTTTAAACTTATCTCCTAATGTTTTTACACAAATTTCGAGTGGGATTACTCAATGGATGAAAAACTTAATTCCTCATCCAACGATTACCCATGTTGCATACTTTTGATGGACCCTGCTACATGAAACATAAGAAATACATTAAAAAATGTGATTGCAATAAATTTTTTCATGTATTTCTCATTTTTCATGTAGAAGGATGCATCGAAAGTATGAAACATGGGTACTCTTTGGATGAAGAGTTAAATTTTGCATCCAAAGTGTACTCCCGCTTGGAATTTGTGTAAAAACTTTGGGAGAAAAGTTGAAAATACGAGTTGAAAAAATAGTTTTTTCATTTTTCCCTCTAAAATTTTGATGATGTAATCAAATCTTATTTTATTATTTCCACTATTATTTTATAATACAAGTCCATGGCTACAACTATGGTGACCAATTTGAATATGTTGAGTGATTTCACTTTAGATTCAGATTTGGTGGATACCGTGATGTATAGGAAGTTGATTGGATCCTTAATGTAATTGGTTGACATTAGGTTGGATATTTTCTTTGCAGTGAACATCCTGGGCCAGTATATGGTTGAGTCGAGGTAGATACATTGGGTTACATTGAGGCATGTGTTGAGGTACCTACGTGGTATAGTTAGATATGGTATGAGATATGTTTTAGGTGGTGAAGTGAGGCTGCAAGGATATATAGATTTAGATTGGGCAGGGAGTGTGGAGGATAGAAATAGCACCTCAAGGTATTGCTTCATCTTAGGATCAATTATGCTATCTTAGTTTAGCATAATTATGTCGCACTCAATAAAAAAGAGGCAGAACATATCACAAAAAATGTCGCAATTCAAGAAGTAATATGGCTTTAGAAGATTCTTGCAGGACTATTTGATCAAATCACTTCGTATGAGACATGTTGTATAAGGGATCAATGACGCTCCAATACATATCCACAAATGAGAAAATTTTATACATTCTCACCAATCCTCCATATAAATTGAACTTTGTATACTTCAGAGAAAATATTGGTGTGATGCATTAATTTATCCCTCATTAAGAGGGGGTGTTGATCTCTTTGCAGGATTAGGAAGATCATTTCTACATAAGCCATGTTGACTTAGTTGGGTCATGATAATTTGACTAGAGGATATGGATGCATTTACTTGAGAAGCCATGAAGACCTTTTGCTAGGTCATGTTAATTTTACCAAGGGTGAATGGCCCAGGGAAATTGCAATATTGGACAAATCTTCTCTTGATAAGCCATGAAGGACTTTGGTTGGGTCATGATAATTTGACTAGAGGAGATTGATGTAATTCACCTAAGGATCCATGAAGGACCTTGGTTGGTCCATGTTTCTTTGGTTAGCAGTGAATGGTATAGGGGTAGATCCTCTCCTAAGAAACACTGAAGGAAATTGGTTGGGTCATGTTGATTTGACCAAAGGATATTGATGAATTTACTTAAGGAGACATGGTGATTTGGCCAGGGATAAATGGACCAAGATACTAAAATTTCTTACTCTAGGATGGAGTGATCTATAGACGTTGATGTGAGGAGCCACATTGCCTACTATAGGATAGAGTTATTGTTGGGCCGTGAATACGACCACTTTTTAACACTTATTTCATCCATTTTTACTCTTCTTTATCATATCATTTATTATAATTTATTATATAAATCCATTTTATAATGATTTATGCTCTTATGGATGAATATTATTTCTTCTTATTTATTTTTAATAAATTGATAATTATTATGCATAATTTTATCAATGATAGTTTCTTAATATATTTTGTAACATCACTCACCATTTTAACCTCCAAGATATTTGCCAGATTGCAGATTTGATCTCCAAATCATCATCAAATATTCCAACTCATAAATTCAATGGAATAAGAAGTGACAGTTTTGCGGTTGAGATTCTAGGCAAATGAAGAAGAATATGGAAAATATGGAACATGGGTTTTGTCCAAAACAGACCAAATTAACTTTAGCAATGAACGGTTTGCCCAAATTCAACCTGTATTGAGAGAAATGCAAGGTTCTTTGAGCACAATTTTCTTAGATTTACTGTTGCGGCCGTCCTCCAAATTATCTCACCTGCAAATCCAAATTCGACTTGGTTTTGTTGAAATATTGATGGAAATATATTTTCTGGTTAATCAAGTTGTTGGGAACAATCCAATATTGTTATGAGAGTTCATATTTGCTATTTAATTTCTCCTCTTTCTGATTATAAAAGGAGAGCATGTATTATGTATTGGAGAACAATGGATGATTATTGAATTCCTTTTGTAACACTGTAATTCCTTGACTCTCGTGATCAAAGAGAAACTGACGTAAAAGCTATTCATGTTTGATTAATACGAAGACGCATTCTCGTTCCATTTCTCAGGCTTTGAAGTAAAACCCGACGGCGTTTCACTGGTGGTTGAGGGCTCGGCCTTGGTGGATCGATCCGCTATTTGTATCTATATCTTTTCATTATTGTTGTGAGATAGTTCATATTTTCTTTTATTACATTTTGCAAGTTAATCAATTTGTTGTTTAATTGCTTATGTATCTTGGTGTGTTACATTAATGAATTGCATCGTTGTTCCATTTCAACAAGGATCTGAATTCCCATATTATTCATCTTGTTATTGTTTACTAAAGCTTTGTTGTTCAATATTTAACTCCATTTTCTTGTTGTTCATGTTGATTACTATTTAACAACGTTTGTTGTGGGCTTGGTGTTTAATATAATTGTTGTTTTAAGTTAATATTTGTTGCTGAACACTTCTGATTCATTAGCTTCAGATTGCATAAATATTGTTTATTTACATTGTTACAGTTTGTTGTTTATGCACATAGCCATTCAATTACAGATTGTTTTTCATTTCTAATTCTTACTTTTAATAAGAGTTCTTCTTTGTTTACTTTCAATAGAAGTTAGTTCAATTTCGATTTCCCTTTGAATGCTTGAGAGCAGGACTGTCAACTGTAGAGAACATTGGTTATTGCTTCCTCGTTCCTAGATTGATTGTCGTGTTCCAGTTTGATTTTAATTGCATCAATTTCTAGAGGAATGAGTTATTGCTATTGTATCCTTGATTGATGTTTGCTGAGTGAATAGTTAAGTTTCAAAGCATTTGAATTTTTGTTATTGTAATTAGATTTCTCTTCCAAGCATTTGTTTACTTTTGTATTTAGAATATTGTACTACATCTCACACAGCATTGCTCTTGGATAGATTTCCGCCTCAGACTTAGTACACTCTTGAAATAAAAATCCGTTCCCGGATTGATAATTAATGTAGGATAAATAGGTGTTAAAAAGATACCTTTTATACCTCAACATTTTGGCGCCATTTCCGGGGAGAGTGTATGCAATTTAGAAGGAGTGATGCACATTTGACCTTTTTTTCTGCTTGTGAAGAATTGGGTATTAAAGACGGAAGGCAAGAACCTGCGCACCGAGCAAGGAACATACTTGCTCACAGCCCGCTTCACACCAGAATTGGGTAAAAATTTTAGGTAGGAATGAATGCTTGCGTTCTTTGAATGACTAGAAAATATAAACAAGACAAAATTCCTCCCAAAACTGAAAAACCTAAGGGACCGGTGACCTTTGAGAGAACGACCTTTATTGACAAAATTCTTAAGAAAACTGAATCTCAGCCATCAGTAGGACCTAGGAAAATTATTTCTAGACAACCTACTAGTTCCCTTCAGGCCACAGAATCACCATCTATAGCCTTTGTTGAGGTACATAGCCAAACAGAAGAGACTAAGCAAGATTCCCAAGAAATTGAGAATTCTCGCCCAATTTTTTTTTACAAGAAGGGAAGTTGGCCTCTCATACCCTACTATTTATAAACATGTATTTTTAAAATTTGAGTATGTAAATACTAGAGGCCTTATTTTGGAAATGGCTCCACTGGGAATACTCTTATACATAAGCATATTCGATTTTCAAAGAAGAGTATATTAGTGGAGAAAATAAAATAAATAAGGAAATAAACACATTTTTTTATTATTTTATTTTTGTAAAAATAGTTGTTTTTGTTGCAACACGCAGTGAAAATCAACATTGATGATAAATATTCTAATTTATTTGTGTATGTAGATGAATTATATTTCAAATAAAAATTCTACAAACACTTATATTCATTTTTATCACCAATATGAAAAAATTTCTTGAATATCATATTTTTTTAGCTTGCGGGCTTGATGAAATTTTTGAAAACACAATTGGGACAGTCATGTTTTGGGGGACCAAAACTGAATATTTTAAAAACATGTTTCTATCCTAAGTAGCCATTCATGTCTACTTTCCAACCCAATTTGAATCACTCAATTTTGATTTGAAACGAAAACGTTAGAACGAAAACATTGACAGGGTGTCTAGTAGGCAGCTCAACAACAGAGTTGGGACAGTCAGTTTTTGGAGGCCTAAATGACTATATTTAAAAAAAAAAATTCTATGGTAGATTCCTCTATAAATCTAGTTTAAAAATAAATTTGAATCACTCAATTTTGATATCGTATGAGGAATTTATGACCAAAATACTAACTGCCTATCATAAATCAGCACTCTTGAAACTCTGTTTTCTCGGCTATTCATTAACGTATTTGACCCATAACTTCTTCTTGTATTCAAAACCTGTTTCTATTGGAGATTAATAAATTAATCTAATTTAATCTCAAATTTTAATTGGTTCAATCCACCATCAAATGAAAAATTTATGCTTGAAATATCAACTATTGGTCTGAGCTGGAAAATCGAAAATGACTCTATTATGCAGGTTGTTCCAAGCAAATTTAACATACCATTACATGAAATTTGTAAAACATGTTTCTATTGAAGATAAAATTTTGAATTAGCTTTCATTTGGCTTTGAAATCAGTCAAATCGGACGAAAAACAAAGAAGGTATGATTAAAACACTGCTGGTTAGTATAGTCGACCACTGCTCTCCCGCAAGTGACAAATAAAATTTGTTTTTTGTTTCCGTGGATTTGTTCTACAAAGTAACTACTTGTTATTTTTTGCATATTTCTTGGATTGAAGGAGCCCATACAACTCTCTTTCTCCATGATTTAATGTTCTAATGTAGGTAGACACTCATTTTTTTGCAGGTCTTAGAAGAGCAAAAAAGGTCAATTTATGGACAAGCGATTCTTGAGAGAAAATTTAGTAAAACAAGGGAATTTCATATAGTTCATTACGTAACAGATTCATAACAAGAAGAAATGAATAATTGGTTTCCATTTCAAGATTCATGTCACTGCTACCAAAACATTTTTCAAAAAGATCATTTTTTTCCATTAACAAATTGATATTTCCTTAGGAAATAACATCATAACTGTTGTAACTTAATAAAGTGTTGTTTCTTTTCTGATTTCTTTTATGTTTTTGTGTTTCAGGTGCTGATATCTTCAAATTATAATTTCCACTCCAGTGGAAATTGAACAATAAGGACCCCACCATGCAAGTTTCAATTGCAGAAGGCAATTCTTCAGTAGCACCAATTCTATAAAAAAATACTTTTTCTTGAAACCTGTACATAGATTTTCCTTTCTATCTAATTGGATTTGCTTGATAATGGATTGAAATTAGCTTTGTTATTTCCTCTATTTTTTTCCTTTGTTGTTCTCTACATCATCTTTACGCGTTTATATCTTTTTGTTTTTCCTCTTAAGGAATAGTTGTTGTTCCTCTTAAGGAACAACAGTCGTTCCTCTTAAGAAACAGTGTGTTTGTGTGTTTATTTTTGTTGTTCCTTCCAAAAGGAACAACATTTTCGCTGATTAGCTTTCTTGTTCCTTTAAAAAAAACAACATTTTTGCTACATGTTTTTGCTATTTCTTTCAAAAGGAACAACACCGCTCGTTTTTTGTATTCCTTTTAAAAGTAACAGCAGTTTTGTTGTTCCTTTCAAAAGGAACAGCACCAACTGTTCTTGTTATTCCTTTCCAAAGGAACAATATTTTTGTAGATTGTTTTTGTTGTTCCTTTCCAAAGGAACATCATTTTTGCAGATTGTTTTTGATGTTCCTTTCCAAAGAAACAACATTTTTTGAGTGCATTTTTCTTGTTTTTTAAACAACATTTCTAAGACTTTTTGTGAAATTTTCATGACTCTTTGAAAGGCAAACATATAATTCATGCAAGGATACACAAATTAAAGGTTACTAGAATCAGCTAATCAAGAGAAATTGTCATTTTTAAGAACCTTTTTTGTAGTGATAAGAAAAAGGAAAGGACACAACCATCTATATCCCTTTGCTGTCTTTATTTTCACTAAAATTAATATGATCGATTATCTTTATCATGTTGGTTCTTCCCTAAATATTCATAAGTCTCTTTGATTTTTACTTATTAAATAAGAATAAGGGCATACTTTCTCTATTGAGATGTTCATACTTTTTCCACCATCCCTACTCTTAAGGAGTGTTGAGCCACCCTTTATATATAAATAGGGAAGTGCTATATGTAAAGAAAAAGAAGAAAAAAAAATATCTATATGATTACTAACAATTCTATGATATGGAAAATGGAGGATAGGGGGTCTCATCAAGAGCCAACCTACCATGATCATAAGGGAACAAGGAAGTGGCATTCCCATTATGGCCACCACACCATGGATATGATCTAATGGAAAACTCAAAAAAATAAAAAATCCTTGGAACAGGAGGTCTTATCACGAGCCGGCCTGCCCACCTTTCACTCCTTCTTGGTGAATGGCATTGTGATTTATCTAGTTCCCATGCCAGCACAGTGGCCTCCATCATGAAATCACACAACACTTCCCTAGGCATAAATAAAGGATAATGGTTCCAAGGGTGAGATAGCAACTTTTTCAATGTTATAGACACCTGTGGGCAACAGAGCTCTGTTGATGGTATTGGAGTCATATTTTTCACAAATCAATAGTAATGATAAACTCTTTTCTTATATATTTATCTAATATCAAATGATATTATGCTCCTAAACCCTTTGTTTGGAACCTCTTATGCATGAAATTTATTTATAAATCGATCATAATGGTTTATGTGGATAATGACCGCATAAGTATTTTCTTTTCATCAACTGTCATTTTCCCTTATTTTCGAATCATTACATAAATATTTCCATATCTACTCATGATTTCAAAATATGCATTGATTTCATTAATGTGATAATTTGTTGACGATATCATAAGTATGTATGTCTTTCCATGTTGTATAATTGCTATGCAGTACGCTACCATTTTCCCACAATATTCATACTGCATTTCTACAGAATTTCTGCTGATTGAACTTTTTGTGTGCATCTTATCTGTTGTCATTCAAAACTAAAATTGTGGATTCAAGAAAATTGCATACAGACTTGTGATTTGTTTACAGAAGAACAACAAATATGGGAGGAAATTATATTCGCAGCACGACCACACTATTGCAACTAACAACAAAGTCTCACGAATGCACACAATTCTTCAGACATTATGTGCTTGTATGGCTTCCACCTTTTGCATCACTTTCAGTATCCGCTTAGCCTACATCAGCTACAAAAAATGCCAGTCTCTACATGTCCTTCCACATTTTTTCTGGAGGTAACACTTGAGGTAAAATAGCATAATTTTCTGATTTATTATGACTTTAAGAGAATTTTATGAAAATCCATTGAGCATTATTTATCATCATTCATTCCACATCTTTACCACTTCCCATTTCTTTTTAGACACGTCTCATCTTTCAGTTTGGGGGAGTGTTAATTTCCTTCATTTATTTCTTATGACCATATCAGTAATCTTCTTTATCATCCATTGATATTCTTATTCATTCTCAACACATCCCTTATTCCATGTTGTTTTACACCAAGGATAGATTTCAACAGATTGTAGCAACCACCTCTCTTTGTCTTCTAGCATTGCATGAGGACATGCTAATTCTTCAGTTTGGGGGGGGGGGCAGGGGGGAATTTCTACACATGATGGATGTTTTCTACTCTCTTTATCATTTAAGGCATACAATTTCATTTTTATATGGTGCAAAAATTGATTTGAATATATTTTTAAAACTATGAACTGAATTCTTATAATTTCTGGATAACAAGGAGGTATCATTAAAATACACAAACCCAGATAATTCATGCTAAATTAGTTCATAAAATTTTGAAAATTATGCACTATCACCTACAACCATTTTGTTTATATCTCATGATCAGTGCATCAAAACGATCTAATTTTTGAGAAAATGATTAATGAAGGTTGTTGTTACTTATGTCACATTTTTCTACAACTTCATATACATATAGTTGAACGTCAACTGTAAAAATTGTTATGCCTCTATTGCTAAAATTGAATATTCATTATTTGAGGAAACATGCATTTGTTCCATCCATTTCATGGGTTGGGGTGAACAATTTTCTTTGCTTGGTTAACACATGGGTTTTGTCTTTGGGTTGCATGAGGACATGCAATATATTCAGTTTTGGGTTGCATGAGGACATGCAATATATTCAGTTCTGGGTTGCATGAGGACATGCAATATATTCAATTTGGGGGTATGTTGGGCCGTGAATACGACCACTTTTTAACACTTATTTCATCCATTTTTACTCTTCTTTATCATATCATTTATTATAATTTATTATATAAATCCATTTTATAATGATTTATGCTCTTATGGATGAATATTATTTCTTCTCCTTTATTTTTAATAAATTTATAATTATTATGCATAATTTTATCAATGATGGTTTATTAATATATTTTATAACATCACTCACCATTTTAGCCTCCAATATATTTTCCAGATTGCAGATTTGATCTCCAAATCATCATCAAATATTCCAACTCAGAAATTCACTGGAATAAGAAGTGACAGTTTTACGGTTGAGATTCTGGGCAAGTGAAGAAGAATATGGAAAATCTGGAACATGGGTTTTGTCTAGAACGTACCAAATTAACTTTAGTGAAGAACAGTTTGCCAAAATTCATCCTGTATTGAGAGAAACGCAAGGTTCTTTGAGCATGATTTTCTCAAATTTACTATTGCGGCCGTCCTCCAAATTATCTCAGCTGCAAATCCAAATTCGACTTGGTTTTGTTGAAATATTGATGGAAATATATTTTCTGGTTGATCAAGTTGTTGGGAACAATCCAATATTGTTATGAGAGATCATATTTGCTATTTAATTTCTCCTCTTTCTGATTATAAAAGGAGAACATGTATTATGTATTGGAGAACAATGGATGATTATTGAATTCCTTTTGTAACACTATAATTCCTTGACTTTCATGATCAAAGAGCAACGATGTAAAAGCTATTCATGTTTGATTAATAAAAAGACGCATTCTCGTTCCATTTGTCAAGCTTTGAAGTAAAACCCAGTAGCGTTTCACCGGTGGTTGAGGGCCCGACCTTGGTGGATCGATCCACTATTTATATCTCTATCTTTTCATTATTGTTGTGAGATAGTTCATATTTTCTTTTATTACAACTTGCAAGTTAATCGGTTTTTTATTTAATTGCTTATGGATCTTGGTGTGTTACGTTAATGAATTGCATCGCTGTTCCATTTCAACAAGGATCTTAATTCTCGTATTATTCATCTTCTTATTGTTTACTAAAGATTTGTTGTTCAATATTTAACTCCATTTGCTTGATGTTCATGTCGACTACTGTTTAACAACATTTGTTGTGGGCTTGGTGTTTAATAGAATTGTTGTTTTAAGTTAATATTTTCTACTGATCACTTTTGATTCATTATCTTCAAATTGCAGAAAGATTTTTTATTTACAATGTTACAATTTGTTGTTTATGCACATAGCCATTCAATTACAGATTTCTTTTCATTTCTAATTCTTGCTTTTAATAAAAGTTCTTCTTTGTTTACTTTCAACAGCAGTTAGTTCAATTTTGATTTTCCTTTGATTGCTTGAGAGCAGGACGGTCAACTGTAGAGAACATTGGTTATTACTTCTTCATTCCCAGATTGATTGTCTTGTTCTAGTTTGATTTTAATTACATCAATTTCTAGAGAAATGATTTATTGCTACTGTATCCTCGATTGATGTTGGCTGAGTGAATAGTTAAGTTTTAGAGCATTTGAATTTATGTTATTGTAATTAGATTTCTCTTCCAAGCATTTGTTTACTTTTGTATTTAGAATATTGTACTACATCTCACACAGCATTTCTCTTGGATAAATTACCGCCTCAGACTGAGTACACTCTTGAAATAAAAAGTCTTTCCCGGATTGATAATTAATGTAAGATAAATAAGTGTTAAAAAGATACCTTTTATACCTCAACAGTTATCTATAGATGTGCATCTGAAAATACACTGCATCAACATAGCAAGCTCCTGAACTTTTCTTGTGGAGGAGAAATTTCAGCTAAGGAGAAATATGTTTGCATCCAAGGAGAATACCTCCCTCACTAAGAGGGAGTGGTTATTTTTTTTGTAAAATTGAGCAGTATGATTGCATTCCTAAGTCATCCTAGAATAATTATGAAAAAAATAAAATTAAAAAATTATTTTTGGAGCATAAAGTCAACCCAACTCATGAAAGTTCATGTCACTTGGGTTATTTCACCCCCATTTTATAAGTATATATAGATTATGTGATGTCTCTTTCTCTCATCAACAAAAATAAGGTTTGGGACTTGTTTTCGGAGGTTATCTTTTCTAAATTTTCTCTCTCTATGATGATCGAACGTGTGGAGCAGCAGCTGAATGATCTATTTGACTAAGTTGAATGGCCATTAATGGAGTATTTTGACCTCTTACTTGAATGTAGAAATATACAACGTTTAATGCAAGGTCATGGGGCCACAAATGATCTAGACTTTGAATATGTTTTGACCACGTAATTTGACTGAGATGAAGATTGATGAGAGTTTATTGGTTTGACTAATTTTGACCAATATTGTCTTGTTGGAATTTGACCAAGTTTCTAGAAAAATGATTTATTTGTAAACCTTGTTGGAGAGTAATTTATCTTAATGAAATGTTGTTGGGTTTTTTCCCAAGGTCTTGTTTCCAAGGGTAAAAATATTGTCTCTATTGTGCACGGTTTTATTTCTATTATCTTTATTGTTTCTGTTGCATTTATCGTTGATATTTTATTTGTATAATTGCTTAATGCTATCAGTGGCATGAGATAGATTTTTTGAATATCATTAGGTTGTAATTACCATATTATAAAATTGTTTTCTACTAATCACCTTTTAGAAAAATTAACACCTACTACCCCTCAAAATGCATCAACATTTTCAAACATTCTACCTTGAAATATAATGGACTCTTTCTAGATGTTACAACAAGTATTTTGTTGTATCCGTTGCAACAACCCTCCAAAATTTCTGACCCTTCTAAATTTTTGGAGCCCTTGCATCCCTGAAGCACAACTTTAGGCTCATACTAATGAGTTTCTTTACCCTCAATGCTTTCACAATTTTAACTCTCGGAGGTTCGAAGACCTTTTTTCCCAAGTCCAAGTTAAATCTAGCCTCTGTTTAAAAGCATGTCATTGTACGGCCTTCTAATTTTTCCTAACTCAAGTCACTAGTTCACATGGTTTAAATTCATCTTGCAACCTCGCTACCTCTCACAAGTCACTAATTTGCTTAAGTCACACAAGTTGCATCATACCAATGCCCAAATTTACGCAACCTTCACAACCTAGCGACCTCGCAACCTCAAAAGGGTCTCCATATTGCAAAGGCCTCAAAGGTTGCGAGGGAATGAATTTGCGAGGTTGCAACCCCTGCGACCTCATTAATTTCCCGCATGTGTGACCCCTTTTATATATAGTCACTCAGCCTAGTCACATTTGTTCAATTCGGTAGAGAGTTTGAGTTTCTGGGAAGCCCAATAGGAGCACGAATTCCTACAAGCAGGTGGATCTTCACCTCCCACAATCATTTTATTTTTCCATTTGGCTTTTACCTGCTCCCATACCTCCACCTTCCCTCAAAGGAGGGTTTTTAATTCAATGGTTGGCCTCCTAAACTCCATTGTTATTCATAAAACCCTTTTTCCTTGGCATCTAACGTCTCCACCCCTTCTGCCCCAAAAAATATGTCATTTACTCATCCTCTTGATCTCTTTTTCCCTTTCAATAAGCACTTTTGTCCCTAAAAGTCCCCTAGCCAAGAAATTTACCCTTAGCCTCCTCGACGAGCTACCTGGCCGATAGGTCGCATGGATTTAAATCGTGATAGTAATTTTACGCAACCTTGAAACCTCCTCTCTTACGTGACATGCAACCTTGCGACCTCCTCGCTTGCACGACCCAGTGACCCCCGCAACCTCGTGAATCTCATGATCGTGTCACCTACCCTTCCCTGCAACCTCCCTTCCAAGTTGCATAAGTTGAAATTTGTTCACTTTTACCTTTCTAATTTGTCAAGTTAAAATTTTTACCTACAACACTATTAAGTTGTTCTTGTTGTACATCTTTATAATTCATGTCGTATGACTTATCATGGGATTGTATTTTTGACATGCAAAGTCATGTAGACCTCAAGTGCATATTGATGTCCTCTCTTTCAAGTGAAATGGAACCACCACTGATGAGAAATCCTTATAAGAGTCCCAAAGTCAGTATATAGGAAAGTTTTCAGATCTTGCTGATGCCTCCTATGTGCGGAGACACCTCTTGTGACCTCAATAAGATGTTAGGTCCCTATATTACTAGTATAGTTCCTTATTGTTATTAGTGTAACCCCCTTATTTTTATTATTGTACCCTTGTAACCCCCATTTTGTTATTATTGTGCCCTTAAATTATTATTGTTAGGTCAGCTAGGATTACATTGTGGTCCACTAGGATTACATTATGGCCCCATGGACTCCTATATATAGAAAGGAGGTTTTGTAAATTGTATCATCCAAGAATTGTTCATTCATGTAATGTATTGGAGGTTTCCCCCTTGAAGTGGCTTATTTCTAAGGCGTTGATATCTCTTTTCTTCTATATTTGGAGCTGGTTACACAACATTTGGTATCAGAGCTTTGGATTCTAGGGTTTCGCTACTCCAAACAGGTCATCGTGGCATTTTCACTATAATTTTTTTTCTACGAAGTTTCAAAAGCTAAAATTCATAGGGTGTGAAGCTGAAATCTTGAGGAACATCTTCAAAATCTTTCAGATCTTGGTTCGCAATATTTTCGGAGATATGATCTATGGAAGGTAGTGCTTTTTCAAGCTCCTTAATTTCATCTCAAAGAGGTGATCGTGGGAAAATATTCATAACTCTCTCTCTGAGCATCATATTGGAGTGCCATAAAAATTGGTTGCTATTACATGGACTACAGTTTCATAGCTATCAATTTCAGAGCTGAAGGATGAAACAGTGACATGTGGCAAGTCATACAAGTTTGCAGTACTGAACCAGTCCATAATTAGGTCATTGTGGGAGAGTGGACACAACTTTGTCTTGGAGAATCCAAATCAGGTCAGACCTGTGGCATTCAAAAGATAATTCAGAGGGCTATGTTGGTACCAAAATTCAAATATTGAAGTGCTGCAATTATAGAGATAATCCAATTTCAATATCGAGCTCCTCAAAAGCAAGAAAAAGGTGTGTATTTTTTTTGCGAATTGCATAAGTCTTGTTTGAAGAATCAATTTGAATTGATTCCAAGGGCATATTGTAGAATAGATATCAGTATTGGGTTCTAAAATATGCCCGTAAAAATAATTCAACACCCATTAAGCCTTCAGAAGGCTCTACTATGACTCATGAAGATGAAGAATTGCAACATGATCTATCAAAATTACAAGAGCAAGTGCAACAAATTTCACTCTCGCAAAGAGCAACAAAAATGAAATGGAAGTTTTGAAGAAAGGCATGGAAGCGAAGATGGACGGTTTGAAGAAAGGCATGGATGGCATGGAAGCTAGCATGGAATCTAAGATGGATGACATGAAAGACAACATGAAAAACATGAAGAATGATCTAAAAGCAGACATCGAAGGTTTGAAAAAGTTGATACAAGAAATGTTTCCTAATGGTGAAAAGATAGTAGAAGAACCTCATGATGAGAACAAAATAAATGTCAATCGTGATTTCATAAAATCTAATGTTGGTGGGAAGAACCACCATATTCCAAAAATGGATATGAGGAAGTTTGATGGAAAGTATCCTATAACATGGATACTACAGATGGAGCAATATTTTGATTTCCATAACGTGCAAAACACACAAAAGGTACGCATTGCAACTTTACATTTAGAACAAAATACATTTGTATGGTATCGATGGCTTTGCTCCCATAAAAAAACTGTCACTTTGTCAATTTTTACAGAGGAAATGATAGCACATTATGAGGATACAAAAAGAAACACCTTCTTTAGCCAATTGATAAATCTCAAACAAAAGGGTTTAGTGGGGCAACACATTGAGGACTTCCAAAAATTGAATATAAGGGTAACTGATATTCCAGAGGACCACAAGATCGATCTCTTCATAGGCACTTTAAAGGATAACATCCAACATGAAGTTCGTGTTTTGGAACCAGATTCATTAGAGAAGGCATTCAGGTTGGCAAGAAAAGTTGAATGTAAAATAATGGCAACAAGGAAGCCTACCACTCAATTCTATAAAGAAGGAAGTGTTGCTACGTCTAGATTTCCACAACCTACAAGGTTGACACCACAACAATTGGAAGAAAAAAGAGCAAAAGGGCTTTGCTACAGTTGTGATAGAAAATACACTAAAGGTCATAAGTGTGCTGAGAAGAAATTATTTTACATGTATTGTGAAGAGGAAGAAGAAAATGAACAAGAAGAGGATATACACCAGGAACCAACCCTAGAAGAGGAAGAAATGAATCCGACCATATCGTGTAATGCACTGGCAGGAATTACCACTCCTCAAACTCTCAAGATAGAAGGACAAATCAAGAAGAAAAAGGTAATAGTGTTGATTGATTCATGTAGCACCCATAATTTTATTCATTGTAAGGTAGCCAAGGAATTAAATTGTTTCCTATACCCAGCACCAGAATGTCAAGTGATGGTTGCAAATGGAGGAACTATAAATTTCTCTGGAAAAAGCCATAATATCAAGCTAACCATGGGGGAATATGTATTGAATAGTCCAATGCTTTCCATTCCTATGGGAGGTGCTGATGTTGTACTAGGAGTACAATGGTTACAATATTTGGGGACGGTAGCTTTTAATTTTCAAGAAATTTTCTTGAAATTTTTTTCAAAAGGAAAGGAAGTCGAATTACGGGGTATTGCAGGGAAGATGGGAAATATAATAAGCTCTAATGTCATGAAAAATCTTCTAAAGAAAGAACAACGAGGCTTAATTGCACAATTATGCTCACTAGAAGTTCCAACATCAAAATCGTCTAGTTATGTAGATCTCCAACAAGTCTTGGACAATCATTCCAAGGTGTTTGAAACTCCCAAAGGACTCCCACCTATTCGTGATCATGATCATGCTATTCATTTGATTCCAGGAATTTTTCCTCCAAAAATAAGGCCTTATAGATATCCTTACGTCGAAAAGAGCGAAATTGAACGTATGATTGCAGAAATGTTAGAGGCAGGTATAATTCAACCTAGTCAAAGTTCTTTCTCTGCTCCTGTAGTATTGGTACACCAGAAGGATGGATCATGGCAAATGTGTCCAGATTATAGGGAGCTCAATAAGCTCATCATTAAAGATAAATTTCCCATTCCTGTGATTGATGAATTATTGGATGAATTACATGGAGCAATTTATTTTACCAATTTGGATCTTCGTTCAGGATATCATAAAATTAGAATGAAGACAAAGGATATTCCAAAAATAGCATTTTGAAATCATGAGGGTCATTATGAATTTTTGGTCATGCCTTTTGGCCTTACCAATGCACCTTCTACATTTCAAGGGTTGATGAATTCCATTTTCAAACCCTTCCTTAGAAAATTTGTGCTAGTATTTTTTAATGATATACTAATCTACAACAGGTCTTGGAAGGATCATTTTGAACATGTTGACAGGGTGCTCAAACTATTGCAGGAGAAACAATTATATGCAAAAACATCCAAATGTTTCTTTGGAGTACAAGAGGTGGAATATCTGGGTCATATTGTATCTCATGAGGGTGTTAAAGTAGACCCTAACAAAACTAAAGCCATTAAGGAATGGAAAGTCCCCACAACCATAAAGAAGTTGCGAGGATTTCTTGGGTTAACAGGGTATTATCGCAAGTTTGTTAAGAATTATGGGAGAATAGCAGCACCTCTAACAACATTATTGAAGAAAGATGCATTTTCATGGACTCCTGAAGCAACTAAGGCCTTCGAACATCTTAAAGAGGCAATGTGCCTAGCACCGGTCTTAGCTACGCCAGACTTCACAAAAACCTTTATTGTGGAATGTGATGCCTCAGGAAATGGAATTGGTGCTATTTTAATGTAGGAAGGAATATCCATTGCTTTTGAAAGTTGTCCAATCAAAGGAAAGTATTTACAGAAACCTATTTATGAGAAGGAAATGTTAGCAATACTGCATGCACTAAAGAAATGGATAACTTACCTAATGGGAAGACACTTCAAGGTAAAAACTGATCATGATAGTCTTAAACACTTTTTGGAACAAAGACTATCTTCAGAAGAGCAGCAAAAATGGGTCACAAAGATGTTGGGTTATGATTTTGAAATAATCTACAAAAAAGGAAAGCTTAATGTTGTTGCAGATGCACTCTCAAGAAAGAATGAAGAGGTGGAAGCATTGCTTTGTGCCATTCTATTATCCAACCAGATTGGATAACCGAAGCAAGAGATGAATGGAAGAAGGACAAAGATGTATGGACACTCATTCAAAAGTTGCAGCAAGATCCTAGTACATCCGATACATTTAGTTGGAAAAATGATTCCTTATGGTACAAAGATCGCTTATATCTTTGTAAGAATTCCCAACTAAAACAAAAGATTCTTCTGGAATTGCACACTTCTCCTTTAGGAGGACACTCAGGATTTTTTAAAACTTACCAAAGGGTGAAGAAAGAATTTTTTTGGGATGGCCTTAAATCTGATATTCGAAAGTTTGTGGCGGAATGTTTGGTTTGCCAGCAGAATAAAGTGGAAACAATTAAGACCCCAAGACTTATACAACCTTTATCCATTCCAAGTCAACGTTGGGAGGAGATTTCAATGGATTTTATCACAGGTTTACCTAAGTCCGAAGGAAAGAGTGTCATCATGGTAGTAGTTGATAGACTTACCAAGTATGCACACTTTTGTGCATTATCTCATCCATTTAAAGCAAGTACAGTTGCTACTACATTTATGGACAGAATTCAAAAGCTACATGGAAGCCTAAGGGTTATTGTGAGCAACAGAGATCCCATTTTTACTGGAAATTTTTGGACGGAGTTATTTTCTTGTTTGGGTACTCAATTAGCTCATAGCTCATCTTATCATCCTCAATCTGATGGTCAAACCGAGATAGTAAATAAATGTTTGGAAGGATATCTTCGTTGTTTTGTATCTGATAAACAAACACAATGGGTCAAGTGGTTACCTCTCGCTGAATGGTGGTATAAAACTTCCTTCCATACTGCAGCAAAAATGACCCCATTTATGCCACTTTATGGATATCATTCACCATCCATCACATCATCTTTAAGGGAAAATTCGAAGGTTCAAGCAGTGGAAGATCACATCGAGCATCAGCAAGAAGTTCTCCAACTCTTAAAGGATAACCTGAATTTGGCATAAAATCGAATGAAACAACAGGCAGATCAACATCGCAGCGAGAGAAGTTTTGATGTAGGAGATTGGGTATTTTTACGGCTACAACCATACAAACAAATGTCCCTCAAGCAAGCTAAGAAGGACAATAAATTATCACCAAAGTACTATGGTCCTTACAAGGTGTTGCAAAATATTGGTACTATGGCATACAAATTGGAGCTTCCTGCTTCTTCATGAGTGCATCCAATTTTCCATGTTTCATGCTTAAAGAAGGTTATAGGTGAAAATCTTCCAGTTCAAAAAATATTTCTAGAACTTGATGAGGAAGGAAAAATCATATTGGAACCTGAAGCGATCATGGAAACAAGAACTCGACAACTACGGAATTGTTCAATTTCAGAGTATCTCATCAAGTGGAAGAACCTAGCCACTGAATATTCAACATGGGAGGATGAGAATTTTATACAGAAGCACTCAGAGCTACTCAAGCGTTGAGGAAAACACTTTTTTGGAGGAGTGGAGCATGTTAGGTCCCTATATTACTAGTATAGTTCCTTATTGTTATTAGTGTAACCCCCTTATTGTTATTATTTTACCCTTGTAACCCCCATTTTGTTATTATTGTGCCCTTAAATTATTATTGTTAGGTCGGCTAGGATTACATTATGGCCCACTAGGATTACATTATGGCCGCATGGACTCCTATATATAGAAAGGAGGTTTTGTAAATTGTATCATCCAAGAATTTTTCATTCATGTAATGTATTGGAGGTTTCCCCCTCGAAGTGGCTTATTTATAAGGCATTGATTTCTCTTTTCTTCTATTTTTAGAGCTATTTACACAACATAAGAATACCAAGTGGAAGTGGTACAATGTCTATGCTGAATTATCCAACCCAAAAATTCCAAAATCCCTAGAGGATTTTCAAGTATACATAAAAGTCAAGAGGTCCAAACTCCATCATGTTGTTGTGCACCCACCAATCTTCCCATGTGAAGAGATCATTGAATGGATTTTTCATCACATAGATACCCAAAAGTGGGTAATAACCAACCATTCTAGACAACCCTTCATGACCATTCATTCGAAATATATAGTAGAATATTACAAGTTTTCAGCAAAAGAGGATTCATTGAACTCTCGGTGGCTATAAGGTTACAAGGAACCAGTCCATAACACTGTCAAGGGTTGGTGGAAGGACCCTTATAAATTTTAGGCAGAGAAGGATCAACTCTAAAGAATAGATGACCTCATAAAAGTGTATCAACTTATTGTAGCCATGATGACCAGATTATATGGTAAGGCCAATATCATTACTTTTCAAGGTACATGGTTCCCTATAATGAATATGGTCACTACCAGAGGGAAAATATTGAATTGGGCCAATTTTTTAGTCTTTTCACTAAGAAAAAACATTATCAAGGCCCAGGTTCCAGAAGAAAGCCAACCCTATGATTTCTACATGTCCTCATACCTAATGGATGTTATCTGTTTGAGGTGCCACTTCGACCAATGGAGTTACAAATGGACTATGGAGACAGTGGAGCCTATAAAAAAGTTCCTTAAGGTCTTGTGGGACTCCCAGTATAAGAAGGAACATGACTACATATCTAATGCATTCATTACCCCACTATATCGGTTATTGTTTGGAGAAGATCCCCCTTATATGTTAAAAAGTGCCATGGAAACTATCACAGAGGTGGCAGATTGGTTCTTGATCTGAGAATCTATATTCATTAGAGTATTTGGCTCTTATAAACCTCCTCATGTACTTCCTAGATTCATCATAGGCATATTTCTACTACAAGAGGTATGCTACCAGATGATAACATGTTTCTCCAAGACATTGAGAAAAGGAAAGAAGAAACATTGGTTTATCTTACCTTTTACAATCAAGGCATACACATTGGAAAAAAAGGAAGAAGCAAAAGGTGAAGAAATAAAGGGATTCAGGTTTGTACCACTGAACCACCGAACCTATGACCAGGATAGGATAGTGGTGGCTCACTACAAAAGGTCCAATTTCAATTGGTCATACTAGCACACCATACAGTTTTAAAAAGATGAATTCACGAACTCATATAATGAGGAAAAAAATTTAGGCCCAAATGAGGAAGTAGAAGGCAAGGAGGAGCACGAGGAACATTCGCAAGAGAACATGAGCTTACTGGAAAGGTCGAAGAAGAGGAAATAGCCAATAGAAATATTGAATAAAAGAAATAAACAAAAGGGTAAAGACGCAGAGGGACCCCCTAGCATCCAGGGAGGGGAATAATACAATGAGAGCTTAAAACAAAGAAATGCATCCCTAGCAAGGAAAAAGCAGGAGCTCAAGAGGAAAAAGGAAGAAGAGCTTAAGAGGAAAAAGGAATAAGAGCTCAAAAGTCGCAAGGATTAAGAGACCTTCAACAACAAGACAAGGAAGATGGATAGATGAAGAAGAAGAGGAACAAAAGAAACAGAAGGAAGATGAAAAATGTTGGCAATGTGAAGAAAAGAAGAAGAAGAAAGAAGAATAAGAGTAGAAGAATAAAAAATAATAAGAGAAGAAAAGAAAAGGAAAGAGGAACAAAATAAATAAGAAGAAGAGAGGAAGAAGGAAGAAGAATAGAAGAAACAAGAGGAAGAAGAGTAAAAAAGGAAACAATAAAAAATTAGAAAGAAGGATGAATAGGAACAACAAGAAAAGGAAAATAAGGAAACAAAGAAAAAGAGGAAGGAATAAGGAGGCAAAAGGCAGCAAGAGGAAGCCATCAGAGAAGATCGAGAGGCCTTGGAAAAGAAGTAGCATCTTGATGAATAGGTGGAGATGTTTCCTCTCGATACTCCCCCACACACCCCCATCACAGGAGGTAACCTTCCCCTCTAGGAGTTGGGAATTCTAGATGAGGTCGAGGAAGACATACTGGAATTGACCAAGCTCACCTTTGATAAAGTTAGTCACAAAATTATGCAAGCATTAGGGGGATTTTGAGGTCTAAAATAGGCCTCCTAAGGAAAATATACAACCAAAATAAAATTTATAATAACCAATAGGATTCAAGATGATGATGTCAACCATGGGGGATTTTTCACCATTTTCGAAGTAAAAAAGTACAAAGAGTAAAAAATATTAAAATAATACAACTACTTTTTCAACTCATATTTTCAACTTATCTCCCTATGTTTTTACTCAAATTTTGAGAGGGAGTACACGTTGGATGAAAATTTTAATTCCTCATCCAAGGAGTACCCATGTTGCATACTTTTGATGGACCCTACTACACAAAAAATGAGAAATACATGAAAAATGTGATTGCAATCATGTTTTTCATGTATTTCTCATTTGTTTTGTAGCAGGGTCCATCAAAATTATGAAACATGGGTACTCCTTGGATGAGGGATCAAATTATGCACCCAACAAGTGTTTCCGCTCAAAATTTGAGTAAACCCATAGGGATATAAGTTGAAAATATGAGTTGAAAAATTAGTTTTTTATTTTTTCCCTCTAAAATTTGATGATGTAATCTAATATTATTTGATTATTTCCACTATTATTTTATAATTTCCTTAGGAGGCCCATTTTAGAACTTAAAATTCCCCTAATGGGAGAACGAATTATTATGCCAGGAACCCAAATTAACCTTTATTTGTGTCTACGGAAAAGGAAATTGTCCTGGATACTACGGTGAACCCTAGGATGATTTCTTCAGTGGGGACCTCTTTCATGACTACTACTGAAATAAATGTTGGAAGGGTGAGTAATAATATCACAAAGTTGTAAAACAAACTATATGCATCGAAGAAAATATCTTCCAAGGTGGAGTAGGAGAAAAGGAAATTGGAGAAAGAAAACACAACCCTTCACCTAGCCCATTCAAATATTAAGGAGTTACATTCCTCGATCAAAGCAGAAGCTGAGATCTTGGAAGGATCCATGTCTTTGGTCTATGAAGACATGATGAAGTTACATCAAAAAGTAGCTCCCATCCTGGTTATGCAATCTAACACAAGAGGAAAATCTTCCAGACTCAAAGAGGTTGTCACGATTCTGGATAACATTCACGAATAGACCAAAAATTATTTGAAATTTTGGGTGCTTCTTCCAAACAAGGATTGGATCACTACTGAGAATGACAAAGAGTATTTTCACATCAAGATCCAGTCACAAGATAAGTTATAGAGAGATGTAGATAGATTTCTGGTTGCATATAATCATCTTCTCAGCGGGTTGGAGTCAGTAGGGGCGGTTCATGGTACCACTTCTATTGGAGCAGTGGGAACTATCAGAAGCCATGAAGAGGTACTGGAAGAAATTCAAGCACTTCTCATCCCAATCAAGAAATCCTCCATCTCATAGGATTTGTACGTTTCAAAAGAAAACATTATATGGTATGTGATGGAGCCAATCAATATTTACACAAAGTTGGAAACCTTGGCCAACTAGATTAAGTCCACGAAAAGTTCTCTAGTCCCAAATGCTTTCAAGTGTCTCCTCAGACACAAAGAAGAAAAATTGAAGCTGTCCCAAATATCCACTTATTACAATCTCTGGCAATCTTACCTCAAGGAAAAACAACATACCCAAGCCCCAAATTTGTCTAAATTATTACCATAAAATTAATTCAATTTTGTTGCATAGCATAATAGAATATATTAGCAAAGAGTAAGAGTCTAGAGATGCATGGGGAAGAAGAAAGGTCATAGGGGAGCTCAAGAGTCATGGGTGTACCAACAACCACCCTTTATTCTATAAATGTACCCTTAGGTCACTTTGTAATGGACTTTTGGTCTTTGGACTATTTTGGGAGATATACTGTTTCATTTGAGAACTTATGCTCTTTTGATGAATACAAGGATTAATATTCGATTTTCACTATTGGATCTCATGGAAGCCTCTTGTGGGATGGTTCTATGAATATCATATTCTCAATGGAATGAAATATTATTTGACTTGTGGTGCACTTTCTTCTCATGTATTCTCCGGTGTTATCAGTTTTATTGCAACATATGGATGGTATACAATATGCTAACCTAATGCTATGTTGATAAACTATTTTATTGATATCATCTTTATATTACTTTAAATTGTGAACTTGTTATGAATGAATTACTTGTCTATCGTGAACTCTTTCCCGGTTGTTGATTTTATTACTATTATATGTCTGATCTTGTTAAAAATTTTGCTAACAATTCTTTTCTTAAGTTTCATGACTTGAAATATTTTTTTCTATTCATCGTATATGGTTTTACAGGGAATTCATCAATTACTAAATTGTGTTCATCAAAGTTCATACGTTCCTTTACCAAATATTTTTCCTCTTCGTTTGAACCTTACTTCCACCAACTTGATGGCAACTAGGCCTACATACTAGATGGGATCCCTAAACCAAATGGTGTAGAGTCTAATTAGGATTCTACATCGAGGAGATCCCTTAATTTTTTTTAGTAAATTCTAGCCCATCAACAGATTTGGCGCTAGAAGGAGGGCTTGATGGCAGGAACCAACACATGCCCTCACCCAAAAAATTCCCAACAAGCTAGTAATGCACCCTGTCCTTCCTCTCCTAATACTCCCCTCCATCCGTGCATGGGTCTACCTTTTAGATACCTCCAACATGATGACCTCCAACCACCCCCACTTGAGGATTTTCTTGTAGAAGGGGACACTCATTTTTATGAATTTACACATGAGAAGTTGACGGCCTTACATCCGCTCACCCAACATTTTTTCAGATGCATGAAAGGCATTCCAACTACAATATCACTATGTAACCCTCACACTTATAACCCGCAACATACTTGTTAGGGTATCCTAGTAAATTTTGGTGCCACATATGATTGCATTGATGTTGGAATACCATGTGAATGTCATTAAAAGGCTCTCGATCGAAGGTCTAGAAAGTCTCTGAGAAACTAGTAGAGAGGACCCTAGGAGCACAGTTACCAAGTTTAATAATCCAATCTGGCAGGAGAATGTTCAATGGAATAATCCACCTATGTAAGAGAATGATCGAGTTAACAATCCCCCACCTAGAAGGAACATTGAGGTTATTAAAGGAATAGGAAATTATGAGAACATTCAAAACATAGATAACTGTTGCCACCTGGACCCTCCGCGGAATGAGTGACTGTTTAGGTTCAACAGGAACTTTGTTAGTCTTAGAAAAATGAGGATTTTCAGGGATATAGAACATCTGAGGATTCGTTGGACTAATGACAGGCAACCACGCCATGCTGGTGAAGCATCTAGGTCAAGCATCGGAAGTGAATCAAAATTTTGTCGACCCTATTATGTCCCATTGCCTTCCCAGAGCTAACCGGGTGCAACCACTGGCCTGGATCAGCCAGTCCCCTCTAGGCATCTGAGCTCCACTTCATGACATGCCTCATCACCCTGAGAAACACCTTCTAAAGTTTAATCCTAAAAGGGGGAAATTAGTCGAAGATCATATTAGCAACTTCTACCTGCCCCTGCAAATGATGAGAGTACAATACAATGATGTAGCATTCAGGTTGTTTCCCTCCATTTTGGAGAACAAAGCCACTACCTAGTATCACTTACTACATGTTGCTTCCATATGCACATGGGAGGAGTTTTGGAGGACCTTTCTTGAGAAATTATCGGAATATAAGACCCCTTCCATGCTCCTTACCGAATTGAGCACATTAAAATGCCATAAGAAGGAGAAGGTAAGAGACTTTAACCAATTATTTGCCACTATTTTGAATAATTTTCCACCGAATGTGGCTCCTAATGATACCATCATTGTATACTATTACATGAGGGACCTTCCACGTGATATCGATATGTTTGTTAAACGCGAAGCAAAGGCCACTCTAGTGGATAAATTCATGGACTCTCTTGGTGTTGAAAACTTACATGCTCTCTATAGGAGTTCTTGACTATGATACTCTAGATGAGTCCAAATCCATGAATAAGAAAAATCTACCATCAACCATAAAGTCTGGTGATAAGGATAAGGAATCTGATGATTTTGAAAGCATAGTTAAATCTTTTAAACAACTAATGAATGAGGTCTCATATTTGAAAATGAAAACGAGTGATGCCTCATTAAGTAATATGTCGCCCATGCCTTTTTTTAGGAAGAAAAATAATGTCCCTACATGACCCTCTAAAAGCCCCAGCACAAACTACAACATTGAGGAGATAGGTAAAGAAAATTTTTTCAATTTTCACCAAGCCTCCCATTCTGAAAATACTTGTCCGCAATGGATACACAACATGATGGTTGTAGTTACTCAACTCCTTGAGGTTCATACTGTAGGATATTTTGAGGAAGAAGCCACCCCCCTACGATGAAGACATAGTTTAAGTTGTCTTAGCCTTTGAAGTGATCAATAGGGAAGAGGTTCAATCCTTCCTATAAGCCATTGTGGGTGACTTTCCCCCATCCAAGCCACCAAAGACTTATAAATTTAGGAGTAAATGGCCAATACCTAATTCCACACTAGAAGAAAAAAATAAATCATTGTTAAGAAGTATCCTCCCTCCTAACAACTCAAACCATCCTTTGACCCCTACCCCTAAGGAATCGTCCACTCAAAGCCCAAAGGATACTTCGAGCCATGGAAAATATAGCCTCTCCACTCCTGGGAATATGTCTAAATCTCCATTCCCCCTCAGAAGGCATCACTTCCTTAGACTCAGGGTTTACTATTTTTGAAGACATGAAGAAGACTCAAGCCAACATTTCACTTTACAATATCGCTAACATAGCTATCCAACAAGATTTTATCATCAAATCCTTCTCCACCATGTCCTTAGCCAACAAATCTTTGTCCTCTTTAAAGATAGACTATTCTATGCAACCTTGGCCTGCAGTCAACCTCTAATCCATATTCATTGCTGTTAATTCTAATTCAAAAGGTTCAACCCCCCTATTTCTTTTGTCTTTTGAAATTTTCAATTTTAATGTGCGTAACTTCCTCACTGAGTCAGGTTCACCAACCAATGTTATGGCCCTATATCTGTGCAAGAATATGAGTATTCAACTAGAAAATACCAATTCTAGGATCATTCAAATGGATAGATCCCAAGTCCCCACCATTAGTGAGTTGAATAATGTAATAATTAGACTATCCTCATATCCTAAGGTGCACTAGTGTATTTACATAGTGGTCATTGACATCCCAAAGGCATATGGCCTATTGCTAAGTATATATTGGTCAAGACAACTACAAGGCTATTTCGCAACCGACTAGTCCCACCTATGGATCCCTTATAAGGGAAAAAATAACTAGATCAGGTTCAATAGTGAACCATACATGAAATACACTGTTATAGATCTCAAAGCCCCCAAACGAACCTATGATATTTGTTCAAGAACTACTACAAATGGGTTTCTTAGAGGACATCCTTGGGAGTTATCAATCCTTTCCATCACCTATCGCAACTACCACCTAGATGGAACTCCTTCCTTGTCCTCTAGTTGATGTTATAGAACCATGAAACATAGATGTAAATATGTTTGGCTTAGATACAACCGAAAATAAAATCTGTACATTATATTATGATGGGTCCAAGATGCAAGATGGAGCCGGTGTTGATTGTATCTTGATGGACCCCCCAAAAAATAAGTTTTGTATTTCTTGTAGGTTAGATTTTCAGTGTACCAACAACACCGAAGAGTATGAGGAACTAATCCTTGGGCTCAAAAAATCCATCAACCTAAAGGTTGAGTGCCTCAAGTTTATTGGTTATTCAAAAATCATTACCAGACATGTACGTAATACAATCCATTGTTTATCACCACACTTGAAATGGTATCAACATGAGGTAAGGGGGTTTAAATATTTTGGCATTAATTTTGTACATAGAATGAATAATGTTGCAACCAACACTTTGGCTAAGCTTGCAACTATGTTTACACCATTAAGAGATGGTTTTTCTATTGAAATTGTGTATAAACCCATTGTTCCATATAATGTAACTAATATGCATGTTTTTAATGATGATCAACAAATTCTTGACTTCATGTTTAATACCAACATATTCAAGGATGTTACAATTGAAGAATAAAATCATGAACATGCCTTGCAAAAGGAGGCATACAAGCGCAAAGGTAACCCCATGACCAAAGGAGTTGTCACACTGGAAAAAAAAATTTATTTACAAAACTGGTTCTGACACCTAAAAAATACCAAGATATAAAGCTCCACACTCTCACATGAGAAAATAAATCTTGGAACTGAAACAAATATGAAGTTTATCAATATTGGTAGCAGATTTACGCTTGAATAAAAACAATCATTTATCAACTTATTTAAGAAGTATTTGGATGTTTTCGCCTGGACTTATGATGACCTAAAAATGTATGACATTAGGATTATACAACATGTAATACAAATAAAATAAGGGGTCAAGCCATTCCAAAAAAAATTAAGGAAGGTGGATCCTACCTTGGAGCCTCTTATCAAAAGGAGTTGAATAATCTACTTGATGCATGTATTTTATTCAAATTTAGGCATTCCACATGGGTCTCAAACTTGGTTCTCATACGAAAGAAGTCTGGTGAGATCCGGTTGTGTGTCAACTTCTGAAATCTCAATCAGGCTTCAGACAAAGATAACTATCTGTTTACCTCTATGGATATGTTTCTTCAAACTGTATCTGGTTCAGATATGTTATCTCTTCTCAGTGGCTTCTCTAGGTACAACCAGGTCCAGGTTTTTGAATGAGACCATTTGAGGAAAACCTTCAGAACAAAATGGGAAACATTTTCTTTTCAACACATGGGATTTTTTCTAGTCAACATTGGAGCAACCTTCGAAAGGGAAATGGACATCACCTTCAGGGGACTTATGGGTCAGAGCGTGGTGGTATATCTAGATGATATCATGGTATTATTGAAGAAGAGATATGACCACCTACTCCACCTCAAGAAAATATTTGAGCGATGCATAAAATACGGTATTTCAGTGAATCCAAAAAAGATAATTTTGGTGGTATCAGAAGGAAATATATTGGGCCATATGATAAAAAAGGATGGGATCACCATCAACCCAAACCGCTTGAAGGTTATTGCGGATATTTCCCTCCGAAGCGGTAATAAGGGTATGCAATATTTCCTTGGGAAAATTAATTTCCTCCGGAAGTTTTTTTTGGACATCGCCTAGATTGTCAAACCACTACATAATATGATTAATAAAGGCTCAATGTTTAAATGGAATCGGGAGGAGAAGGAGGATTTCAATCAAATCAAGAAGGCCATCATGGAAGCCTCATATCTATACAGTCCATATTTTAACAAGGATTTCATCATTGACACTTCCCCACAGTTCCATAATTAGTCATCGTTCTCATGCAGAAAGATGGTCATGACGAGAGGCTCATAGCCTTCATGAGCACAGGGTTGCAGTATGTAGAGCTCAACTAACCATACATGGACAAACAGGCATACATAGTATACAAAGTAGTAAATATTTGTAGGTCGTACATCTTGAATAGCCATGTGACAGTATTTGTCCCTCACCCTATCGTCCAGTCATGATTTGTGCAGGAGGAGCTCTATGAAGGGAGGTGAAATTGGACGGTGTGCCTTCAAGAGTATGACATGGAGTTTAAGCCCACTCACACAGTCAAAGGATGTGGGTTATATAACTTATCAACTAAAGTTGTAGATCCACATGGTGAGGAATCGAAAGACTGAGATCACGAGATTGAAATGTACCAAGAAAATCTCACAACTGCACCTAATTCTCCATATTGGTACTCTGAGCTAAAGTAGTATTTAGGACAAGGGACCTTGCCTCCAACCTTTTTTGCAAGAAAAAAAAGGATTGTGAGGCTTAAATTCATGTCTTACCAGTTAGTACATGGATAGTTATTCCACAAACATCATAATGGTGTACTACTTAAGTGTTTAGAGTTCGAGACCACGACCTATAAGATCATGAGGGCTTGTTTCCACTAGCCTACCCTATTTAGGGATGCCCACACATATGATGGAAAATGTTCTATTTTTCCGAAATGTACTGGCAGAGAATCTTGCTCATCTGCTCCATTTCAGTCCATAGTAGTAGAAGAACCTTTGTCAAC
The DNA here is from genome assembly GCA_034641835.2 of Pinus albicaulis. Classification (NCBI taxonomy): domain Eukaryota; kingdom Viridiplantae; phylum Streptophyta; class Pinopsida; order Pinales; family Pinaceae; genus Pinus; species Pinus albicaulis. Next base: position 1,581,890,354 of record CM076580.1, on the reverse strand, counting down.
AGTGGGGTTTGGAATTCATTAGGGAAATTGTGCCAAATTTGTCAAAGTAGCACCAGTACATACTCATGGCCACTAATTGTTTCACAATGTGGGTTGAAGCTATCCCATTACGACAATTCAATGATCAAAAGGTAATGTATTTCATAAACCGACACATTATAACCAAGTTTGGCATTCCAACCTCTCTTGTGTTTGATAATTATATGTACTTCTCATCTTTTCAGTTGTATGATTTTTCTTTAGAAAATGGTATTGTTCTAAAGCACTCCACTAACTATTACCCTCAAGGAAACAGCTTAGCAGAATCCACCAACAAAAACCTGATTCGCATTATCAAGAAAAATTTACTCTCACAATAGTGAAATTGGCATAACACTATGAACAACTCCCTATGGGCAAACTGATTCACCCCAAAATTGTCTCTTGGCACCTCCATGTTCTTCCTGGTCTATATAAAATAAGCCATTCTACCATATAACCTCTACCTACCCACCCTCCATTTTTTGCAAGAATTTCATGGTACACCATGCCCCACCATGTAGTCCCATATCAATACCATGCTCAAACTAGAGGAAGAAAGAAAAAATAGTAGGGAGAAATTTGTTGTTCACTAAAGTCAAATCAAGAGATGGTTCGATAAGAAATCCTCAGGGAACAAAGAGTTCAATGTAGGTGTCCTCGTCCTTAAATGGGATAAATCCCATGAACACAAAGGGAAGCACACCAAGTTTCAAGCTCTGTGGATTGGTCCTTTTTAGGTTAGAGAGAATATTAGCCAGCACACCTTTAGGTTGCAAACCTTAGACAAGAGGATTAAACCCCTCCCTGTGAATGGCCATGATCTCAAGTTCTACTTCACTTAGCATCTCTCGGAGCAACTTACCCCATCCGTGTACCATAGTTTATCTACTTATTTGTTGTGTGTATTATTATTATTATTATTATTATTTTTCAATAAAGGTTCACCCTAAATAAATATTTTCTAGAGCTTCACTTCAGTCTGATACTTTGAGGGTTGAGATAGCCTCTAAAACTATGAATAAAGTGTTCCTTGTTTTGTACCTCCACTTGATCATTCCTTAAGTCCCAACCAAGGCTGGATGTTAAATTCCATTTTAGTGGGAGACTCAGGTTATCCATGACATCCTATTTTTGAGCGAAATACCCAGCTTTTGAATTTCCCATCCATTTTCAACGAACTGTTAGAATCAGGTAGCTGGAAAAAGGGGAAAGTATGAACTTTAACGAGTGAAAACATATTTCAGGAAAACAATATTCTATGAAAAACCAAAAACAACATCTCTTGCATGTAAAATAAGTTGGGATCCCTCGTCCGCCGAGGAAAATAATTCCATAAAAAATAAGTTCTAATAAGAACACATGAATAAGTTCTATAAGCACATAAAGAAATTAAAATAAGGGAAAAAATATTGAGAAAGGCTTCCTGTGCAGAGTGGAGATGCAACGACTCCGTTGGGGTATTGTTTAGGCTCGCTAGAAATGGAGCAACATTGTGATTTCTAAGTAGTGAATCTTCCAGGGTACTATTAAGGCTCACTGGTAGTGGAGTGACACTGGAGACACAAAAAATATACTAAAAATATATACAACCCAAATCGTTATTCATACCCCTACTTTGAGCCACTAGAGATGTTTTGCCTTGGGTGTTAGCAATTCGAGTCAAGGTAGCTAGGGCCTACCAATCTATAAAAGGAGTGATAAGGAAATGTTAGTGGAACCCACAGTATGGAAACAAAAACATGCCTAATATTCCATCCCAACCCCAAGTTTAGGTGCAAGAATAGATACTAAGGTTTTACCAGTGAATCACCAATTCTTGTAGCCATTTCAACAACCCTCCAAAATTTATGACCCTTCTAAATTTTTGGAGCCCCTACATCCATGAAACACAAATTTGAGCTCATACCAATAATTTTAGTTTCCTTAAAAACTTTCCCAAGTATAACTCTTGAAGTTTCAAAGACCTTGTTTCCTAATTCTAAGTCAAATCTAGTCTTTGTCTGAAAGAATAAAATCGTGCGACCTTGCGACCCCCTAATTTTGCGTAAGTCAAATCACTAGGTCGCATGGCGAAATTTGTGACCTCTCTACCATGTCGTGACCTTACGACCTAGCGATATCTCACAAGCCACTACTTCTCTTGAATTGCACAGGTCACATCATACCAATTCCCAAATTTACGCGACCTTCATGACCTAGAAACCTCATGACCTCGAAAGAGTCTCCATGTTGCAAAGGTTGCAAAGGTTGTGAGGGAATGAATTTATGAGGTTTTGATGCACATGTGACCCTTTTGATTAATTTCTTGCACATTTCCTTGTACAACCCACATCATTATTCATACCCCTATGTTGAGCCGCTAGAGATGTTTTGCCTTGGGTGTTATCAATTCGAGTCAAGGTAGGTAGGGCCTACCAATCTATAAAAGGGGTGATAAGGAAATGCTAGTGGAACCTGCAGTATGGAAACAAAAACATGCCTAATATTCCATCCCAACCCCAAGTTTAGGCGCAAGAAGAGATACTAAGGTTCTACGAGTGAATCACCAATTCTTGTAACCATTTCAACAACCCGTCCAAAATTTATGACCCTTCTAAATTTTTGGAGCCCCTACATCCACGAAGCATAAATTTGAGCTCATACCAATAATTTTATTTTCCTTCAACACTTTCCCAAGTATAACTCTCGAAGTTTCGAAGACCTTGTTTCCTAATTCTAATTCAAATATAGTCTTTGTCTAAAAGAATAAAATCGTGCAACCTTGCAAACCCCTAATTTTGCGTAAGTCAAATCACTAGGTCACATGGTTGAAATTTGCAACCTCTCTACCATGTCGTGACCTTAAGACCTAGCGATCTCTCACAAGCCACTGCTTCGCTTAAATCGCACAGGTCACATCATACCGATTCCCAAAATTATGCACCCTACGTGGCCTTCATGACCAAGAAACATCATGACCTCGAAAGGGTCACCATGTTACAAAGGTTTCAAAGGTTGTGAGGGAATGAGTTTATGAGGGTTCGACCCTTGCAACCTCTTTGATTTCTAGCACATGCGACCCTTTTGATTAATTTCCCACACATTTCCTTATACAACCCACATCGTTATTCATACCCCTATGTTGAGCCACTAGAGATGTTTTGCCTTGGGTGTTAGAAATTCGAGTCAAGGTAGCTAGGGCCTACCAATATATAAAAGGGGTGATAAGGAAATGCTAGTGGAACCCATAGTATGGAAACAAAAACATGCCTAATATTCCATCCCAACCCTAAGTTTAGGTGTAAAAAGAGATACTAAGGTTATACCAGTGAATTGCCAATTCTTGTAGCCATTTCAACAACCCTTGAAATTTTATGACCCTTCTAAATTTTTGGAGCCCCTGCATCCACGAGGTACAAATTTGAGCTCATACCAATATGTTTATTTTCCTTCAACACTTTCCCAAGTATAACTCTCGAAGTTTCGAAGACCTTGTTTCCTAATTCTAATTCAAATCTAGTCTTTGTCTGAAATAATAAAATCATGCGACCTTACGACCCCCTAATTTTTCATAAGTCAAATCACTAGGTCACATGGTTTAAATTTGTGACCTCTCTACCATGTCTTGACCTTACAACCTAGTGATCTCTCACAAGCCACTACTTCGCTTAAATCACACAGGTCACATCATATCGATTCCCAAAGTTACGTGCCTTACGCGGACTTCATGACCTAGAAACCTCATGACATCGAAAAGGGTACCATGTTGCAAAGGTTGCAAAGGTTGTGAGGGAATTAATTTATGAGGTTTCGACCCTTGTGACATCATTAATTTCCCGTACATGTGACCCTTTTGATATATGGTCACTTGTCCTAGTCGCATTTTTTTAGTTCAGTGGAGCATTCAGGGGTCTACGAAGCCGAATAGGATCATGACTTCCTCCAGGTAGGTGGCTCTTTGCTTCTCGTAATCATTTTATTTTTCCATTTTTATTTTACCTACTCCTAACCCTCCACCTTCCCTTAGAGGAGGGTTTTTATTTACATGGATGACCTCCTAAACAACGTTGTTATTCCTAAAACCCTCCTACCTTGGCTTATGACTTATGCACCCATTCTGCCCAAAAAACTAAGTCATTAACTCATCCTCTTGATCTATTTTTCCCTTTCCCTAAGCTCATTTGACCCTGAAAGGCTTGTAGCTAATAAATTTACAGTCGGCCTCCTCGCCGAGCTGCCCAACCGATGGGTCACATGGATTAAAATCATGATAGGTAATTTTACGTGACCTGCAACCTTGCAATCTCCTCGCTTACGTAACCTGTGACCTTGCAACCTCCTTGTTCATACGACCCAATGAACTAGATACCCCCGCGACCTTGCGACTCCCATAATCATGAGACCTACCCTCTCCTGTGACCTCCCTTCTAAGTCACACAAGTCACAAATTTTCCACTTTTACCCTTGCGACCTGTCTAGATAAAATTTTTACCTATAGCTCTATTATTTTGTCCTTGTTATATATATTTATAATTTTCATGTCATCTGCTTTATTGTGGGATTGTATTTTTGACATGCCAGGTTACCTAGACCTCAAGTGCATATCAATTTCCTCTCTTTCTAGCGAAATGGCACCGCCACTGATCATAAATCATCATAAGAGTCCCAAAGTTAGTATACAAGAAATATATCAGATTATGTTGTTGCCTCCTCTGTATAGAGACACTTATTGTGTCCTCAATAAGAAAACCAAGTGGACGTGGTATTATTTCTATGTTGAATTCTCCAACCCATACATTCTAGAAACCCTAGAGGATTTTCAAGTATACATAAATATCAAGAGGTCCAAACTCCATCATATTTTTTCATACCCACCAATATTCCCATGCGCAAATATTATTGAATGGATTTTGCAACACATAGATAAGCAGAAGTGGGAAATAACCAACCACTTTGGAAAACCCTACACAACCATTCATTTGAAAGATATAGCATAATATTACAAGATTTCAGCAAAGGAGGAGTTTTTTAACTCCCGGTGGCTAACAGGTTACAAGGAACCGATCCAAAACACTGCAAGTGTTGGTGGCAAGACCCTTCTAAATTTCGATCCAAGAAGGATCAAATCTATAAAATAGATGGCCTTAGAAAAGTGGATCAATGTATCACGACAATGATGAAAATAATATATGGTAAGGATGATATCAATACTTTTCAAGGTACATGGGTCCCTATAATGAATATGGTCACTACCATAGGGACAATCTTCAATTGGGCTAACTTGTTAGTCTTGTCACAAAGTACCAACATTATCATGGCACAAGTTCTAGTATAATTCCAACCCTTCAAGTTCTACATGGCCTCATACCTTATGGATGTTGTCTAATCGAGGTGCCACTTCGACCAATTGAGTGACAACTAGATTGTGGAGATGGTGGAGCCTATACACAAGTTACGGAAGGTCTTTTGGGACTCCTAGTATAATAAGGAACATGAGTACATATCTGATGCATTGATTACACCGTTATACCAGCCATTTTTTGTAGAATATCCCCTTTTTATGTTAAAAATTTCCATGGAAACTATCACCGAGGTGGCACATTGGTTCCTAATATTAGAATCTACATCCATCAGAGTCTTTAGCTCCTATAAACCACCTCATGCACTTCCTAGATTTTTGACAAACAAATTTCTACTATAGGAGGTATGCTCCCAGATGACTACAGGTTTCTCATAGACATTGATCAAATGCAAGAAGAAACCTTGGCCATACTTCGCTTTTACAATCAGTGCATACACATTGGAAAAAATTAAGGAAGCAGAAGCGGAAGGGGAAGAAATAAATGGATTCGGGTCCATACTACTAAATCACTGAACCTATGACCCAAATAGGATAGTGGCGGCTCACTACAAAAGGGCCAATTTCAATCGTTCATACCAGCACACTATACAGTTTCATGAAGATGAATATAAGAACTGGTATAATTTGGAAATATATTTTTTCCAAAATCAGGAAGTAGAAGGTGAGGAGGAGCATAGGGAACATTATCAAGAGAATGTGAGCTTACTGGAAAGGTAGAAGAAGAGGTAAGAACCATCAGTAACATCGAAGACAAAAAAGAATAAAAAGGCTAAAGAAACAAAGGGACCCCCTAGAATCCAGGGAGGAGAAGAAGACGATGAGACCTTACAACAGATAAATGCATCCCTAGTAAGGCAAAAGAAGGAGCTCAAGAGGAAAAAGGAATAATATCTCAAGGAGTCGTAAGGATGAAGATACCCTCAATAGCAAGACGAGGAAGATGGACATAGGAAGAAGTAGCAGGAAGAAGAAGAGGAATGGAAGAAACAACAGGAAGATGAAAAACAGAGTCAGGGAGAAGAAGAGAAGAAGAAGAAAGAAGAAGAATAGCAGAAGAAGAGAAGAAGAATAAAAAAGAAGAAGAGAAGAAAAATAAAAGGGAAGAGGAAAAGAAGCCAGAAGAAGAGCAGAGGAAGAAGAAATGATAAGAGCAGAAGAAAGAGGAAGAATAGGAGAAAAGGAAACAATAACAAATAAAAATAAGCGTGAAGAAGAAAAACAAGAAAAGGAAAAGCAATAAGTGGAGAAAAAGTGGAAGGAAGAAGGAGACAAAAGGCAACAAGAGGAAGAAAACATAGAAGCTCGATAGGCCTTGGAAAAGAAGCAACATCTCGATGAACAAGTGGAGCTATCTCCTTTGGATATTTCCCCAAACACCCCCATAATGGGAGAGCACCTTCCCCTCAAGGAGTTGTGCATTCCAGATGAGGCCAAGGAAGAAGTATTGGACTTAACCAGGCTCACCTTTAATCAAGTCAGTCACAAAATTATGCAAGAGAGAAGGAAGTATTATGCCAAGAACCCATTTGAACCTTTTTTGTCTCTACGGAAAAGGAAATTGTTTAAGATACTACAGTGAACCCTGCGATTATTTCTTCACTAGGGACTGCTTTCATGACTTCTAGTGAACTTAATTTTGGAAGGATGAGTAAGCATATCACATAGCTATAGAATAAAATATATTCATCGGAGAAAATAGTTGCCCAAGCGGATGAGGATAAAAGGAAATTGGAGGAATAAAAGGAAACCCTTCACCTAGCCCATTCAAACATGAAGGAGTTATAGTCCTCAATCAAAGCAAAATCCAAGATCTTGGAAGTTACATCAAACAGTAGCTCCCATCCTGGCTATGCAATTTGACACAAGAGGAAAATATTCCAGACTCAAATAGGCTTTCACATCTTTGGATAGCATTCATGAATGCACCAACAAGTATCCGAAAGTGCCAGTGGCTCTTCCAAATAAGGATTGGATCACTACTCATAATGAGAAATCATAGTTTTGCATCAAGATCGAGTCACTGAATAAGTTATTGAGAGATGTAGATAGAATTTTGGCTGCATACAATCATCTTTTCAACGGGTTGGAGTCAGTAGGGGAGGTTCATGGTACCTCTTTGTACCAATTCTATTGGTGCAGTGGGAACTTTCAGAAGTCATGAAGAGGTACTCAAAGAAATTCAATAATTTCTCGGCCCAATCAAGCAAGCCTCCATCTCACAAGATTTGCAGGCGACAAAAGAAAACGTTTCACTGTATGTGGTGGAACCACTCAAGATTTACACAAAATTGAAAATCTTGGCCAACCAGATTAATTCCAAGCAAGGTTCTCTAGTCCTATATGCTTTCGAGTGTCTCCTCAAACACAAATAATAATAGTCACAACTAGCCCCAATAGTCATTTATTACAAGCTCTGGCAAGATTACCTCAAGGAACAACAACATACTCAAGCCTGAAATTTGTATAAATTATTATCATATAATTAATTCATTTTATGTTGCATATCATAATAGAATATATTAGCAAAGAGTAAGAGTCTAGAGATGCATGAGGTGCATAGCATAATAGAATAGATTAGAAAAGAGTAAGAGTCTACAGATGCATGAGGAAGACAAAAGGTCATAGGGGAGCTCAAGAGTCATAGGTAGACCAACAGTTACCCTTTATTCTATAAATGTACCCTCAGGTCACTTTGTAATGGAGTTTTTGTATTTGAACTATTTTGGGAGATATATTATTTCTTTTGATAACTTATGCTCTTTTGATGAATACAAGGAGTAATAGTTTATTTTCAATATTGGATTGGATGGAACCCTCTTGTGGGATGGTGCTATGAATATCATCTTCTCAGTGTAATGAAAACATCTTTGAGTTGTGGTGCACTTTCTTCTCATGTATTCTCTAGTGTTATAAGTTTTATTGTGACATATGGATGGTATATGATATGATAACCTCATGTTATGTTGATAAATTATTTTATTGATATCAAATTTATATTACTTTTCACTGCGCACTTGTTATGAATGAATTACTTGGCTATCATGAATGCTTTCGTGGTTGTTGCATTTATTACTATTAATGCTTTCTTAAGTTTCATTCCTTGAAATTTGTCTTATTATTCACGATATTTGGTGTTACAAGGCATTCATCAATTACTGACTTGTGTTTATCTAAGTTCGTACATTCCTTTACTCAATAAGTTTCCTCTTCGTCCGAAGCTTACTTCCGAGAACTTGATGGAAATTGGTCCTACATACTGGATGGGATCCAAAAACCAAACGATGTAGATTCTAATTTGGATTCTACATCAGGGAGATCCCCTAAATGTTGTTGGTAAATTCCAGCCTATCAACACATTCCAAGAAAGAAGTTTTTGGTATATTTTTTAAGGGACATTTTGGGAGTAATCCACAATTTTAATATGGTAAATTTTCTCACTTTAAACTGTATCCAATAGCATTATGGATAGTAAGAATTCATACATTACACATAAATAACTTGAAAATATTCTCAATATAATGATAGATTTTATTTTCGATCTATAAACTTCCATGGATATTCCATTGGATAGTTCACCACAATAAATATACTAAAATATACTTGAAAATTTGAAATTTACATTATGAGGGTTAATTTTTCCTTACATTTATAGGTTCGTTAATTACAAACCCTCTCTATTTTCTCTCTCTATATCCACTCTCCACTACTCTACTCATTTATGGAACAAAATTCATTCTAATAAAATGGAACCCCCTTTCCTCCTAGTGTCACTGTTATAACACAACCTAATAGCTGTTTAGTGGTTAATTTTGACCCCTTCAACTCTTAACTAGAGCTCAATATTGAATCCTCAAGAGACTTCTTCATCATGATCATGTGGTTAGCCCCATTTAGATGAATAATGGGGGTTGACATGGAATCCTCTCAAATCATGTTGGTAAAAATAGGAAGTTCAACTTCCAAGTGACATAACTTTTTCATACTGACTCCATTCAAGGTCTTTCTTATGTCATTGGAAATGTATATGAGTGTAGAATAGAAATAAGTGGTGTGGCTCTTAATTGAAAAAAAATTACCCTGAAAAAACATGGCTTAATGCTGCAAAATGTTTCCATAAGGTTGTATACCCTAATTCGCCAAACTGGGACCCATCGATAAAAATGGTCCTATCGACTAATTTATCTTTTTTTTCACTTTGAAAACATCAATATGGATGAAAAATAATATAATGATCCAATATAATTTAAAGGGTTCAAACTAAGAAATGAAACGTTATATGCCCTACAACTCGAACGATTTATGTGTTGATCCCTTACATTTGATCGATCGTAGGGGGCTCGTCTCCCTCCAAATGATGACATTGAAACATTCTGAGTGATGATCTCCTCTCTGAAGAAGAAGAAATGGATGACGCCCCAATCTTTAATGTTCCAAAAATTAGCATGGAGCTAATTGGAGCATTAATTTTGCCTATATCAGCTAGGAAGTGAATAAATGGGTAAGGAGGCCCATGAGTAGGAATAAAATCCCTCACAGTATGACAGGGATCATTAAAGTAGCTCTATTTTGCACCCTCAAGTGTGAAAAGGGGCAAATGCATGAGGACAAGCTCAAGTTTGACCAAGTCAATAGCGCTGCCATAGAGGGAGTGGATCAATTTGAAATACAACGCAGTGTGAATGGGGAAGAGATCATTTGGTGGAGGAAACCCTAATGTGTGATGGCCAAGGCAACCATAGAGGGATATATTATTGAGTATAGAATTTGGTTTTCATGATTGTTTTCTTTCTTCAGTTGTTTAACTGAGATTTTTGTTCTGCTTAGCACAAGGGATTTCCTGTTTAGGAATCCTTCTCCCTTCTTGAGATGCCTCTTGAGGGATTGTACTTCATTCTCCACATTTCAGGCTCAAGGCCAAGCCACCTCCTTCAACTACAACATTATTCCTGTAGCAGGAAACGTTGTGTTGCAGGGTGTTGCAGTGGAGGGTACCACAACACCAATTCTAGAGCTTATCTTTCAGAGTTGGGAGCTTCTATTCCTTTGGGAGGTCAGTGAGGAAGATTCGGGAGATGATTGCATATATTTGGCATCATGCCAAGCATTTCCCATCACCAACAGTGTAGTCCCTCTCCTTGACTATGTTATTTCTAAGAGCATTTGCAGTGGGGGTTCGCATTGCTAGTTTGGAGGGTGAGATCTTCAATGTTAGGATCATCCTTTCACTTAGAAGATCCATTGGAGGAGGTCTAATTCAAATTTTTCATCATATTCATCCATCTCCATTCAGTTCATGAGTTGCAACTGCTATTAAGTCTTGCCCCTGCAAATCCAGCATTTTGTATTTTTGCACATTTCAGCCAATCCTTCCCAGATTGTCTAGAAATTTCCTTTGGGAGTCTATATCTTTGTTCCCCATATTGTATGAGTTGTATATTGATATATTCATGTATTGATATCATTTTGCAGTAGTTATTCTTCATAGACTGCGCATTCATAGCCTTGGGCTTTCTTCATGTAGCAATGTTCTTCATATTTCCATGTACATGTTTTCTTGAGGCTTGTGTTTCCTAGCTTGAGTGATTGTTTCCTCAAGGATTTGTATATCTTATGCTTCTATAACATAATAAGATGGCTATTTGGATCTTCTGGAATTCTATGTGTTAATGTATCACTGCTACTCCATTGTTGTGTTTACATATTGTTGTAGTTCCACATTTGGAATATCTTAAGATATTCCCAATAGTGTAGATTTTCCCTATTTTTGGATATTACACAATCTCGCTTCATGAAAAATTCAAAGGACATACCTTCAGTAGTACTTCCCACTAGATTCTATCACACCTTTCTAGCATTCAAAAATTTTGATTTTGTAGGTAAGTTAATTGGGATGTGGCATTCTTTAAAAACCATGGAATAATGGATTTAAAAAGATTGGAAATATATGATGAAAGGAAAAATAGGTCTCTATGATTATGGTAATGGATTCTTCACTTTTTTGTTTGAATACAAAGAAGACAAGATGTAATCTTCTGAAATGGCCCATATGCTTTTAGGACATGTGGAATGTATTTAAAGTCTTGGTCATTGTATTTTTATCCATATTAATACATACCCAATGAATTTTTTTATGGGTAAAACTCCCAAGGTTTACATTATCCTACTAGAGTGATGATTGTTTATGAGTGATTTGAAATGGGCTTGGCATATATTTGGATAGATTCAAACTAAAGGGTTACTAGTTTTCCTATGCCAAGATCTATGTAGAAGAATACATAGAGAAAAGGTTGTCATCAAAAATCAATCTTACCCAACAAGAATGGAGCCACTTCCAAGTATTGGATTAGAAATAGTTTCCTTTCAAGTGTATGATATTCCATGAATATGGAAACTTTGTAAGAGATTGTAAAAAGGCACAATCCTGAAATGGAGAAAATGCAAATGCAAATCCATAGGAACAATGTAAAACTTAGAACAAGGAGGGGAATAGAGGAAATTTGAATGTAAGTCGAAATAAATCGTCACCAAATAGAAATGCATCTTCCACATCTAAAAACCCCCTTGAGTTAATAGTTTCCTTACCCAACAAGAATGGAGCCACTTCCAAGTATTGACAAAACAGTTTTCAAGTGTATGATATTCCATGAATATGGACACTTTGTAAGAGATTGCAAAAGGCACAATCCCTAAATGGAGAAATGCAAATGCAAATCCATAGAACAATGGAAACTCAGAACAAGGAGGGAATGGAGGAAATTTGGTTTTGAATGTAAGTCAATCAAATTATTACCGAACAGAAATGCATCTTCCACATCTAAAAACCCCTTGAGTTAATAGTTTCTCACCCATCAAGAATGGAGCCATCAAGTAAGTTATAGAAGAGTTTTCAAGGTAGTGATATTCCATTAATATGGACACTTTGTAAAGAGATTGTAAAAAGGCACAATCCTGAAATGGAGAAAATGCAAATGCAAATCCATAGGAACAATGTAAAACTTAGAACAAGGAGGGGAATAGAGGAAATTTGAATGTAAGTCGAAATAAATCGTCACCAAATAGAAATGCATCTTCCACATCTAAAAACCCCCTTGAGTTAATAGTTTCCTTACCCAACAAGAATGGAGCCACTTCCAAGTATTGGATTAGAAATAGTTTCCTTTCAAGTGTATGATATTCCATGAATATGGACACTTTGTAAGAGATTGTAAAAAGGCACAATCCTGAAATGGAGAAAATGCAAATGCAAATCCATAGAAACAATGTAAAACTTAGAACAAGGAGGGGAATAGAGGAAATTTGAATGTAAGTCGAAATCAATCGTCACCAAATAGAAATGCATCTTCCACATCTAAAAACCCCCTTGAGTTAATAGTTTCCTTACCCAACAAGAATGGAGCCACTTCCAAGTATTGGATTAGAAATAGTTTCCTTTCAAGTGTATGATATTCCATGAATATGGACACTTTGTAAGAGATTGTAAAAAGGCACAATCCTGAAATGGAGAAAATGCAAATGCAAATCCATAGGAACAATGTAAAACTTAGAACAAGGAGGGGAATAGAGGAAATTTGAATGTAAGTCGAAATCAATCGTCACCAAATAGAAATGCATATTCCACATCTAAAAACCCCCTTGAGTTAATAGTTTCCTTACCCAACAAGAATGGAGCCACTTCCAAGTATTGGATTAGAAATAGTTTCCTTTCAAGTGTATGATATTCCATGAATATGGACACTTTGTAAGAGATTGTAAAAAGGCACAATCCTGAAATGGAGAAAATGCAAATGCAAATCCATAGGAAAAATGTAAAACTTAGAACAAGGAGGGGAATAGAGGAAATTTGAATGTAAGTCGAAATCAATCTTCACCAAATAGAAATGCATCTTCCACATCTAAAAACCCCCTTGAGTTACCTCAATTTCAAGAGGAGAACCCACAAGCAGAAACAAAAAATAGTAATGGAGAAGAATATGGAGGAGGATGAGGAGGAAATGGGATAGGAGGAATGGGAAATTCATTATACCTTGAACACAGAATAAAATCATTAGGAAAACAAGGATTAGCTTCCTCAAGAAGAACAAAAAAACACCTAGGTTCTAGACACTACTGAAAATATTCATTAAGTTCAAAGAATAGAATAACCAACAAAAACATTCAAGACCAAGGGGGCATAATTTGGGAAAATAGTGACGAAAATTCAAAAGAAAGATAAGCTATGAAGACTATCTTAGCAGCTAGGAAATTGAAATAAGTAAAAAGGGACAAGGGATACCTTCCATGAATGCAGAATAATAAGTTGAAATTGAGAAAAATAAAAAAAACTTGGACAAAAATTTTAAAACTAGTAGTAGAACCAAAATATGAGCAAAGGAAATCAAGAGGAGGTAAAAAATATAATCCTCCCAAAAATCAATTAAATTTCTATCATGGAATATAAGGGGTCTAGGAAATGTTACAAAATCCTTGTCAGTTAAATATTTAGTCAAATAAGAGAAGCCACAAATTCTTCTTTTGCAGGAAACAAAGTTGGAAGATAAGGAGACTTTGGATTGTGTAAATAAATTTTGGAAAAATAGCATCAATGTAGCTCGTGACTCATGAGGAGCTATAGGTGGCTTGGTAATCTTCTAGATAGATAGTCAAGTCATATTAAAAGAGTGACAAAGAACATAACACTGTATCATAGTTATAGTTGAACATAAACACATGAAGAAAATAATCCCTATAATAATGTTTATGCACCAATTAATTATGGAGAAAAAATCATTTTTGGGACACCTCGACCACCTTAAAAGGGATACAGTGGCATCTAGATAACATTGTAAGGGGATATTTTAATACAATCTTATTTTCATTATATAAGCGAGGAGGTAATATATTTAGGGATCATTTCCATGAATGAATGTAATATATGGTTAGTGAATGGATCTATTAGACATTCTGCCTAAAAAAGGAAAGTATAGACAGAATAATTGGAAGAGGGGATCATGCCATATATCAACATGCCTAGACAGGTTCTTATTACATATTAATTATTTGATCAAAAGAAGTCATTATGTATCCTCAATATTATCTCAAGGTGACTCAGATCAATAGTAATTCTCGTTGGATATGGAACCTTTAGAGAACCTATTAATTTTTAAAATTGTTCTATGTTGTATCAATTACTTTAGCCTAATTCCAATCTTCAATTATAAATATTTCCAGTTACAATTAGTCTTTCCATTCATCAACAATAATTGAAGATAGAACAATGTATGCAATGACAAAGAATACAACCATCACATCCAAAAGAGACACAAGATTTGGTCGAAGACCAAGGAAAAACCCCACAAGGGGGAAAACCCTTTCTAATTCCTCTTCTATTAGATTTTCATAAAATGTTTAGCAGAGAGTAAAATGAGACCAATAATATATTATCATTAATATAACCCAACAACTTTAGTAGCTAGTATACAGTGGAAGAATATATCAGAGACAACTTGATTCAGACTTCTGACAACTATAGAGAACTTCGAATGATGGTTAACTATGGTCAAACCCTTGGATGCTCCCTTAAGGTTAGCATGGGAGCATATCTAGTTCATGGATGATACCTTAGCCATATCATGCATGAATGTCGGGAAGAAATTTCCCACTTTTGTGCCAGCATCCAGAATAGAAACCCTAATATTGTGTGTTTCCTTCACCAATTTGTTGAACCAAATCACATAGAAGAGAAGAAGATGATTGATTTTCTGATGTATAAATGAGCTTCTAGGTCACTTTTATTTATATGCTTCTATGTGGTTTTCAATGATGTACATTTGATGTTGAGGCCGACCTATCCAAATGTGTATGTGAGTGAAGCCAACCTGATCCAATATCCATGAGAAGGTGCATAAAATCAAAAACCAACCTTTTCTTATTCGAACGAGGTGAAATTTAGGTCAATTTTGGTCCTCTCGAAAATAGGAACTCAATGAAATCATCATATCCATCAAATGAGTAGTCCAAAGTGAAATTTTACCATAGTTTCATAATTTTAACACTCCCTCTCAACTAGGGAGAACTCCACCTGTAAAACCTATCCAACGATCAATGTTCCATTCTTTCATCATGTGTACCAATATTCTCAACTCTATCTATTGAAACACTCTCGAATCTAAAGAAGAAGAATCACAAGGAGAAAAATATACCACCCTTTATCAATTGGTTACAACTCGGAATATCTTACAACGGGCTACTACCTAGAAATATGTCATCGGGATACTACCTGGACATGTGTCATTGGGCTACTAATTGGAAATTTCATTGGGATGATACCCATAAATGTCATCGGGCTACTACTCAGAAATATTTCATCAGGCTACTACCTAGAAATGTCATCAGGATACTACCTAGAAATGTCATGGGGAGCTACAAATCAACCCATTTCAAGAAATAGGTGATGAAGGAGAGCTACTACTCAACCCATCTTATCACCTATTGATATTCCTAGAAATTACCCTTAAGAGTCATGTGGTATAAAACCTGCATCATAATCCTAGCTTGGGCGAGATACCCGACTTACCATAGGTAAGGAACTCATGCCCCCAATCCTCCTCACCCATTGGCCAGATAGAGAGGGATAATCCCAACAAGCACAGGTTGTGGGTAAGATGACAACTGGGATAGACTGTACAAATACCAAGATAGGATGAGCTAGTACTCCAACCCTATGGGTAACAGATAGGGGTGATACCCTATTGTCCATAGTTCCCTCAACCCTAAGAGAACTTTATCTCGATTCCTCACCTTGGGGGTTTAGAAAGGGGGAAGAGTATGGCTCAGTTCCCTCAATCAATGATGCCCCTTATCGAGGGGGGGGGGGAGGGGGGTCACATCCATTAGTCAAAACTTCTCTCTAAGTACCAAGAACTTCCATTTCGGCAAAGCCTTGGTAATAATATCTGCAACCTTCTCATTTATCGATATGTAATGGAGACGAATGACTCTTCTCTCTACCATATCACGAATGAAGTGGTATCGGATATCTATGTGCTTGGACTTGTCATGAAACACAAGATTCTCTCCTAGAATAATCCCACTCTTGTTGTCACAATATATCACTGTACTGTATAGGACCTTCTCAAATAGGTCTCCAAATATCTTCCTCAACCAAACTACTTCGCAACTAGCCATACTAGCAAAAATATACTCTGTCTCGAAGGTACTCAATTCTATGGATTTTTTATGCCTTCTCATCCAAGATATCATTGAAGATCCAATACTAAAATAACATCTAGATGTACTCTTCCTGTCAATAACATTTCCCTCCCAGTCAGCACCGATGTATCCATGAATTCGAACATCTCTAGCAGAGTATCTCAGACCAAGTGTAATAGTCCCCTGCAAATATCTCAAAATGTGTTTCGCAGCGGTCTAATTTTCATGGAGAGGCTCAGTCATGAATTGAATCAACGTGTTCACTGCATATCATATGTCTAGATGGGTGTTCACAAGGAACATCGGAGCCCAAATCAACTATCTATACTTAGATGGATTCGCCAAATCAGGTCCTGTAGCTTCTCCACATAATTTATTGAATTTTATTTCCATCGGTGTGGGTAGAGACATGCATTCAGTCATTCAAAATATTTCCAACATATTCACAACATATTTTCTTTGTGAAAGGAAAATCTCACCGGGCCTTTTGCACACCTCAAGGCCTAGAAAGTAGTGCATGAGTCCAAGGTCCTTCATTTAAAATTCAAAGGCTAGCTCCCTCTTACACTTGATCATCAGGGGCTCAATACCTATCAGTAATAGATCATCAACATATAAAACTAATATCAACAACATACCTTGGAATACCTTGGAGTATAGGTTGGAATTGGTATTGCTTCTTTAAATCCCAACTTCACCAAATAAATTTCTATGTAGGGGTACCATGCTCTTGGGGCTTTCTTCAAACCATACAATTCCTTCTTCAATCTAAAAACATGAGTCCTTAAATACTCTACTTAAAATCCTTATGGTTTCTCAACACATTCTTCTTCTTGTATAATTCCATGGAGAAATGTGGTCTTTACATCCATCTAATGAATGGTCCATCCTTGACTTTCAGCAAGGAAAAATATAGAACGAATGGTTGTATATCAAGCCACAGGTGCAAATATATCATCATAATCCTCTCCCTATTTCTGGGAGAATCCTTGAGACACAAACCTTGCCTTGTATTTTTAATTGCTTCCATCAATTCCATGCTTGATCTGGAATATCCACTTCGAAGTTACCACGTTTTTCTCCTTCAGTCTCGGCAAAACATCCCAGAAATCATTCTTCATAATATATCCATATTCTTCAGCCATAGATTCTTTCCAAACTTGTTCTTTTATGGGTTCTTCGAATTTGGAAGGTTCGGCTTGAATAATAGTGCTCATGACTCCAACATATCCTTGGTACCTGCATGGATTTTTCCTTTCTCTAAATGATCTTTGGACGGGCACATGACTATCAACATCATGTAGAGTGTCACAAAGCCAAAGTGATCTCTTCATAGTAGGAGGATTACTAGGAGGAGAATCTAAGGAATCCATGGGCTCCATGGGATCATCAACTATATCAGTATCAGATTCAGGCATGGACAGACCATCCAAGATATCCATGTTGGAACGGGGTCCCGAAGCTGCGTTTTTGGTATATTTTTGTAGTAATTAGTCTAGCGCAAGGAATCCAAGATATCCATGTTGGAACGGGGTCCCGAAGCTGCATTTTTGGTATATTTTTGTAGTAATTAGTCTAGCGCAAGGGCTTTGGGGCAGGTCAAAGACCCCAATGTATTGTAATGGGTCAAAGGGTAGACCTAGAGTCCGCAAACCATGGTTTGCATACCATAGGATAGCGCAGGATATGATGATATAAATAGATATATAGTTTGAGTCTAGAAGTAATTAAGATTGATGCTAAGTACAAACTATTGAGATCTATTTTGGGTAGTATTGGGTAAGGACTCTTGTTGGCTGTGTGCGTGGAGATCCTCAGTACTGCTATGTGCAAACCCCATTGGTTGTGTGTGCAGGCTGTGACTTGGGTTTGTAACTTGGTTTTGGATGTTAATGAACATGAAATCTGTTGAAGTATCTCTATGGTATTTAAAATTTTTGTGTTACTATTGAAGTACCTCTGCGTTATTTGAATTAGCTGTGATTTTGATGATAATTACTAATGCACACGTGGATGCGAAGGTGTTGCTAATATCTGCTTAATAATAGTAGCTTTTTTTATGTTTACATGTTGGTTATACTGTTAAGGGCACATTTATAAGTTTTTTTCTATGCGAACCTGATAGATCTCAACAAGACTTCCTTAATTACCCACTTTCTCCCAAGGTGTGGAAACCTGGTTCCAGGACCCACCCATACTACTTTGAGTGAGACCTTGGCCTGCAAAAGTAGGTCATTTCCGAAAGGGAAAGTATTATAGGGGTTTTTTGGCAAACCTTAACTCCAAACCTGGGCCAGGACCCCTCAAGCCAACAATCCATATCATGATTATTCTCGGAAAGAAGGAAGTGGATGAAGGTCTCTTGCTTTTCCAAGAGCGGCGTCTTCATCAAATGTGACATCCCTACTAATTTTGACCTTCCTTTGATGAGGAAGATATATTATACATTCTTTATAATTCTCACACTACCCAAAAAATATACCTTTCCTTCCTATAGCTTCCAATTTGTTCCTTTTGTCTTTCGAAACATCGAAATATATGGGACATCCAAATATGCGGAGATGACTAATGTTGGGCTTCACGCCTAAAAATACTTCTCCGGGATTCTTTATTTCCAAATCTTGATGAGGCACCCTGTTTTGAACATATACAACAGCATGTGAGGCTTTAGACCAAATAAATTTAGGTAACTTTTGATCATGGAGCGTCGTTGAAATGATTAGGATCAGGGCCTAAGGATTTGCTCAAAATTCAAAGTTATAGGATTGGGTTTGAAATGGAAAACAGGTTCACAACCGAATCGACCAGCAGAGTGGGATCTGAATTAGTGGTTTTCATGGAGTCTTGAACTCTACATATAGAATCGGGTCATAGTCGCGGAAATGTTGCAGGTGAAACAGACAGTCATGATCCAGTAAATAGCAAGGGCTACACGATGGTGATTAGATCGGAGAAGCAACAATAGGAGATCAACGGGAGAGATCTCATCACAGTGGAGAAACATCGCACATCACACAGAATAGAGTTAAACGTTAAATATTTTCACAAATTTAAATTTTTTAACCTACGATGCGAAGTGAGAAGGCAGAGATAAAACATGGATCGTCGGATCGAGAAACAAATGAACGACGGAGATTGCAGCACCCGGAAAACCGATTTCACAAATCGCAATATTTATAAATTAAGACTTCAAAAGATATGTTAAATAGGTTGCATTGCAGTAAAAGTTGAAATATGCGATGTGATGAGGGGACCCACGTGTCGGCATTGTGCACGAGCGCACATCACATAAAATATGGTTTCAGCATTATCGGTACCAAGTTAAACTTGCAGAAAAGCGATTTGCAATGCATTGTGATTGGTTGCATGTTGTGGAACTTGAGAACCCTGTTCCACGTGTATGTAAGTTGTTTAAGGCTATGTGCGATCTATTTTAAACATAAACATTGTTTGATCGCGAACATATGTATGTTTAATGAAACTCCAATATTGTATTTCGTTGTTTCCGCTGACGTATAAGCCACTTAATGGTCGGGGGTGCACATGTGTCCATTGCCATAACCATAGCTTTTAATGCATAGATTTATTGGAAAAGTGGATAAGGGCACGCAAAACTTGGCGGTTAGCCCTAATATAACTCCAGTTAACTGGAGTTATCCACATTTAGTGGAGTTTTCCTAAGAGATATTGGTAAAAAGTGTAGAAGGCTCAATTTTTTACCATTCTGAAAAAGGAAGAGTCATTATTGAATAATTAAAGTATTATAGAGCCATTGATGAGCTTTTCAGATCCACCTGAGAAATTCTGAGCATGATTTTGCTTCAGAGAAGTTCCAAGGGCCACCAAGAGTCACCAGGAGAATGAGGCCTATCCAGGGCATCCATAGGCAATTCTCAGGAAACCAATAGTCAATTCTGACTATATTGAACTTTCTAAATCCAATTCTAGGGTTTTTAGAATCAATTGGAGACTTCTAGAGCCAAATAAGCCACATTAAATTTTCAGAGAGCCTAGTGCCACCAAGTGTTGGAGGCATAGAATGGGGAGCCAGATTTCATTATGAGCGAATGAAAAACCTATTTTGGATGATTGATATGTGCTAGAGATAGTAGAACATGTTTCAAGAGGAGAAGAGGACTTCTAGGAGAGTTTGTGCCACATAGAATCTCAAGGAAGCTCAAGGACACCGACCGAAGAGATCAAGCCCAAGGGAGCCTAGGTCCATTTCCAGAGATTGAGTAGTCAATCCAGGGGTATTTTGGTATTCTAAACCCATTAGTACAGTGCAAAAAACCATTGGATTTGAGCATAAACTTGTAAAATAAATTTACCATCTTAATCCTAAAGAGCCAATTCCATTGATGGAGGCTCAAGGAGACATAGCCCAAGTGTTGAGGGTGAACTCCTTTATTATGTTTGTTTTTATGAGTTGTTGGTTAATTTTCAGCAATTTATGGTTTTTTTACATGCATTTAATTAGCTTAAAAAAATGTTTAATTTCCCACACATAAAGCCTTAAACCAGTTAAAACACATACACCTGAATCAAGAATTCAATTCCGCACATGCATGTATAAGCAACATCATTAATTTGTTTTAATTGAGTGGGAGGTGCTTTCATAGAAAAACAAGTCAGCTACCCATATTAGATCAGGTGGTATCAAAGCACTAGGTTGCTTTCTTAATAGAGCACTAGGTTTCTTGCTTAATAGACCACAAGGTTGCTTTCTTTATCATTTGTCTTGAAGGGTGTTTAACAGTGCAAAGAAC
This sequence comes from Pinus albicaulis, assembly GCA_034641835.2. Lineage (NCBI taxonomy): Eukaryota > Viridiplantae > Streptophyta > Pinopsida > Pinales > Pinaceae > Pinus > Pinus albicaulis. Next base: position 1,581,869,036 of record CM076580.1, on the reverse strand, counting down.
TTAACTCTTTGCAAATTGACTAATATTTACCAGTATGAGATTGTTATAGGTGAAGGGGAGCTACTGCTAGCTAATTCCAAAAGAGGATGAGAAGGAAGAAGGCTGAAAGCATCCTCCTTACCCAAAGGACCTCAAGGCAACCCTTGAATCACAAGAGGGGTTGTTTGCAAAAGACTGGCGAGAATGCAACCAGCGATTCCATCATCGATGTGAGTCCAGATGATTGACAAGAAGAAGATTTTCAATGTGAAAAATCTCCATTGAAGTGGGTTGGAAAGAAATGGCTCGATTTCTTGACCAAGCAAGGCATGAATTTACTTTGTACATAAATTCAAATTTGAGGTATATGTATGCATGAATTTCTATTGAAAGTATGACAAGTTGCAGCAGAGGATCACAACTTGTAGGATGCAAGATTGCATGTGAATATTGATTAGTTGAAGGAATTTATTTTTGTTGCACAATTTAGCCATGGAGGTGTAAAAGATGGGTATGTTACTCACTTATGTTGCAGCAATATCATTCAGTTCAACTCTTATAGTCACCCACAAGTTTTGGGAATATGTACTTGTTGGTACTTGAAGGGAAGAGTTGAAAGTGTACATATGCATGAGTTTGTATGTGTAAATGGTGAACTTGTAAATAGGTTCATTGTACATAGATACATGCACAAGTGTTGTCAATGTATCATGTTGTATATTGACTTGTTTCGATTGTGTCGCACTCATGTTTTTCGACTTGTGTCAATTGTGTTGCACACTTTTCATATCGTCTTATGTCGATTGTATTTCACATTTCATATCGTATTTTTGTTGATGTCACCTATTGCACGACTTCTGTTTTAATCGAGGGTGTTTGTCGATTGTTAGTTGAAAAATGGATACACTAATGTGCAAGAGGATCGCCATGTACGTGATATTACATGAAGGTGACAATCAGTGCTTTGAAGAAGAAATAAGAGGTGTATTAACACTGGAAAATCATACAAGTAGAAGATGACATTAATTAATGTCAGGCAGAAGGATTTACAAGGCTGAAAGACATTAGACAATCTAGAAAGTATTTAAAAATCTCTAAGGTATGAGGAAAAATCAAATTTGAGAAAGTCATAAATGCTTTTTTACGCATAATCCTTCGTGAAGAGCAGCTTTGCATGCCTTTTGACGAAAATTTGCGCTGTTGGGGTTCCCATGTTTTGGCCAGATTGGCAAGACCAAAAGATGAGACAACATCATAACCGCTTTGGGGCCCCAGGATCTAGCCCTCCTGGACCCAGAGAGGGATCTCTCCAATAAAGCAAAGAATAATATATCTTTGAAGCTCAAAATGAGATGTTAGGCTAGTTATGAAGCATAAATGGGGGTTTTAAAGTGATTTGGTTGGTTGGTTGCTGAGTTGGTCATGAGATCATGGGCTGAGAAAGTAATGGGAGAAAAAGGAACAAAGCAGCAGGATGTTTCAGCAAAGGGGATAGGTCAAGAAAGTGCCATCCATTGGGCTATGGAGTCATGAAAGGTTATTACATGCAACAACTAGCCAAAGATTTCAGAGGGCAAGTCATCTAATACTAAAGAATCTTTTAGATTAGATGGTGGGATGGAACATTAAGGATTGAAAATGAGAGAAGGAGAGCAATCCAATTTTTTGTCTATAGATCAGGTGAGAGGTCATTTAACTCCATACCTGCTTGGACATACTCATAGGAAACTCTCAAAGGAGGGACAAAGGGGTAGCTTATAGATCAGACCAGAGGTCATTTAACTCCAGGTTAGCTTTAGCATGCTCCAAGGGAAAACAGAGATAAGTTTAACGAAGAGATCTTAGAAAGGTCAACTGGTCGCACAAGGATCCTAGTGGACAGGGCTAACTCTAATCCCTAGTGTTCCCAAATCTTCCAGTTTAAACCCAACAAGAACATCTAAGAACTGATTCCATCCAATTCATACATCAGCTAGCAGCGTAAGGAACTACTACACTGGTTAAATTAACTAAAATCAAATCCTCAGATAACACATTTAGTAGAACAACATTTAAGGCAAGGAGAGCAGAGACATAGGGTACCTAACAAGGGTAAATCCTATGCCATATTTCTGATGCAAGCCAATAGAAAATGAAACAATATGAAATGTAATAAACAAAGTTATAAGACATGACCAATAGTAATAGACCAGAGTCTTGTGAAATGTGCTTTGATTAATTAATGCAAAACTAGTCACATACACTGAGCTCAATGGCTGTTACAATCCAAAATTCTCCTCCCAACCTAATACATAACAACTACTCTACTATCCCTCCCAAGACTATTCTAACAGTCAGAATGAATCCCTCATCAGCCGAACAACAACGGCCCAACAACAACCCTTTACAATATGTTCTTTTGGATTCTTATAGGAGGAAAGAAAGACAATGGTAGTTGTAAACTTAAATGCAACATTAACAATCTGAAGCAGTAGGAGGGTCGAGGCCCCATCTAGTTTTAATCTGAGCATTTATCTTTGGTACTCATTGTAGTGTTCTGGTGAATTGCACAAAAAGGCAGAATAATGATGTTAGGGTCTACCATACCGTGTAACAAATGCTTCTAATGGTGTGGAACTGCTGATAGGGAAGAAATATTCATTTGGACACAAAGTCGACTAAAACAATAATGTGTACTGTGTCCTTTCATGGAAGAACATTCTATTGATACAGAAACCCTGATAGTATTATATTTTAGTGCATTGGACCGTTTGAACGATCCACTGAGTCTTTGATTCTGATACCTTTGCCTTCTAATAAATGAATTAAGGCTTAAGATCTTCAATTACAGGCCTTAACGCACTATTTTTTCTTTGATACTCTTTGCCGCTTTCTAGATTTCCTCTAACTGCGAAATCTGTGCTTTAATGGCACCGGCGAGGTTTTGTAGAGCTTTAATTCGGTCCTTCGATGAAATTTATGGCACACAAACCTTCCGGACATCTCCCTATAATATCGGGCTCTAAACTCAGCTTCCTCTGTGCACTGCGCCATTACAATGGTGTATATGAACCATGGCGGGTTTTACCACCTGATAAACCTGTAAAAACCTGAAAACAGTTACCAAAAACATGTATGGAGGTGGTGGCATGGATGAACATGACAGTGGTAGCGTGTCGCAGACAAGGGTGATGACTGCAGGGGCAACAATGGAGGAAAACATGACACAATGGAGAAAGTATGGAAAAACATCAAGGCGGATGTTTTAACATGAAAATAATGAAATTTGACCATGGAATGAATATATATCACGGGGGCGGACGAAAGTATGGAGGAGACACGTGGAACAATGACGTGGTGGGACCGAGCGATGGCGGAATAGTCAACAGCGGGGGGAAAAAAAATCTAGACCATCCGACTTAAAGGAGATCGATGGTGGAAAGCACGAAGGGTGATTGAATGTGGACCGTCGATCTGCAGATCAGATCGACGACAGATATTAACTAGATGGTGTGTCGTACCCTAATTTATCGCGTGTGCATCTGAGTTAACTATCGTGCATCTTCGGCGAGCGATAGCCATTGGATGGCCTGCCCCAGATCGGACGGTCCATAGCAATATCGCTGGGCACCCACGTCCGAACAATAATGCGCGATGGACAGCGGTTAACGCACGAGGACGGAAGTTTTGAAAAAGGTACAAGGGACGCATGTCACACGATGTATGGAATTGCTGGCCGATTGGTAAATACTGCCTACCCCCGAAAGGCGGTGCGATGGAAACCAGATTGTTTTTGAATAGTGAAAGCAGGCGGGGACCACCGGGATGGGCAGATTCCGCACCGTCGGATCTGTACAGATCAACGGTTGAAAACACGCTCGATATGGATGAACTGTGGACCGTTGATCTGGTGAATTAATGAACGACATAGATGCGACTACGAGTTGTGAACGGGTTGCACGGTGAAAATTGCGAGGGCGGCGATCGTTGTCCATTCTGTGAATATCAATGATGCGGAACATAGCGGAGGACTTTAACAAGAAACAATCACATCGGATTTTTCTCGGTGATTAAAAAGGAATTTTAATGTGCCACTCTGTTTCTCCGATGCGATTAGCGCCTAAGGCTTAAGCGCTCGGTCCTGGGCTACGGGTATATGGGGAAGTGGTTGAAAGGGGCTTGCGGGAAAGGAGCTTAGGCCTAATATAAGGTCAGAAAGTGGGTTTCTAACCATTTTAATGCATTTCAAGGCCTAAGGAGGGTAACGGTAGGGAGATAGAGTGGAAAATTGGGAAAACAAAAGGCAAGGGTGGGATTTCAGGAGAACAAAGGGGACTTTGACAAGAGGAAAAAGGGGTAAAGTGGGACATTCTACAGAGGCACAAGGGGCACATGAAGCCCTTTAAGAGCACAATTTTTGCAATCATAGAGGCTTTAAAATGGGAATCAGCAGAGGGGATTTCATTCATAGGGCAAAGGCATAGGAGACTTCAAGGATGATGTGTCTCAGGGGAGATGCATTCATTGAAGGCTCAAAAACAATTTATCCCCATACTTTGCTTTTCAAAAAATTTATAGGGGGCTAACAGTGGCTCCACATGGGGATGGCTTCTTCTTGAAGGAGTCAAGAATTTAGAAAATAGTCTTTGGTGTAGGCCAAATGCCTGCTGCTTGGCACATCCCTTTCTTTCTCTGGATCAGCTACCACAACATGATAGATACATCAGCAGAGAGACTTCCCCTAACAATCTACCTACCCTTTCTACAATCCTAGAATTTTCTCTTCTTAGGGTGCATTTGAGCTAGCAGACCCTTTACATCATTTATTTTTACAAAAAAGAAAATAAACCTATTCTATTTCTACCCTTATTGCTCCATGAGACCAGATTAGACTGTTGGTCTCATATGTTTATCTACCTAATCTGATATCTGCTAGTATTAAACTATCTAGCAGATTTCTTCTCTACATTCTAAGACAAAAATTGAAAACAGTCAAGCCAATATTAGGCTGTCTGACTTGCTGGAATTTGCATAAATTAAAACAACTAACTACATGCTCACAGGCTGAGCTTTATTTCAGATTTCCTACCTACCCTACTCTAACTGGAAATCTCTGATGTTCTAGGTGATACAATAATGCCAATGCAGCCAGTCAAGTAATAGCAGAAAGGGGAAGAAGAACTGACTACTCATCAGAGACAAACGTAGGATGCTCTGCATGTGAATCTTCAAAACTGAGGCCACCAGCAGTGGTGACCAATTCTGATGTATTTGGCTCTTGCAAAGGATTTATGCTTGAGGAGCTGAGCCAATCAAGGCCTCCATGTATTCTGCCACAGTATCAACAAAAATATGGTATATACTTTCTTCTTTAAGGCCTTCCATGACTGGTAGGTTGTCCGTATCCCGGGCAGTTTCAACCACTGCATCTGCAGTGTGGCCTTTGTAATCACACTCCTCTCTTTCTTAGTTGGGAGTATTTGTCATATGAGCATCAACCAGGAATACCCCTTCTTCCACGAGATCAAGACAAAGATGTCTGTGGGAAAGAAGATCTTCCTCATTTTCACTGCAGCCTGAACTGGAGGGTTCATCATATATGGCAGGGTTGTCCTCTTCATACCCTAACCAGTTCTGCTAGAGTGACCTGAACTTTGTGAAAAAATTAACATAATCTTGAGCAGGGGTTGCTTTGATTACCTTGACCCTTTTAGGTGAAGGCTCCGGATATTCATCTTGCTCAAGATTTTTTTCATATCTTTCTTCCCTGTCCTCTGTGTTGAAGAGATGTTGGCTTCCATCTTCTTTGAGGTTTCTACTGATGCTCAGATATGTAAAAAAGTGAAGATTAAATGAATCTTCATCTGCTATCATGCTTTCAACTCTTTCTCCATCAGTATCATAGATAGCTAGTATTAACTCATCATTTTCCTGAAGTTGATGGTCATGATCTTCCTCCCATGAATCTACTAATGATGACCCTACAAGCTCAGTTTCCCTTTGGAAAAAATTATCATCAGACAGATCATCATCAGAGAAATCATAATTACAAGAATTGTTACCCATCATGTCTTCAGGACTCTCATCGAGTCTTTCTACAAAATAGTCTGCAAGTTCATTTTCTGATTCAAGCTCTGGTTCCTCATACATGCTTTGAATGTAACTTCTATCTTGCAGTGATTTGATTTGTCTCTTTTGAGGACAAGGAGTAGGTCTTTTCCAATCATCAATTCTGGTCTCAGCTTCATATCCTTCCTCTTCTATGTTCAGCAGGGTTTTGGCAGTCTCTATCAATCTTCCCAGTTTGTTTCCTAAAGAGATATGCCTTATTTGCTCTGCTCTGTCTTTCTTTGTTGCTTTTAATATTTCCTCCCTGCACTTTATGTTGTACTCAACAGTGATACATTTCTTCCAGGCTCAAAGGTTCTCTTTCTCTTATATGGAATTCCACTTCTGGGTCAAAATAACTTGGATAGTGCAATAAAGCCCATCCCAAAGGTGGTTTTATATCAGGAGGTATTGCATCATATACCTTATTGAACCTGGCTGAAAATTATTATACTGTCTCTCCTGGCTGCCTTCTCAAACTCTGATATTCTTTTAGGATGAGGAGAACATTCTTCAGGGCTGCCCATCTATCAAGGAAAACTCAAGAAAATTGATGAAAGCTGAAAATGCTTGCCTCTGGAAGGCCTTTGATCCAACTCTTAACGTTTCCTTGTAATGACAAAGCAAACATTCTAATGCACACATCATCTTCTTCTATTTCGTACAGCTCAAGTAAATCCTCAAGGTTTTGAACATGCTCTTCAGCAGTGGACCCTTTATTTTCCCCATCAAAATGAGGCAGCTGGTTTATTAATTTTGAAGGGAGGGGTTGGAAGATAAGAGGTAAAACCAGAGGCTTATATCTTTCTATGACCTTTGTAGGTGTAGGTGGTGTAACAATGGGCTCATGGCTGCTTGAAACTTCTTTAAGGGTGGGAGATGCAACATGAGCTTCTTGTTCCACCAGGTTCTTCATAGGAGTACAGGTTTGCTCATGGTCTAAAGACTCAGGCTTGATATCTTCCCCATACTCATTGTGGGTCTCATCTTTGTACACTTGATTAGGCTTAAAGTAGGACAGAACATAGTGGTAGGAAAATACAATGAATTATTTAAACCAAATCCAACCTGTATGTTCTACCCTTCTATGAGGTCTGGCCATATTTCAGGTTCTTCCTCCAGTGGAGTCTTTGAGGATTATGGAGTGTGGAGTCACCAAGTGGATGTATATGAACATTTGAAGTATGATGTTGTCCACCATCAGCAATGTGAATGCCAATCTAACCAGAGATCTTGGGTCTTTGAGTGCCTAAGAATGCTTAAGGTGTAATGCAGTCAATTTCCCCAGCAGAGTCGCCATTATGTTGGGGTTCCCATGTTTTGGCCAGATTGGCAAGACCAAAAGATGAGACAACATCAGAACCGATTTGGGGCCCCAGGATCTAGCCCTCCTAGACCCAAAGAGGGATCTCTCCAATAAAGAAAAGAATAATATATCTTCGAAGCTCAAAATGAGATGTTAAGCTAGTTATGAAGCACAAAAGGGGGTTTTAAAGTGATTTGGTTGGTTGATTGCTGATTTGGTCATGAGATCATGGGCTGAGAAAGTAATGGGAGAAAAAGGAACAAAGCAGCAGGATGTTTCATCAAAGGGGATAGGTCAAGAAAGTGCCATCCATTGGGCTATGGAGTCATGAAAGGTGATTACTGCAACAACTATCCAAAGCTTTCAGAGGGCAAGTCATCTAATACTAAAGGATATTTTAGATTAGATGGTGGGATGGGACATTAAGGATTGAAAATGAGAGAAGGAGAGCAATCCAATTTTCTGTCTATAGATCAGGTTAGAGGTCATTTAACTCCAGACCTGCTTGGACATACTCATAGGCAACTCTCAAAGGAGGGAACAAGGGGCAACTTATAGATCGGACCAGGGGTCATTTAACTCCAGGTCAGATTTAGCATGCTCCAAGGGAAAACAGAGATAAGTTTAACGAAGAGATCTTAGATAGGTCAGCTGGTCGCACAAGGATCCTAGTGGACAGGGATAACTCTAATCCCTAGTGTTCCCAAATCTTCTAGTTTAAACCCAACAAGAACATCTAAGAACTAATTCCATCCAATTCATACATCAGCTAGCAGCGTAAGGAACTACTACACTGGTTAAATTAACTGAAATCAAATCCTCAGATAACACATTTAGCAGAACAACATTTAAGGCAAGGAGAGCAGAGACATAGGGTACCTAACAAGGGTAAATCCTATGCCATATTTCTGATGCAAGCCAGTAGAAAATGAAACAATATGAAATGTAATAAACAAAGTTAGAAGACTTCACCAATAGTAATAGACCAGGATCCTGTGAAATGTACTTTGATTAATTGATGCAAAACCAGTCACATACACTGAGCTCAATGGTTGTTACAATCCAAAATTCTCCTCCTAGCCTAATACATAACAACTACTCTGCTATCCCTCCCAAGACTGTTCTAATAGTCAAAATGAATCCCTCTAACAGCAACGGCAGCAGCCGAAAAAAAGTGGCCCAACAACAACCCTTTACAATATGTTCTTTTTTATTCTTAGAGGATGAAAGAAAGACAATGGTAGTTGTAAACTTAAATGCAGCATTAACAATCTAACGCTGTAGGAGGGCTGAGGCCCCATCTGGTTTTAATCTGAGCATTTATCTTTGGTACTCTTTGCAGTGTTCTGGTGAATTTCACAAAAAGGCAGAATAATGATATTAGGGTCTTCCATACTGTGTAACAAATGCTTCTGATGGTGTGGGACTGCTGATAGGGCATAAATCTTAATTTGGACACATAGTCGACTGAAACAATAATGTGTACCATGTCCTTTCATGGAAGAACGTTTTGCTGATACGGAAACCCTGATAGTATTATATTTCAGTGCATTGGACCTTCTGAATGATCCACTGGGTCTTTTATTTTGATACATTTTCCTTCTAATAAATGAATTAAGGCTTAAGATCTTCAATTACAGGCCTTAACGCACTATTTTTCCCCTGACACTCTTTGCCGCTTTCTAGATTTCCTCTAACTACGAAATTTGTGCTTTAATGGCGCCGGCGAGGTTTGTAAAGCTTTAATTCGGTCCTTCGATGAAATTTATGGCGCAGACACCTTCCAGACATCTCCCTATAATATCGGGCTCTAAAATCAGCTTCCTCTGTGCACTTCGCCATTACAATGGCGTATATGAACCATGGCGGGTTTTACCACCTGATAAACCTATAAAAACCCGAAAACGGTTACTAAAAAACATGTATGGAGGTGGTGGCATGGATGAACGTGATAGTGGTAGCGTGTCGCAGACGAGGGTGATGACTGCAGGGGCAACAATGGAGGAAAACATGACACAATGGAGAAAGTATGGGAAAATGTCGAGGCGGACGTTTTAATGTGAAAATAATGAACTTTAACCATGGAATGAATATATATCACGAGGGCGGACGAAAGTACGGAGGAGACATGTGGAACAATGACATGGCGGGACCGGGCAATGGTGAAATAGTCAACAGCGAGGGGAAAACAAATCTAGACCGTCTGATCTTAAAGGAGATCGACGGTGGAAAGCATAGAGAGTGATTGAATGTGGACCGTCGATCTGCAGATTAGATCAACGACGGAGATTAACTGGATGGCGCGTCGTACCCTGAGTTATCGTGTGTGCATCTGAGTTAACTATCATGCATCTTCGGCGAGCGATAGCCGTTGGATGGCTCGCCCCAGATCGGACGGTCCACGAAAATATTACTAGGCACCCGTGTCCGAACAATAATGCACGATGGACAGCGGTTAACGTGCAAGGACGTCGGTTTTGAAAAAGTTACAGGGGACGCATGTCACGCGATGTATGGAAACGTTGGCCGATCGGTAAATACCGCCTACCCCCGAAAGGTGGTGTGATGGAAACCAGATGGTTTTTGAACAGTGAAAGTGGACGGGGACCACCGGGACAGGCGGATTCCGCACCATCGAATCTGTACAGATCAACGGTTGAAAACGCACCCGATATGGATGAACTATGGACCGTTGATCTGGAAAATTAACGAATAGAGGAGATGCGACTACAGGCGGTGAACGGGTTGCACGGTGAAAACTGCGGGGGCGGCAATCGTCGTCCATTCTGTGAAGATCAACGACACGGAACACAGCGGAGGACTTTAACAACAAACAATCGCATTGGAGTTTTCTCGGTGATTACAAAGGAATTTTAATGTGCCGCTCTGTTTCTCCGATGCGATTAGCACCTAAGGCTTAAGTGCTCGGTCCTGGGCTACGAGTATATGGGGAAGTGGTTGAAAGGGGCTTGCGGGAAAGGAGCTTAGGCCTATTATAAGGTCGGAAAGTGGGTTTCTAACCATTTTAATGCATTTCAAGGCCTAAGGAGGGTAACGGTAGGGAGATAGAGGGAAAAATTGGGAAAACAAAAGGCAAGGGTGGGATTTCAGGAGAACAAAGGGGACTTTGAAAAGAGGAAAAAGGGGTAAAGTGGGACATTCTGTAGAGGTACAAGGGGCACATGAAGCCCTTTAGGAGCACAATTTTTGCAATCATAGAGGCTTTAAAATGGGAATCAACAGAGGGGATTTCATTCATAGGGCAAAGGCACAGGAGACTTCAAGGATGATGTGTCTTAGGGGAGATGCATTCATTTAAGGCTCAAAAACAATTTATCCCCCTACTTTGCTTGTCAAAAAATTTATAGGGGGCTAACACGTGCAATCTTGGGAGTAGCGAAAGTCACTTTCCGGGACCACAAAAAAGCACACTCTAGGACAGTGATTCCTCACTTGAAGCCGCCTAAGGACAGCCATCAAAGCCTCCTTAGACATCAAGGGAGAAAACAATGGAATATTTGTGGCATACAAAGGAATCATCCCCCTCTCTTGGGTCACCATCCACAATGTACCAAGAGAGGGAAGGAGGATTTGAATTCTCCTATATAAGGCCACCATGAGATGAAGAATTTGAGAACACATTGTTATGATGGCCATAATTTCCCAAGAAATACCAGAATTTGAGAACACATTGTTATGATGGCCATAATTTCCTAAGAAATACCAGTAGTGTGTGATCCAAAGCTGAAAATAGAGGGGACTCAACTGTTGGCCATCCGAAAAGTTCAGTCCACCACAGTAGAGAGAGGAAGACTTTGCACTGAGGAAGGCTTGGAAGTAAAAACATCCTTGCATCAGGACTTAGAACCCATGTTCTAGGGGCCCTTTGGCAAGAGGGTTAAAGTTTCATCCTCATTTCCTACCAGCACTCAATAAGAGGAGCCAAAGAGCAACCGTTTGGATTATTTCAGTTGTTTGACTCTATTCAAATCTTTTGTTTATTTGTTTTAGTTTATATACGCATGATATTTCTCTATCTAGTATGTTTATGATTCTAGATTTTTCCACTAACTTGCTTGACTCCACTTCTTTTTCTGCATGTGAACAATAACTTAAGTGGGTAAACCACACCCCTTAAGTTGGTGTGATTTCGTACATGCATTCACCAAACACACTAACATGGGATTGGCAACTCCACTAATGTTTATTACTAAGTTTATGTGGTTGTGCCTTTTTGTAGAGACCCCTATTTGTGCTATGGAGTGGAGCTAAATTTCCCCCATTTTCTCTTACAGTCCCTAGGTCATCCCAAGTGACAGACTAAAGCAGAGCAACTCCAAAAATTACTTTTTCAGGAATTTGCGCACTTTTTCCTCCCATAGATGTGCCCAGGGTGCGCATTCAGAGCTGACCTGCACGTAGACATCGCGCCTGTTTCAGCATTTTGCGCGCAAAAGATAGAAAAAGAAATTTCTCCCACATTCATTTCTTTTCCTACTTGTAAAGTGCTTGGCAACCCATAATACATCTTCCAGCACTACTCAGGGTACCCCACAGCTTGCTAAAGCTCACTCTTAGCTGCTTTTTGTAGGCTTAGTGTCAGTTTATTTCAAGTTGATTTTTGAAAATTTCACACACAGTTTAAGTGGGGGGGGAATAACTTGCATTCTGAAAGAATTTTATGTTTTTAAAATTTAGGTACCAACACACCTAGATAACTAGCCAAAGTAAGTGGCCCAAGTCCACGCATGCTTAGCTAGTTTCTTTTTTCTAGTGTAAAAGTTATTAGTTTAGTTCAATTTTTGCACTAGGATTTCAGGACTAGGAATGAATTGTCGATAGAAGAGCAAGTAATCTCTTCTACCTTTGCACCCTCCAGTGATCCTAAGCAAGCATATGAACACTCTTTATTCACAACTCACCATCTCCCTTTAGTTGATCACATATATTAACTATGAAAAATAGAAAGGGGCCCATATCCGCACATGTTTTTCTTTTCAGCAAGGAACAATACAACATAGTTTAATAGGGGATTTTGAAAAGGATCATTGCATATCCACACATTCAAACTATGCTCTTGTCCACTTTTTTCTCACACACATCCACCCACTAAGTAAAGTAAAGATACCTAAAACTAACTTAACTAGACTCACTAAATAAAAGAATTTATAGTTTAAGTTAGGATCAAGTGGGTAGCCATCCAATAAGCCACCTTGATCATTATTCATCTTGAAACATAGAATTTGATCATTTAGGGAGCTTTAAATCCACCTATTAGCCCACGGAAAAGAAAACCCGAGCGCGACAGAGACCCGTTTTAGAGGGGGTTAGGCTTAGGTGCAATGCATGTAGGTCTCAGTCAGGGCAACCTAACTTGGGTGATACTCGGTACTATTAGCTGACTTACCAAGAAGCCCAAAACTCAAATGCTCACGTGGGATGGTGGTACTTAGTGGCCAAATCTAGGGCATTCTTTCCCTATAGGTGACGATGCAGGCAAGCACCAGACCCTCTACCCTTACCTTGGTGGATTTACTTCAGCTGACTGGGAGCATCACCAACTCTTACGGGACGTTGTGCCAGCACTAGCAAGATATATTCTCAAGACCCAGTTACATTTGAGTGTGTGAGGACAAATAGGTCTTCTAGGATTTTTGAGTATCATATGCAAACAAAAAAAATCCACTTTTTGATTGCTTGATCACATATAATTAATTTAAAGGGAAAATTTATTTTATTTTCGCTTTGTTTTATGTATGTGACCATAATTTTTCTTTGATCATAGACTCTATCCTCTCAAATGTTTCCAAAACTAGACGTAGTTGACACTAGAATGGACCTAATTGGACCTCGTCGATCTAGGCATCGTTTGGAACTCCCCCCCTTACCAGGAGGGGTTCTAGGTCTTTCACCATTTAGGCATCAAAGACGGAATGATGCCACCATTATTCGTTCGTCCTTTATTGGGGCATCCTTAGTTGGGAACCCTGGTCGGTCTCCCAACACCACACCACACACCACTCCTCCCATGACCCCTAGGGGGCAGAGGAGTGCAACCCATTCGAGAAGTCAGTCGAATACACAACAAGGTACGTCACAGACCAACCCTCTTCCTAACCAGAACTTTTTTTTTCACAATTTGCAATGGCGTCAACCTCCCAGTCACCTTTCTTAGCCTCATTCAATCTACATGATTTAACCAAGCTAATGAATGACCCCATCGCACACAACCCTACATGGCCTCCCATGCCCATGAAGCTCCCTTTGGATATTCCAAAGTTCAAAGGAAAGCAAGTGAAAGACCCAGGTAATCATGTCATGACCTTCCACCTGTGGCGCTCATCGAATAGTATCATTGACAACACTATTTGATTGAGACTATTTCAACTCACTCTGACAGGATTAGATGCGAAATGGTACGTGGAGCAACCATCTTCTTCACATGTGACCTTTAGTGCCCTCGCCACCGCGTTCCTAACATATTTTCAGTTACCGTTTCACCATGATTCAGGAATGGAATTACTCATACATTTTAGACAAACCCCCACTGTCCATATATCGAACCATCTCCATGAATGGAGGTGGCGTCATAGTTTATGTAAAGCGAAACTCGACAACTGGGTTCTTTTATATTTTTTCCTAAAAACTATCACAACATAGATTTCAAAGGATGTGGCACAACAAAGGCCCACATATGAAGAGGACACCATTAGTGAATCCCAGCAGCTTGAGCTGATTTATATGTAGTCAAGATATATTTACAATATCCTACCAAATGCCTCGCACCTGAAAACTTTATCAAGAATTTCCAGGCATGTCAAACTCTGCAGATGGACTAATTGGGTCATTTACCCAAGGTTACGTAGGCAACAGTAGTCAAAACCCCAGTTATAGGTATAGTTCTACCTAGAATGTACCTCAACCCAGTTTTCAAAGTCATCATATGCCTCAGCAAAATTTGACCAATAGGGCGCAAGCGTATCACCAGGGAGGACCCTATCCTCTTGCTTAGGGAACCCAGTACGTAGAGAGAAACACTGATGGAAGAGCTACCCTCCAATAGCTAGGTGTTAACCAGGGACTGCATTATGCCCAGTCCCTAGCACAAGACCCACCTATGCGGACCAATGCACAGGTGAACTTTGTGTAACCTTCCCAAAACCAACCTCACCAATATAACTAGGAGAACTACCCTCCTAACGTGGTGAAGAAAAAATAAAAAAACAAGCCAAAATGGAATCCTAGACAGGGGGGCAACAACTAGCAATGCCGGCCACGATCCTAGGCTGGAGGCAACTCCAATCGAAATTAGAGCCAGGAGCCAAGAAATTCCCAACGACAAAGAAAAAGGCCACCTCTTCAAACAAACCATTCTTGTTAAATATGTGGTGAGTATGACCATTATACTCACCACTATCCCGATCTCCTTGGGATAAAGAAGCTATAGAGTAATCGAGAACAAGGAGGATCTTCCCAGCAAACAACTGTGATGTAGGAACCTTTCCCCCATCAAGAGAAAGTAAGCACTCAGCAACAAAATCCAGACAAATCCGGGAAAATTAGCCACGAAATCTACATGAATGGTGAAGAGATGTTTTTCCAAACATGAAATCACAATTACGACACCCCACCAGACACCAATACATCAGGGGCAAGTACCAATGCACCGACTACACCTTTCACCATTTCAAAGATGCCTATCGAACCATTGCCAAAGACGAAGAACGGACCTAATAGGCAAGCAGGAAACTACTCTAAAGCGGCCCATAATTATAGTATCTTGGATGATTTAGCACAATCTCCCACTGCTATGTCAGCTTTGGAAGTATTGCAGTCATGCCCAAAACAACAGAAAACCTTACTTTCTGCATTAGTCGCTATCGACCCTGCCGATACACGCCTAATGGCTTTTGACTTAGAAAAAACCACCCCCAGGATTCCTTCCATGGTTGCCTTCTAGATACCAGTGTTGGTCCAGAATATCATAATTCACCAATGTGTCATTGACGAGGGTGCATCCACTTGCATCGTGTCAAAAAATGTTTGGCAGAAGTTAGGATCTCCCGAACTAAAACCCTCAGTCATCACGCTGAGAGCATACGACGGTCATCCTTCAACCCCTGTCGGCCTCTATCAAAACGTCCTAGTCTACTTAGCCGAAAAGACGATCCACATAGATATTGAAGTCTTGGACACTCACTTGGATTATAATATACTCCTTGGGCATATTTATATGTATGCCATGTCATCCATAGCCTCCTCCACCTTCCGCATTATGATGGTCCCCCATGAGGACTGCATCATTACTGTAGACCAATTGACACATAGTGAGAAGCGACCCCTAACAAACACTAATGTAACTGTACCCTATGTAGATACATCCTCGGATGTGCTTTCACGGTACCAATAATATGGCCTCAGCCAGTTCAAACCTTCGTCCATTCTATGGTCATTCCTAGGAGATCCTCCCATTATCCCTGAGTCATCACCTGATGTCACAGGGGCTTTGGTGTGCATGATGTCCACATAAAGCGCTGAAGCTATTCAAGACATAGACACGAGAAGTAATGGTACCGATTCATCGGCCACGGCAACCTCTCTAGATTACGCTGCTTCCAAAACCCCTTTCCTTTACCACCTAGCTAGTTTCGTCTCCCAATAGGTTTTCGCAACACTGGTGTTACCAAACATATCACTGGCAATACCAATTTGGTATCTCATTCCCCCTACAAGAATAGGAGCCACTCACATCACTGTCACAAGGTTGAATCCCCTCAGTCCCTAGGAGGCCCCACCTGTCCAAGAAATGGTCGAAACCACCGCTGCAAAGTAAATTTCCATTGCAAAACCGGTGATTATGACTAAGAAAACCAAGAAGAGAGGAAAGAAGAAGGAGACTCCTACCATACAACGAGAATCACAAGTTTTTACCATATGCAACGTAATAGGACACCCTACCCATATATGCCCAAAGCTGGATGAATTAAAACCACTCCTTGGCTTTGAGAAAGACATCGCAATGCCGTGTTCCTGTAGAAAGGAACCCACCACCAAAGGTAAAGGCAAAGCATTGCATACCAATCATGCATGCACTATCTGCAACAAATATGGGAACTATACCCATAATTGTCTAGAGATCCCACGATATAGGGATGCCTTTCATGCCATCGAGCGATCCTATCAAGAGGATCACCCCACCCAATCTGTTAGGGATGAACCTTGTATCATCCTATACCTATAGGAAGAACGATGATCACCTAAAATGCTCCCCGCTAGACCCCCTCGCCCAATTTAAAGGTGCGTACTTTGCGATGAACTTGATCATTTCATCATTGATTTCCCAGCTTCGGAAATGTTCCAACGATGGTAACCAGTCCATATAGTCTTTGTCACCCAGTACGTCTTTGTCACTACATATCAAGATTTCGCATAGCACTAGCCTGCATGCGATCAACCATAGTCCACCTCTCCCAAGAAGATGGCATGAACGCAAAATCCATGAAAAGTTCAACAACCCAAGAGGATGTGATGAAAAAATCCATCCTATTATTGTCAACTAAGAGGCGACCAATCAGGGAGATTCTGCCCCCACCAAATTCCAATGACACAATACACCATATATGATTCATATCATCATATATCGGAACCATGACTCGAGCTTTCTGCTTATGTACCATAGGTGTCAAGTTAGCTGCAACTACAAGAGTAGTTATACCTATGACAGTGCAGACCCAATCTATCTACACTCTATCGATCGCATCTGGTTCCACCACATTGACAATGAAATCCTTCTTATGTCTCTCAACTAGCTCCGTGCGGATTAACACTATTTAGCATAACCTTGTGCAGGAAAAATCCCCCTTAGGGTCCCTATTTCATTCAGATGAAGACATCCTAGAGGCTATGAAAAAGCCATATTATCCATGGGATGCAATGCCTCACCATTCACTCTTTCTCCCCAAGCACACATTCAGTCTCAACAAGACAAAAGAACAAGAGATATACGCGATCAAATCAAAATATTTCCTCCCATCAAGGAAAGTCGATTGGTTCAAAAACCTCATCCTAGCGCCTGATGCATTTGAGGAAGGAAATATGTCAAACATCTTACCTACCATTAAGGTGAACATATCCCAAAATCCTGCAAAGGTCGAAGAAATCTCACTGGGGGCAGTATGCTCTCTAGAAGAAATAACCTCTTATACTCAATTTCTACAAGAGTATCGAGATATCTTCGCGTGGGACTACTCATAAATGCCTAGGCTTAGTCCTAATATCATAGAGCACCATATTGACACTTGGCTTGACGTATCTCTAGTGTGCCAAAAACAATTTCAACTGCACCCATCTAAGTCATAAGCAATAAAAAGAGAAATAAACAAGCTTCACAAAGCCGAGTTTATCTACCCCATCGCCTATACATCTTGGGTTTCCAACCTTGTTCCCGTCATGAAAAAAAGGGCACTATACGCATTTGCATCGATTTTCATGATTTGAACAAAGCTTTTCCTAAAGAAAATTATCCCACCCCATTCATCGACCAGGTCATCGATGCTTGTGTAGGACACGAGGCTCTATCCTTCATGGATGGGTTCTCTTGGTACAATCAAATTCAAATTTTCCATACAAACCGGTACAAAACTGCGTTCACCACCCCCTGGGGCACAATCGCATACAAGGTAATGCCATTTGGCCTAAAAAATGCTGCAGCCACCTTCCAAAGGGCCATGAATTATATATTTCATGGCTTGGAACACCTTATCCTCACCTAATTGGATGACCTGACCATCCACTCCAAGAAGCACTCAGACCCTCTTGAGAATCTACAATTGGTGTTTCAACGATGTCAACAATACAACCTATGCTTGAACCCCCTCAAGTGTGTCTTTTGCGTCAGTGCAGGAAATCTCTTAGGTTTTATCGTGTCCCAACAAGGGATTTGCGTGGACCCCCTGAAGGTCCAAGCCATCAAAGAGGTACCACCACCTCGAACCCTCAGGCAACTGTAAAATCCTGCAGGGGAAGGCCAATTTTCTAAGATGCTTCATCCCAGACTATGCCACCTGTGCTCAAGGTTTCCTACACCTCCTTTGCCAGGACATCCCATTTAAATGGAATGATTACACCTAACAAGCATTCGATGCGCTGAAAGAAACATTATCTTCAGAGCCACTCATCAATCCCCTAGACTATGCCAAAGATTATATCTTGTATCTATCATCTTCCGAGTCCACATTAGCCAGATTTTTTATCCAGAAAGGCCCATATGGGAAAGAGCACGTAATATACTACGTCATCAAAACCTTATTGGGCCCAACATTAAGATATGAGCCTAAAGAAAAGACTGCATTAGCATTAATCCATGCGGTCTAGAAACTTCGCCACTACATCATCTTAAAAACCACTACGGTCATTGCAGATATTAATCCTATTAAATACTTGCTCACACGCAGCCTAATGAACCATAAGCACACTCACTAGATAGTCATTCTCCAAGAATATGACTTATAGTTTCACTCCCCTAAAAGAAAAAAGGTACTTGCCTTAGTAGAGCTCATTACGGATCTCCCAGGAGATACCAAGGGATCACCAGTGAATGACTCGCTACAAGATGAACATCTCTTATTTGTAAGAACCGACAACCCTTGGTATGGAGACATTCTCCTGTTCCTAAAAACCCAAAAATTCAGACCTGATCTCACTCAAGACGACCATCGGCACATATGCTAGCAAGCCCCCCGATACCTCCTCATGGGAGATGTCTTGTATCGATGAGGAATCGACACCATTTTACGTCGATGCCTCATTCATGACCAAGCAGAACAAGCCCTTAACAACTTCCACGGAGGTGCTTGCGGCGGCCACCTATCCGGAATGGACACCACCCAAAAAATCCTAAGGGCGGGATATTTTTGGCCCTCCATGTTTCGCGATTACATTAATGCAATCAAGAGATGCGAGCGATGCCAATGCTTCGCCCACAAAGCAAGAGCACCTCTCGCTCCTCTGAATCCTGTCATCGTCGCTAACCCTTTTTGTAAATGGGGATTTTACTTCATGACTTGTAACCCCACATCATCAGGCAGCCGTAAATATACCATCGTGGCTATCGATTATTTCACCAAGTGGGATGAGGCCATGCCCACATACGGAAATACTATAGAAATTGTTGCTCGATTTCTGTTCAACCATGTGATAGCCCAGTTCGGCATTCCCAAAGAGGTAGTCTCTGACCACGGGAAACACTTTGAGAATGAATTTTTTGAGGAGCTATCTCACCATCTCAGATTCACCCATGAATTTTCTTCACCATACTACCCCCAGTCCAACGGATAGGTAGAAGCTGTAAACAAAGTACTCAAAACTATGTTACAACACATGGTGAATAACCATAAAACCAACTAGCACCACATGCTCTTTTCTGCCCTGTGGGCATACCGCATGGATATAAAGACATCCACTAGTTTCACTCCCTTCCATTTGGTATACGGGGTCGAGGTTGTGATTCCCATAGAACGCGAGATCCCAAATTTTCATGCCACTATCGAACTCCTTGACGATACCTAGCCTCTAGAATAGCAGCTAGTACAACTAGAGCTCATTAACAAAAGTCGACGATAGTCACTGCAACACAATGAGGCCCATAAGAAAAGGGTAAAAGCATCATTCGACCGCCACATCAACCCTCGCTCATTCGCTGAGGAAGAACTAGTCCTCCGCTATGATGTCACAAAAGAAGCCCTAGGGCCAAGAAAGTTTGAAACCTTGTGGAAAGGACCCTACATCATCAAACATTGCCTCCGACAGGGGGCACACATATTGATGGAACTGGACAGGACATACCTTAGTAACCCCGTCAATGGCCTTTACCTCAAGAAATTCTACCCATAAGGGCCAAGAAGGCCCATCCCTAGAGTGAACGTACACAAACCCAGCCACTGAAATTTTTTGACCAAAAGACTTATTAAGCATGCTCAAAGTGTCACCATGGATCAACAACTTGAACCTTATTTCAGATTTGTTGATGGAGCATCAAGATGGTCTCAAATTTTAGACACAGTTTCCTAGGTCATCTATCACCCTAGCCAATCACCACTCTACACAAATGGTGTGTGCATCGATTCAGCAACAAACAATCAGGTAGAATATGACATTGTCATCAGACTTATGTATGATGCCCTCCATCAGGGCATATGCCATATGCATGTCTACCTCAATTCCTAGTTAGTAGTGTCAAAGTTAAGCCAAACATTTGAGACAAGAGATACACGTATATTTAGAAAATATTTTCATGCAAAAAGATTAAGAAGAAAATTTGACTATATTACATTTACACGTGTATCGAGGATTCAAAACCAAGCAGCTGTTCACATAGCTAACAATATTCTAAACTAGAATGTATCTCAAATAAATCATCATAATAATAAACCAAAAATATAGATATCCATCAGCATAACATCATCCATAAACTGAAACAAGTGACACAACATGTAGAGCCGCAAAAAATATCTCTCATATATATATATATCATGATGTATGTGTCTGAGTACAAAAATAGTGTCACTAACCCATCAACCAGCCCAAAAATACACAAAAGTCATAAAAAATAGGGGAATCATCCTCATAATGGGTGCTTTCCATATGTACAAGTATACTCTAGGTTGGTGCCCCCTCAAGAGGGGCACTTAGACCCACAACTGCTCCTGGTACCACCATTGGAGCCGTTGTCACAACTGAGACCGCCACCCGACGTAAAATAGGTTGATAGTCTCGCTCCCGGGCCATCACCCTCTCTAGCAAGACCTCCTCGAGGCATCCCCTAGGTCAAGCGATCCACTCGACCCCAGGCATACTCTAGAACAGACACTCGGGCAATCATTTCCACAATACGAGCCTCCGCTATATCTGCACATGCTGCCTCTGCATTAGCACAAGCTCGCTCGACTGCAGCCTCGGAAACGATCGAGTTGTTTCCCTCCCCTGAAGGGCTAGTGCCACCATTAGGTCCTCCAGCAACATCTTCTCCCTGCCCACCCCGAGGTCTCCGAAGAGGACCGTGGCCAACCAATCGAGCCATGGGGTGACCTACCTCGCCAACATCTGCAAAGAGTAACCAAAACTATGTCAGTGTCACCATAAAAACACATAAGAACATATATACTCAAATAAATCCAGAAAACACAAAAATTTACTTGTTGGCTCCTAAGCATAACCAGGAGGGAGACCCATATCTGGATACCCCCAGAAGTCCATCCCCACATATGGGAATGGTAAGAACATCTAGGGGTTCACCTCGAACCAGGCCTCTTTCATGGCGCCCCACCATGCCCCCACCACCTCGCAGCATCACCAAAGCCCACCTCCTCATACAAGGCTCCCGTGGCCCCCCGGGAGTCACCACCACCACTAGTCTCAGTAGCACTACCCTCTCGTACAAAATGCTGCACAAAATTTTGGCATACACAAACAACTTCAATCCATTTTGGACCTTGTTGAGTTGCGTCACCATCCCTTCATAGCAAAAATGGGAAAAATCATAGAAGTGCCTGGACCTCAACCGACGCAAGACTCCAACCTACGGTCCTGATGCTCGATGCAGAAGCTTCTGACCTCTCAAGAAATCAACACGTGCAAATGAATTGAATTAGGGCCATATTCACCTATATATCGTCGTTTTCAAAAAAATTGGAGGACCATAATGAGAGATCAGAAGGTTCGTTATCTGAATCGTAAGTTGCACCATGATTGGCACTCCATAACGAACAGAGGCGATGCCACACAGTCGCACTCCCAAAAAAATAATTTTTCAGCACCGGCAAGTATGGCCTCTCTCATCTTCTTTTTTAAAAATCTCATGACTTGTAATAATATTTGATAAAGAAGATGATTTCACTTGAGGTAGTTGTTTTTGTAGGAAAAGCTCGCAAACCATTCACAACTCCATCTACTAAAAGTCCAAGAGCAGGTGTCATTCTACCCCCAGCATGATAGAGTCTCAGTAAACTCTGCATATCCTGACATCATTTATCCATCAAAAATCAACCATAAGTTCCACATATCTGACTATGTTTATCAACACCTCACCCTGCACATTATAAACATCTTCGTTGGTCGGTAGAGCCTCCCCTCCATGGCGCTCGTCACCCACAGTAGACCATATATCACAACAAAAGTGACACCATGGCCATACCACTTTAGTTTGGGAAGCACCTCGTGCCCATCCATCCACCATGCATAAAGGTCAAGATTTACGATACAAACTAAAACCCCCTTCCCAGATGACCAGGTTGTATAAGCAGATCAAAAGCGCACTACCGCTCCTCGCATTTGGCCCACCATACATCCACTAGCATAATCCCATCTGTGATACTTTTTCATCTGCTTCATCAACCCCACACATGAGACCAACCAATGGCCCCCCCACCATCAACAAAAAACCTTCCTCACAACATTAGCGAGTGAACACCTTCATGTTTTGGGGCACCAGTCTCTGTGTTTTGTACAAACCAAACCCCATTAATTTATTCTTTTGGTAAGTGTAAAAAGACCGCAAATGGTGCACTACGCCCCCCACCCTCTCATTCATATTTTCTCCCATGGAAGAAGTCCCTGAATACCCTTGGTCAGAGTATCACACCCCCACACACAAGACACCGTGACATTCATAGCCAGTTTTTACCTACCCTGGAAGTCCTATCGACTCCAGGGATTTCCCCATTAGAAATAACTATGACTTCTTCCAAGCTGCTTATTACATTCCAACCTTGGGCCACTGAATCCCCACCATCATTTTTCAGTCACCCCTCGCCAACATGCCTATGTTAAACTCATCACATCCATGTCCCTGACCCCTCATGTCAGCGACCCCCCATTCGGTTGAGGCTTTCTTTTTGTTGACTTCAACACCTATTTTCCAAAAAGGAAGTGGTACCTTGGATTACCCCTCTCCATAAAAGAGGCATCCTCGGCTGGCACTGTGGGAGACATCATTGCCCACAGATGTCATCTATCCTCCTGACATTCGACTACAAACAAAACTTTCATGTCAAGATGGTATCGTACCTTACAACCATTGAACTTTAATCAAATTAATCAAAGACTCGTGCCTTCATAAGTGCCTCTTTAAGAAATGCTTACACGAGAAGGTCCAAGTTGTTAGACTCCTATACCAATAGGTGTCATATATCATGATTGAATTGATAAGCTATGTAATATGTTCATACCTTTTCTTGTTACAAAGGTTTTCCATATTGTCAAAAATCAAAAAAATTTAAAAAATATAAAGAGGGTATACCCTAAAATAAAAATCAAAGGGTGAAAAGAATAAAATGGCCAAAAAAGTGAAAGAAAATGAACCCCACCAAAAGAAAGGCCAAGGAAAGTGAGCAAGCCTAAATTCCACTACCTTTTTGCTCTTATGTAATAAACAAATTGTGTGCAACTTGTATTTTATGCCATAATTTATGAACAGTCAAACAGTTTAAGCTTGGCTAGTTCATCTTTCAATTTTATGTTTTAGAGATAGAGAATAAAATGTGACCAAACTGTTTAATCTTGGAAGATAAATAGATTGGTAGAGTAAATAAAAGGAGCTCAATAGTTTAATTTGAGCCCTTGGATGTAATAAGGTTAGAATTAGATATATTTTCAGATGTAAAAGAAAAAGTGTGACGAGGGTTTGCCAGTCTAAGTGCACCCTAATAAAGAAGAAAAAAAGGTAGGGTAAAGTAGGTAGGGTAGGTAGATGTTGTTGCAGAATTACATGTGATGGATGATGACTTTAGATGTGTTAAATCTTTACTTTCATCACAAGTGCTAAGGCAGACACTACACTGGAAGAATTTCAAACAAAGCAAAGTCAGATTATTAACTTCCCTTCTCATTTTTCCCTAAAAATTTCACTAATTTCCCCTAAGTATAAGGTATTTGAAAATTGGAGGGGCTCAAGGAATTTCCTTGACTTTTGGAGGGACTGGACCCTCGGCCCAATAATTGAAAAATCCTAAGTACTTAAAATCATTCATCAAAACATTCATTCACCTCTACAAAATCTTTTCCTAAGTAAAATCCCATTTTACTTAGGAAAATCATGCAATATTTCATAAAAACCCTATTCATAAAAGCATAAGTTAAAGACATTAACCTAATGTTTTCACTTAGCGCTTCATTCATTTTCCATACGTAAATTTCCTCTCTTCCCGTATTATTTTAATAAAATTCACAATTAATATAATATCCCACCCCATTGGTTGAAAAATAACCATATAAATTTAATTAATTGGTTGAAATTCCAATCAATTAAAAAAACCCGACATCCCCACCATATAAATAAGGGTTAATTAATCCTCGTGATTAATTAATAACCTATCCCACCAATAGAATCGCCACCGATATGATTAATTATATTAAATTTCATTGGGCCCGCCTTATTATCTCCCCGTCATCTTCATTTCCCGAGGACCGTCCGATTGACTCATCTTAGATCTACATTTATTATCAATATCGCTGCGCATCCACATCCAAACGATAACGCGCGATGGCCAAGCGGTTTTCTGAACAGTGTCGTGCCACGCGTCATCCATCGTATGGAATCACTCGCCCTCCACTGAAAACCACTCTTCCCCAAAAGCGATGCGATGGAAACCACTTACCGCCTGCCTCCCGTGACGAACCCTCCGTACTTGCTGACGTCATCCATTAAAAAAAAAAAAACCCCGCCAACCTCTGACTTTGTGAATAAAACAAAAAAAATCCGTGTCATTTTCACATTATTTCATACAGCGACTAGTGTCCCATGCAACAAATTTTGAAATCAACTGTCGAAGTTTGCCAACCGTTACCTTGCCAAAGAAAGTTGCAGTCAAGTAATTCAAAGTTCATCTGCCATAACCAACACCTGTTTTCATCACTGTTTAGTTCCTAGAAAATAGGTATTTACCCAAATTCCCGCTAAACTCTATAAAAAATCCTGGTCTTGTTTTAAATTCCACACGAAAAACTAAAACAGGGTTCAAGATTTCTCTTTAGTTCATTCCTTAATTCCCAAAGCTACAATTGCATTCCTAAACCTGTGATTGTGCCCGTTTTTTCATTGAAACCCGCAATTCATTTCTGAATCCACAATAACCAAAAATGGAGATTCCTGTGGCTATGAATGTAGCACCCCTGAATGCCCCTCACAAAGATTTAGATTATCTACCTTTAGTAGACAAATATTTCTAAATTAAAGACCTGGTTCTCAGTGAAAATCCCCTTTGAATTTTTTGCTACTGCAGAGATAATTACTTAAAAGGTTCTGACATTTTTGGATTATGGGAATCCAATCTTCCCATGTATCTTCTCCCTTCAGTCAATATTTTTCCTGAGATAATCCATTACTGCCATGCAAATTATGATCCCAATCAAAGAGTAGTTTTGTCCCTGAGTCAGACCGTCCTTTTTCCCATAACTACTCAGTCTATTAACGAGATGTTGCAATTTCAACCTGGTCAAGCCCTCACTCCCCTTTCCATGGGAGAATTACTTGAGAAATCTGCCAAATTGTCCCATGAAGAGATAAATCATCTCTGCTAGACCTTCATGTTGCCAGAACATTAGCCCAAAGGCCCTCCCCCTTATGGTTATTCCTTCTTCACTGATGTGGGCAGGCTTATTCTGAATATGATATCCTCTATAATGGGTTTCAATACTAGTGAATATGTTGACCAATTAACCCTAGTATTGTTGTCAATTTTTACCCCTGGACAACCCCCTGCTGTCAAGTATGATTTTTCTTCCTACATTGCAGATAAAATACATGATCAATTCATGAGATTAGAGAATGAAAGAGTGTTCAAGTATTCCTCTGTTATATACCATCTCATGCTTTACTTTCAATCAGAGAGTTTCCCTTTCCATGCTAAAAAACATGATGCTAAAGGAAATCCTAGGTCTGTAATCTTTTGGTCTGCCATTACTCATAATTCCCCTGATTCTCCTTATTCCTACAATGAGTTTATTTACCTATTTATACACCCTGCAACCACCTTGTTGACAGGAGTCTCCCCTCCGAGGTTCAATAGTGAAATCAAGAAAATTCTTCAACTCTCAAAGCAATATGGAATAGGTGATTGGTACCTATACCGAAATCACACAGAAATCAGAATCTATGGATGTGAATTATTCCCATTCAAGTTACCAAAATATGTCCCAATGATACTCTTTGCATTATATTATTTCAAACAGATGATTAATTCAGATATAATTCATTTTTTCAATGCAAAGAAAAAGGCTCAACTCAGGATTAAAAGTCAATTAGGTCCATTTGTTTGTAACTCTAGAGATGCTGGGAAGGAAGCTCAAAGAATCTTAGAAGACTATCTTAAATTACAAATAAGTTTCTATTGGGTACCTTATGACCCAAACAGCTTTATTTATGATAGAAGAATGAAAAAAAAACTATCACCATACATTCATCAAAGAACCCCAGAAATTGAACAATATGCCAATATGGATGAATGGATGGAAGGAACATTGATAGAACAAGATAGTGAGTAGGTCAATGTTGAAAATGTAATGAAAGACCTTGAGAAAATACTTTACCTAGACTCTTTTGGACAAGTACAGATACTAGGTATTGGTTCTTCTTCTGCTGAGACTTCTTAGCAAAATTTACAGGAAATCAGTGCAATGGCTATGGTAGCATCTAAAGGAAAGGAGAAAGAGGCTGATATACAAGTTACAGAGAAATTTACAATGACAGAATTGCTTGAAAATTATAAAGAACAGGGTCAAGTACAGATTGCTCCTACTCAGACCAATGTCGCAGAAATATCAATTTTACAAACTCCTCTTAATGTAGAAAAGGGTAAAAAGATATATGCTGAAGCAGCTACTCCTGTCAGTGGATCTTCTGGACAGTCTAATATTAAAATAAAAAATTGAATCCTCTTCCAGAAGTGGAATCTGTTCATGAAATCCCTAATAGTCAGACACAAGAAGAATTGGGTAGTCAGCAAACATGTAGAATCAATGGGACATCCACTACTTTATAGAGAAAGGAGCTGCAAAGGCAACAAAGTGTAGAAGTATCATCTTTCAAACCACCAGTGAAAGATGCCTGGGAAATTAAACAAACATTCATAAATATAAAGGCCAGAAATGATACACTTAGACTTCAAGTGTACAATCAATGTTTGAAGATGGCTCCTAAGAATCAACAAATATTGATGTCAGCCTATGACATTCAACAAGGGAAAATGATAATGAGTCACTTCAAACCCAAAGTGGAGCAACCTCAAACAGCTGCAGATTATATCAGAACTAATTTTGAATTCTTAGCAAAGGATATTCATCCTTGGGATCAAGTTGAGCTGCATAAACAAACAGGTGAAATGATTTATTCTACTCTGACAGATAAATCAATGATGACCCAGAAATTGCAGGATTCTTTGCAGAATACTAATGCTCAAATAAATCTTGAAAAAGCCTCTTCTCAGGCTAAGGACAATAGGATAAAGACTTTGGAGGAAATCATTATTGGATTGGGTCATAATCCCAAAAATGTCAAAGGTATAGAAGCTTTGATCAAGAAAAAAGATGATGATATTGTAGCCTTGAGAAAACAATTGAAGTTACCAGCCTCAAGACATCCACACACTGCAGATATTATAAAGCAAAATTCTGAAGAAGAATTGATGGACTTGATCCTGAAACTGAATGAGCAACTTAATGAAACTAAAAGAGAGCTTGAAAAGGCATTGAAAGATAAGCAGTCAAATACTCTAGCATCTACAACTGAAGTGATTGCAGGTACTCCAACAACAGGTTAGCCAACAGAATTGTCATAGGTACATACTTCCAATTTAAGTACAGAAGAGTTAATAAAGTCAATGGAGGAATTGAAACTCCAAGTGACAGAGCTACAGAGAACAAAGGTACAACTCACCACTTTGGAACAAAAATATGATCTCTCGAAGATGAATGTTGCAGATAAAACAAGAGAGGTCAACAGATTAGAAAATTTGGTCAACAAATTGGAGAAGGATCTCACCTTGGAGAAGCCTTTAAAGGAAATAAATGAAATTCTTTGGGACAACATCATCCAGTCAATAAAATATGTTTGGCCCTCAATTCAAATAATGTATGAACAGAATGATTTAGTCAAATTGGCTATGGAGGAAGTCCTAGAAGCAAGAGAAGAATTGGGAAACAGGCCTAAAGAAGCCAATGAACTTATCCATTTTCTAAATACTCGGAACAAGCATCACCTTGAAGAACTTGGCATTCAAGACAAGACAGGAACAATTTTGGAAATAAAAAGAGTTTTTACCAAAAGAACTCTGATGCAGAATCTAGAACGAAGATGTTCTGATATGCAAGAAGAAATCGCTGCCTTCATGAAAAGATTTGATATTTTGTTGAATAAAGGATTGCCTAGTCCTTTAGTTTCAGAGGATAAATTGATGGACCTTGAAAGTTATGTTGAAAAATTGGACAAGCATGCTGACAATTAGGCCAGTGCCTCAACTAGTTCATCAACAACAGCATTGCCTACAAGAAAAATTCTTCATGATAGATTGGAAAATTTGTTTTATCTCGAGCATGAAGTAAAGCATTTGTTCCCAATTCAACCTACTTTGTTTAGGTATATAGAGACTAATGAAACTCTCAAAAAGCTACAAAGAACTAGAATACCGGAAGATAAATGGTGGGGAGAAATGTTAGAACTTTTGTAAAAACTATCCTTGCATGAATTTTTGATTATGTACTACAGTAATTCATGATAAGGAAGGATAAAATAGTATCAGTGCAGTTAAAGAGTATCATTTAAACAGAGCAGCCAGCACAGAATTACTGAAGAGGACAGCAGCAAGCCAAATCATAGGGCCTGCTTCCAGCACATTCTCAAAAGAAGGAAACAGCACAACATCAGTTATCATTTCTCTTATCTACGAGACCATCTGTCTCTAGTTTGTTGTAAAATACTTATGAGTCATCCTAGATTATATCTCAAGTTGTTATGAGATATTTTTTATAATTTTTTGTATAAATACTCCCTCAATCGAAGTATTGAGGGTGGTGGATTTTTTAGATTTTGCTGTAACGTTGAATATTTTGGAATAAAGTGTTGTTGGAGAAATTTTGTGTGGCTAGCTGGATGAGAAATTGATACGAAATACTTTTTACAGGATTCTTGTGTCAGACTACGGATCAATAAGTCATCTATCTCTTATGTGTTGAAGTCTTTATGTTTGTTTATTTTTTTATCATCTGTGTTTCACTTCTGAATGATTAACAAAAAGGAATAAATCAGAAAGTGCTTAAGTGTAATATGATTTTAATCGTTGTTATTCTAAATATTTTCTTCTGAACTGGTTTAAACAGTGAATTCTTAATTGCTTCTGTTTTTCTAGTTTAATTATTTTGATTATTTAGTAAATAATACTTAATTGCTCTTTATTAATAATCACTCAATTTCCCTCTTTTGAATGTGTTGAAGGATTCTTAATTGCCCTTCATCCATTTGAGTTCATCCCATTAACTTGAGATATATAATTGTTCCCTGTTTGATTATCTTGCCCTGTGAAACCATCTTTTGTTAAGAGACTTAATCCAGCTAAGTTATCCTCTTTGACTCCATTATCCCAATGGAATAAATTACTCAATCTTACCCTCAGCTATTGAATTCCATCACCCAAATTCAAACAAAACCCTTGGACTTTATAACTAGCCTAATATCTTCTAAAACAAAGCTAAATTTTACAGAGAGAGCCCTCTCTGGGTACAGATTGGCTAGATTCTGTACCTAAAGTTGGTTTGTGGTTACCTTAGACCCCTTTCCTCTTCCCAACAACTTCAAGGAAAATCTGAGTGATAACATAATGGTGACTCCACTGGGGGACTGAATAATTTTATTATTACTATTGTTTACTTTATAAACTACAGACGGAGCCTGAAGCTAGCCAAGTAGCCTTTGAACTGCTTTTGCTCTTCAATTGCATAGTAAATAAATTCTACTTCAGTCTATCTCCGGTCTAGTTTATGATACTGAACTTTGGTTTCAGACATTTGATCAGTTCCTCTAGTCAAATAAATCTTTAAGAAAATTTAAATCCAATATCAGAAACTTCTTAAAGAGATTATTGAAGTTGTATTGTTCATTTCATTTAAACCAAAAAAAAAAAAAATATCACCTAGAAAACTGGCTTCAGAAAGGACTCGTTACACTAGGGCTAATCTTGATCCAAATCCACCGCCTGTGTTTGAAAATCCGAATTTGATCCCCAGAATTCTTAGGAGACAAGATAGTCAATAAATATCTGGTAGTTCTAGACCTCTCTATAGATCAATATCATGTCCTATGAAGTGGATTTATCTTGAGGACGATCCTTTTGACGAGCAGTTTGAAACATTTCTATTTGTAAATTTTTCTGAATCTGAGTTGTCCAATTTGGTTCCAGACCCAGTATTTCCTGAAGATTTACAATTTCAATTTGTTACTTCACATCTTGATAAACATTTGTGAAATTCCATACAATCTGAGTTTAGCTCTGAAGGGACTTCAAATATTTCCGTGATCACTTTAGCTTCTCCAAATTCATCAACATTTCTTCAAACATCTCAACCTCAAACTACCCCTTCTACTCCTCCACCCACCACTCATATACCAACCTCACCTATTATTTCATCGCTACCTCCTGCAATGGCAAAAATATATGCTCCTTTGGCATTACCTTGTAATCTAGGGGCTATGCCTCAAGATTACCAAAGTAAAATCACTCCTTTTGATGGTTTTGGAACCTATACTGCACAACAGCATACTAAAAATATGACTGATTATTTTGAAATTTATGAAATAGATGCTAATAATGTAAGGATGAGAATATTTGTCCAAAGTCTTACTGGAGAAGTCAAAACTTGGTTTAGAGCCCTTCCTGCAAATAGTGTTGCTGACTTACAAGCTCTTTATAGATCATTTTTAAACCGATGGGAAAAGAAGAAAGATCCTCTTCAAATCTTATCAGACTTTGGAAAATTAAAGAGACAAACAAATGAGACTGTACAAGATTACGTCACCAGGTTCAATGAGGCTTACAATGCGATTCCCCAAAATCTTAGACCTCCTCCAGATTCAGTATTAACAAATTCCTTGATGGATTTGATTCTGATATGGCATATCAGCTTAGGGAAAGAGCTCCTCAAACCTTAGAAGAAATGCAAAGTATAGTTGTTAGTGTTGAAGCCAACCTGATAGAGAAACAAGCTAGAGCCAGAGCTGAAAGGAGAATGCCTTTAAATGAAGAACCCACAGCTTTTGAAAAGAAGCTGGATGCTATTATCAAATGAATGGAAAGGCTAGGAGATAGAGTAGAAACAATTGAGAATAAATCTCCTTGGGATGGTCAACCGAACAACACTATGAGAAATCCAAACTTCAGAAGGAACCAAAATCAAAACACTGGAAAAACTGGTCCTGATCAAAATATTAGGCCCCCATTCCAGGAAAATTATATTGAAGCCTCAACTTCTGAGGAACCAATTGAAGATGTTCAAATAAACAATTTTACTGAACGAGAGAATGAACCAGAAATTTTCTTGACCCAAGAGGATCAAGAAGCTCATATGCTTAAGCAGTTTCAAACCCATTGAGGAGAATCATTTGACTTTAAGGAAGGATATGATACAACTATTTATGAAGTTCACAAGAAATATAATTTGAGGAGCAGAAGAATTGATGTCCCGGAAACAAGTAAACATAAAGCTATGAAACAGCCCCTCAAAGGTAAAACCAATACTACCCCTATACATATTCTTTCTAGATCAGATCCTAATCCTGCCAACCCAATAATTGAAGATTTATCTGATACTCAACTGAATAACAGACAACTTTCCAATACTCTTCCTCCCAAAGGAAATGTAGAGGAACCTCCAGAAGTTGATTCGGAAACAACTTCAGCACACAACCCCACTCCTGAAAAGGAGAAAAATACTAAAAACGCAGAAGAAAAAGAGAATTCAACTGTTCGAAATACAAGAAATCAGACTAAAAAAACCTTTTAATCTGGAAGCTGAAGTAAGAAAATTAAAAATAGTTGTTCCATTGTCTGAATTAGCTAAACATGATGTCTACAAAAGCCAAATCAATAGATCACTTAATATTACTGGAAGTGATGACTTAGTAAATGTTTTCGATGATCAACCTAGATTATTATTTGGCCCTGAAGTAAATGAAAAACCAGAAAGTGGAGGAACTCCTCCATTCTATGTGAGTTTGAATATACATGATAAAATACTTCATAATGCCATGCTTGATTCTGTGGCATCTCACAATTTAATGCCCAAGGCTGTAATGGAGAGATTAAACTTAGACATCACCAAACCATAAAAAGATCTTTTTCTTTTGATTCAAATCAGGTGAGATGTTTAGGATTAATCAAAGATTTATGTGTTTCATTGGTTCAATACCCTGCAAAAACAATTTTGATGGATATAGTAGTAGCAGATATTCCTCCAAAATATGGTATTCTATTATCTAGATCTTAGGGTGCAAAGCTCGGAGGATCTTTTCAATTAGACATGTCATATGCTACTATTTCAGTGTTCAACCAACCTAAGAGACTATACAGAGAAAATTTAATGAAATATGTAGTCAGTAGTTAGGAGAAACCTAAAAATTTCCCCATCTACTCAGTACACTCTAATATGGACTCATTTATTCTTTATAATGCTGAATCTGATCTTCCCACTGAATTAGAAGTTCCAGCAACAGAACCAAAATAAATTGCAAATCAAGAATATAATGTTCAAATCCAGGAAATCTCTGAGGAAAAAGAAACATCAGATACCCAAGAAAAACCAGAAGAAAGTAAAAAATCAGATCTCACTGTTAAGAAAGTTCCTGAAACGCCTGATACAAATTATGAACATGAAATTCTTTGGCATTTAGAATTTGATGGTTCAGTTAATAAGTTAGGAGCAGGAGCTGGAATTTAGATACACAACCTTGAAAATGATCATGCTGAAGGCCATGCTTACAGATTGAACTTTAAATGCACTAATAATATGGCAGAATATGAAGCTCTTTTGTTAGGGCTAAAAGTTGTCAAAAAATTAGGGGCAATTAGAGTATCTGTCATAGGAGATTCTGATTTAATCATTCAACAGATCAATGGTGACTTTCTGACAAAAGATCCAAGATTAAGAGAATATAGAGGAACAGTTGTAGAGATTCTCAATACTTTTCTACAGGCTCAGCTTGCTAAAATCCCAAGAAAACAAAATTTGCATGCTCATAGTCTTGCAATGTTTGCTAGCACTTGTAAATTACCTTTCGAACCTAATCATCAGTTCACAGTTGAGATTAGACACAGACCTGCTATACTAGACAATTTTATGAATTGGAAAGTGTTTGTAAATGACAATCAGATTAACAATTTTCTGACTTTAGAGAATGAATTTTATAACAGTAACATAGATGAAGATACAATCATTGAATCTGATCAAATAAATGAACAAGAAACACACATTTCGGAAGAAAGTGCAACTCAAATGCTTCATCCAACGAAGTTCACCAAAATAGAAATGTAGGACCTTAAACAAATGGAGGTTGATGAGATTATAGAAGATGAATCTGAAATCATTAATTTAAAAGATAACCATTTGCCTAAAGGATTAACTCCTTTGGAAAATCTTTTCGACTCTAATGATATTCCAAATAAACCCAAAATGGAACCATTGAAAGCTGATATTGAGGAATATAATCTGGGGACTGAAGAAAATCCTAAAATAATAAAGTTATCTAAATCTTTGCCTCCTGATAAAAAATCAAAATATGTTGAACTAATAAGATAATTCCAGGATGTCTTTTCCTAGAGTTATGAAGACTTGAAATCATATGATACCTCTATAATTCAACATACAATACCTCTGAAAGAAAATCAGAAACCATTTAAGCAGAAACTCAGAGGAATCAACCCTGTACTATTACCTTTAATTGAAAAAGAAATCAAACGAATGTATAAAGCAGGGATAATCGCTCCTATTATATTTTCAGAGTGGGTGTCTAAATTAGTCCCTACTAGGAAGAAAACTGGAGAGATCAGATTATGTGTTGATTTAAGAAATGTAAATAAGGTTTCTTTGAAGGATAATTACCCTTTGCCCAAAATGGATCACATTTTACAAAGGGTAGTAGGTGCTTCAAGGATTTCTCTTCTAGATGGGTTCTCAGGATACAACCAGATTCTGGTTCATCCTGATGACCACGAAAAAACAGCTTTTACAACACCATGGGGTACATTTAAGTACACTAAAATTCCATTTGGACTTAAAAATGCTGGAGCAACCTTCCAAAGAGCAATGGACATTGCATTTGCAAAAGAAATTCACGACTTTCTTGTTATATATCTGGATGATTTAACTATTTTTTCTAAATCAGATCAGCAACATTTGGACCATCTCAGACAACTATTCATAAAATGCAGAAAGTATGGTATCTCTTTGAATCCAAAAAAGTCCTTGTTTGGTCTTGAAGAAGGTAAACTTTTGGGCCATATCATTTCCAAAGATGGTATTAGAATTGATCCTGCTAGAATAGAAGCCATATTGCAAATACCTCACCCTAGAAATGTTAAAGAACTTCAAGCTTTCATAGGAAAAATCAATTTTTTGAGAAGATTCATATCTAGCTTAGCTAAATTAATTAGATTTCTTACTAACATGTTAAGAAAGGATTAAAGTATTAAATGGATAGTAGAAGCCAAACAAGCATTTGAAGAAATTAAAATGGCTTTGACTAGAACACAAGTTCTTACCAGTCCACAATTTGATAGAGACTTCATAATATTTTCATTTGCATCAGAACATACTGTAGCAGCTGTTTTATTACAAAAGGATGATCAAGGATGTGAAAAACCTATAGCCTTTTTTAGTAAAGCACTAAGAGATGCATCATTAAAATACAACATCATGGAAAAACAAGTTTTTGCACTTGTAAAAGCTATTAAAGATTTTAGAATCTATATATTGTATTCCCATGTGATAGCCTATGTACCAAATGCTGTTGTCAAAGACATCTTAACTCAAGATGGAATTGAGGGCAAAAGAGGTAAATGGATTGCTACCATATTAGATTATGATATTGAAATAAAACCTACAAAGCTTATAAAAGGACAAGGATTGGCTCAACCCATGACAGAAACAAATTTCCAAGCCCTGGATATTAATTAACTGGATGACGAACAGGAGATGGTGACTCCACAAATCAGCCAGGCCTTCTTAGATTCACCTTGGTATGTTGATATAATTTATGTATTGTTAAACCTAAAAGCTCCTCCAAGGTTATCCAGAACAAAGAAAAGGTTTTTAAAGATGACATCTTTAAAGTTTTGTATTTTAGATAATGTTCTCTTTTGGAAAAATCATGATGGTGTTCTATTGAATTGTTTGTTAAAAGATGAAGCTGACAAGGCTCTCAATGAATTCCATGCAGGAGACTGTGGTGGACACCTTTATTGGAAATAAACTGCAGATAAGATCCTAAGAGCTGGATTTTATTGGCCAACCTTGTTCTCTGATGTAAAGAAATTTGTCACTGCTTGCCATAAACATCAAATTTTTTAAGGCAAGAGGAAACTATTACCTTTACCCTTGAAACCAATTTCCACTGAAAAACCTTTAGATTTCATTGGAGAAATTCATCCTCCTTCTTCTGGCTAACACAAATGGATCCTCACTGTCACAGATTATTTTACTAAATGGATTGAAGCAATTCCTTCCAGGTAAGCCAATGACACTGTGATCATAGGATTCCTAGAAACCAATATATTATCAAGATTTGGCTGTCCTGAGAAAATTATAATTGATAATGTTGTTGCCTTCAAATCAAAGAAGATGATAAGTTTCTGTAATAAATATCATATCACCTTAGGCCATTCCACAACCTATTATCCTTAGGGTAATGGACTAGCTGAATCTTCCAACAAGAGTCTCATTAATATTATTAAGAAATTATTGGAGCAAAATAAAAAAAATTGGCACAAGAAACTTATAAATGCACTATGGGCAGACAGACTCACCACCAAAAAATCTATTGGGACCAATCCTTATGAGTTATTCTATGGTATTGAAGCTGTATTCCCTTCATATTAAGGAGTTCCTATAATGAAATTACTTCAAGAAGCTCAGGTTGAACCAAATGATATTCAAAGGAGAATAAATCAGACTATCAATTTGCAGCAAACCAGAGAGGAAGTTTATCAAAGATCCCAAGTATTACAGGAGAAACTAAAGAAGATATTTGATAAAAGGCCCAAGGCGGAATATTTCCAACTGGGAAACAAAGTTTTAAGATGGGATTCTAGAAGAGAGGATAAGGGAAAACATGGGAAGTTTGACTTCCTGTGGAAAGGACCCTATATTATTCATGCTTTACAAGGAAATAATACATATTTTCTGAAAAACTTGGATGCTACATAAACTAAAGAAGGACCAGTTAATGGTCGAATGTTGAAACAATACTTTGATCCTATTTATTAGGATATCCTAATTTTTAACATGTACATACTATATCCTTTGTAATGTATCAGTTTGGAGTGGATAGTAACTTACTGGAGTTGAAGCCCAAGGAGAAGGCCCTAAGCTTCAGAAGTATTACTGTCATACATACAATAAAGCAACAAGCAGAAGAATATTCCATGGTTTAGTCCAAATCATTCTAAGGGCAACTGACCCGATGTTCTTGACTTTTCACCAGGAAAAACCATCCCCAAGTGGAGCCAGTGTTAGACTCCTATACCAATAGGTGTCATATATCATGATTGACTTGATAAGCTATGTAACATGTTCATACCTTTTCTTGTTGCAAAGGTTTTCCATATTGTCAAAAAATCAAAAAAATTTAAAAAATATAAAGAGGGTATACCCTAAAAGAAAAATCAAAGGGTGAAAAGAATAAAATGGCCAAAAAAGTGAAAGAAAATGAACCCCACCAAAAGAAAGGCCAAGGAAAGTGAGCAAGCCTAAATGCCACTACCTTTTTGTTGTTATGTAATAAACAAATTGTGTGCAACTTGTATTTTATGCCACAATTTATGACCAGTCAAACAGTTTAAGCTTGGCTAGTTCATCTTTCAATTTTATGTTTTAGAGATAGAGAATAAAATCTGACCAAATTGTTTAATCTTGGCAGATAAGTAGATAGGTAGAGTAAATAAAAGGAGCTCAACAGTTTAATCTGAGCCCTTGGATGTAATAAGGTTAGAATTAGATAGATTTTTAGATGTAAAAGAAGTGTGATGAGGGTTTGCCAGTCTAAGTGCACCCTAATAAAGAAGAAAAAATGGTAGGGTAAAGTAGGTAGGGTAGGTAGATGTCGTTGCAGAATTACATCTGATGGATGATGACTCTAGATGTGTTAAATCTTTACTTTCATCACAAGTGCTAAGGCAGACACTACACTGGAAGAAATTCAAACAAAGCAAAGTCAGATTATTAACTTCCCTTCTCATTTTTCCCTAAAAATTTCACTAATTTCCCCTAAGTACTAAGGTATTTGAAAATTGGAGGGGCTCAAGGCATTTCCTTGACTTTTGAAGGGACCGGAACCTCGGCCCAATAATTGGAAAATCCTAAGTACTTAAAATCATTCATCAAAACATTCATTAACCTCTACAAAATCTTTTCCTAATTAAAATCCCATTTTACTTAGGAAAAGCATGCAATATTTCATAAAAACCCTATTCATAAAAGCATAAGTTAAAGACATTAACCTAATGTTTTCACTTAGCGCTTCATTCATTTTCCATATTAATTTTTAACTTATTATTTAAATCCCTATGTAAATTTCCCCTTTTCCCGTATTATTTTAATAAAATTCCCAATTAATATAATATCCCACCCCATTGGTTGAAAAATAACCATATAAATTTAATTAATTGGTTGAAATTCCAATCAATTAAAATAACCCAATGTCTCACCATATAAATAAGGGTTAATTAATCCTCATGATTAATTAATGACCTGTCCCACCAATAGAACCACCCCCAATATGATTAATTATATTAAATTTAATTGGGCCCGCCTTGTTATCTCCCTGTCATCTTCCTTTCCCGAGGACCGTCCGATCGACTCATCTTAGATCTACAGTTATTATCAATATTGCTGCACATCCGCATCCGAACGATAACGCGCGATGGCCAAGCAGAATTCTGAACAGTGTCACGCCACGCATCATCCATCGTATGGAATCGCTCGCCCTCCACTAAAAACCACTCTTCCCCAAAAGTGGTGCGATGGAAACCGCTTACCGCCTGCCTCCCATGACGAAGCCTCCGTACTTGCTGATGTCATCCATTAAAAAAAAAAAAACCCCGCCAACCTTTGACTTTGTGAATATAACAAAAAAAATCTGCGTCATTTTCACATTATTTCATACAGCGACTAGTGTCCCATGCAACAAATTTCGAAATCAACTGTCGAAGTTTTCCAACCGTTACCTTGCCGAAGAAAGTTGCAGTCGAGTGATTTAGAGTTCATCTGCCATAACCATCACCTGTTTTCATCACTGTTTAGTTATCAGAAAACAGGTATTTACCCAAATTCCCGCTGAACTCTGTAAAAAATCCTGGTCTTGTTTTAAATTCCACACAAAAAACTAAAACAAGGTTCAAGATTGCTCTTTAGTTCATTCCTTAATTCACAAAGCTACAATTGCATTCCTAAACCTGTGATTGTGCCCGTTTTTTCATTGAAACCCGCAATTCATTTCTGAATCCACAAGAACCAGAAATGGAGATTCCCGTGGCTCTGAATGTAGCACCCCTGAATGCCCCTCACAAATATTTAGATTATCTGCCTTTAGTAGACAGAGATTTCCAAATTAAAGACCTGGTTCTCAGTGAAAATCCTCTTCGAATTTTTTGCTACAACAGAGATAATTACTTAAAAGGTTCTGACATTTTTGGATTATGGGAATCCAATCTTCCCATGTATCTTCTCCCTTCAGTCCATATTTTTCCTGAGATAATCCATT